>JBBGZY010000053.1:8672500-9175000 GCA_037952925.1 Lithobates clamitans | reverse complement strand
GAGTTTTTTTTGCTGCCTTTGTTGCCACTGATGAGTGGTAATCCAGAAAGTATGAGCAATTGGAGCGGGAAAAGCCTCCAATGGGGACACCCGAATGGTAGGAATTCTATTCACTTTAGAGAGATTTACTTGAATTTCCTGTTGCGTCTCTAGTACAGGAAGTGATGGGAAATCTCCTGGATACAGAATAAAAAGAACTTTGTATGGGTAGCAACAATTCCCAATACTATTTAAAACTATAACAGAAGGTTTTGGATCTACATACACTTTAAGAAAATGTGCAGGGAGGGGCGATGAAAAACATGGAGATCTAGAATATGGGTCACACTTTATGTAATGCAGATGAAATTTTACAGTAACTTCTAAATCATGTCACTAACTGTACAAAACTAAATCCAAATTAATGCCAATGAAAGTCTAATTTTATATCAGAACTTCCACTGACTTTCTTCTTTTCATTTATAGGTTAGAGTTAATGTGAAAGGGCAGAGGAGGCCACAGACGGCAGATGAAAGAATGAGGAAGGTGCAAGCGAGGCAACAGAAGGCAAGGCTGGAATTCATTCATAAATATAGAGGCACTGCAGAAAAAGTATGGGAGTATAAAAGAAGGGTAGAGGAGAAGAGGATAGAGGGGGGTAAGAAAATACAGGATGATAGATGTAGAACAGCAGAGAGGGACAGGAAAGTAGGGCAGGTTAAGGTAAAACGGGACCAAGAATTGAGGGAAAAGATTCTATCCCGCAATGCCAGAATATTGCAGAAGAGAATGAAAGAGGAGAAACAGCAGGAGGAGGAGGACAAGAAGATAGTGAAGGAAGCACAGAGAAGGGATGAGGGGCGGAGGGAAAAAGAGAAGAGAGAGCGAGAAAAGTCACAAAAAATGAGGGAATACATTCTATCCCGCAATGCGAGAATACTGCAGGACAGAATGAAAGAGGAGAAACAGTGGGGGGAGAAATATATGAAGACAGTGGAGGACACACAGAGAAGGGATGAGAATCTGAGGGAAATAGAGAAGGGAGAGCGAGAGGAACAAAAAATGATGGAAATCGTTCCATCCCGAAAGTGGCAGAGAAGTGTGGAGGGGCAGAGGGCACAGCAGGTAATGCAAAGGAGGAAAGTGAGGGAAGAGCAGAAAAGGGACGAGGAGCGGAGGGAAAAAGAGAGGAAAGAGCGAGAAGAGGAACAAAAAAGACTGGAAAACACAAAAGTCTACAATACAAGAATGCAGCAGAGGAAAGAGGAAAAGGAGAAGCAGCAGCAGAAGGTAGACATGAAGAGAGGGGAGGAAATATGGATAAGAGAGGAGAATCGGAAGGAAGAAGAGCGGAAAAAAATAGAAAACACTCGAGCCATCTATGCGAAAGTCAGAAAAGAAGCTGAAGTGTTGAGAAAATACTGCTTACGACATCACCCATACTAGACAGGAGGCAGAGAGAGAGTGGATAAGAGGGGGAAGGGTAGTGAGAGAGGAGGGGGGACAGGAGAGGGGGAAGGGTAGTGAGAGAGGAGGGGGAACAGGGGAGGGGGAAGGGAGGTGAGAGAGGAGGGGGAAAAGGAGAGGGGGAAGGGAGGTGAGAGAGGAGGGGGAAAAGGTGAGGGGGAAGGGAGGTGAGAGAGGAGGGGGAATGGTAGTGAGAGAGGAGGGGGATTGGAGAGGGGGAAGGGTAATAAGAGAGGAGGGAGGCAGGAGAGGGGGGGTAGTGAGAGAGGAGGGGGAACAGGGGAGGGGGAAGGGTAGTGAGAGAGGATGGGGAACAGGAGAGGGGGAAGGGAGGTGAGAGAGGAGGGGGAACAGGGGAGGGGGAATGGTAGTGAGAGAGGAGGGGGAACAGGGGAGGGGGAAGGGTAGTGAGAGAGGAGGGGATAGGAGAGGGGGGAGTGGAGGGGATAGGAGAGGGGGGAGTGGGTGGGATAGGGAACAGGCTAGTGAGAGAGGATAGGAGAGGGGTAAGGGTAGCGAAAGGGGGAAGGATACGCATTTAGGTGCGTGTGGAACCAGTTATAGGAGGAGGTTGTAGGCTGGCTCCTTTCTTTTTTCTTTTGGTGTGTGTTGGACCAGCTATAGGGGAGTTTAGAGGCTGGTTCCTTTTTATTATTATTTACATGTGTTGATGAAGCAGCTATAGGGGGAGGTTGGTACTTTTTTTTCAGGCCACTTTCACACTGGGGAGGTGGATCTGTTAGCGGTAAAACGCCGCTAGTTTTAGCAGCGCTTTGCCGCTGGCGAGGCGCTTTTAACACCCCAGAAAGGGTTAAAAGAGCTTGCTTAGAGCTGCTATCAAATCGCTTTTAAAGCGGTGCCCATTCATTTCAATGGGCAGGGGCGGCGGAGGAGCATTGTATACACCGCTCCCGCACCATCCCAAAGATGCTGCCTTGCAGGAAATTCTTTCCTGTCCTGCAAGTGCACCGCCCAAGTGTGAAAGCACTCAGGATTTCACACTGGGGCTGCAAAAGAGACATTTTACCGTTGTCCAAAGTCCTCTTTTCTGATGAGAGCAAATTTTGCATCCTATTTGGAAACCAAGGACCCAGGAGTATGGAGGAAGAATGGAGAGGCACACACTGCAAGATGCTTGCATCAGCCCACCATTTTCATTTTTGGAGCTTCGGAATCACCATCAATGTAGTTGGTCAAACAAGACAATTGTCTGTTCCTAGAAGACTCAACAAAAAGTCTGAGGAACCCTCTCAGGGACCAAGTACAGCTATATCAACACAGGTCCCTACACTGGTGGCGGCTGCCACTCCAGTAATTGGAGGGACTTCACATCAGCCCTCTATTTCCCTTTCTGCAGCTTCTGTAGAAGCTTTAAGGTTAAGCTTTAAGGTTAATCAAATATATCACATTCTAAAGGAAAAGGTAGAACAAGGGGAGGGGGAGTACGGAAGAGGGAGAGAGGGAGGAAAAGAGAGGGGGGGTGGGGGGGTGGGGGTTGTTGGTTCCCCCCAACCCTCATCCCCCTTCTTTCCTCCAACCTCCCTTCCACCCTCTCCTTTCCTCCCTCTCTCCCTCTTCCATACTCCCCCCTCCCCCTTGTTCTACCTTTCCCTTTAGAATGTGATATTTTTGATTAACCTTAAAGCTTAATGTCTGTATTTGGACAAACAAAACAATTGGCTGTTCCTAGAAGAACACTCAACAAAACGTCTGAGGAACCCTCCCAGGGACCAGGTACGGCTTCACCAACACAGGTTTCTACACTGGTGGGGGAGGCTGTCACTCCAGTAATTGGAGGGTCCTCCCATCAGCCCTCTATTTCCCTTTTTGCAGCTTCTGCAGAAGCTTTAAGGTTAAGCTTTAAGGTTAATGAAAAATATCACATTCTAAAAGGGAAAGGTAGAACAAGGGGGAGTATGGAAAAGGGAGAGATGGAGGAAAAGAAAGGGAGGGGGGAGGTTAGGGGAAATAAAGGGGTGTGAGGGTTCCCCCCAACCCTCACAACCCTTCTTTCATCCAACCTCTCTTCCCCCTTCTCCTTTCCTCCCTCTCTCCCTCTTCCATACTCCCCCTACCCCTTGTACTACCTTTCCCTTTAGAATGTGATATTTTTGATTAACCTTAAAGCTTTATGTCTACATTTGGCAACTTTTGGATATGAGGCAGCTATTGGAAGACTCGGTTCGGTTCCCCACGGGCCTAGAAGGCTGTTTACCACCAACATCTCAGGCACTTTTTTACAGGCGATTATGTTTGATTGATGTATTGTCGATCTACATTAAGTAATTGATTATGTTGTGAAGTTTGGAGGCCAGTAGGCTTTTGAGGCGTGTTTTGGACCAGCTATGAGGGGAGGTTGAAGGCCGGTATGTTTTTGAGGCGTGTGTTGGACCGACAAACAAGACAATTGGCTGTTCCTAGAAGAAGACTCAACAAAAAGTTTGAGGAACCCTCCCAGGGATCAGGTACGGCTGTACCAACACAGGTCCTTACACTGGTGGTGGCTGCCACTCCAGTAACTGGAGGGACTTCCCATCAGCACTCAATTTCCCTTTCTGCAGCTTCTGAATCACTATCAATATAGTTGGGCACGCAGGACAATTGGTTGTTCCTAGAAAAAGACTCAAAAAAAAGTCTGAGGAACCCTCCCAGGGACCAGGTACGGCTGTACCAACACAGGTTTCTACACTGGTGGCGGCTGCCACTCCAGTAATCGGAGGGTCCTCCCATCAGCCCTCTATTTCCCTTTCTGCAGCTTCTGCAGAAGCTTTAAGGTTAAGCTTTAAGGTTAATGAAAAATATCAGATTCTAAAGGGAAAGGTAGAACAAGGGGGAGGGGGAGTATGGAAGAGGGAGAGATGGAGGAAAAGAAGGGGGGAGTTTGGGGGAAATAAAGGGGTGTGAGGGTTCCCCCCAACCCTCACAACCCATCTTTCCTCCAACCTCCCTTCCCCCCTCTCCTTTCCTCCCTCTCTCCCTATGAGGGGAGGTTGGAGGCCGGTATGTTTTTGAGGCATGTGTTGGAACGACTATGAGGGGAGGTTGAAGGACGGTATGTTTTTGAGGCGTGTGTTGGACCAGCTATATGGGAAGGTTGAAGGCCGGTATGTTTTTGAGGCGTGTGTTGGACCAGCTATGAAGGAAGGTTGGAGCTCTTTTTGTCTTCAGAGGCGGGAGGAGTCTTTTCAGCTTTCTTTAGGCTTTCTCTGCTGGAGAAATGAGAACTCTTCCCACCAGTGAGGTCCTTCATGGAGAAGTCCAAGGCTTTACTCACACGGGGTGTATGAATCTGTACCCTGTGTGGGGGCTAAGTTAATCCCAATAAGGACGTCTATGCGGGTGCAGTTGCGTGGATGCACCCTGGGTGCGTTTGGGGCTGTGCATCGGCACCCACACAGATGTCACATTGGGTACAGCCGCTGCAACCCAGTTGACAGCAATGGGTCTGCCTACACGGGGTGCTGGGAACAGCTGTGCATCCCCATTCCAGTAAAAACTGCCCTCCCATGGGGTACGGATTCATACCCCCAGTGTGAATGAGGCCTAAGGGTGAATAGAATATTTAGCTCCATTGTGTTGCTAATTTGGGGACCACTGTACCCCTCTTTATTGTTATTTGGGTGTATTTTATTATAGGAGTGTTACACATTGTAGATTAGGATAAGTTTGTATATGTTGTGGAGGTGTGCGTTATTCTATGGGTACGTTTTGGAGTGATATATATAGTAGTTTAGGATAAGTTTGGATTTCTTCTGGAGGCGCTTTAAGTGGACAGAACTTATTTACTCCACTCAGTGGGGGTGGGCCTTAGAGAACAGAGGCTGCATATGGGCAGCACAGAGGCTTAGGGGTGAGCCTTGCAGCACTGGTGTCTTTGTTTCAGATTCTGACCAGGACACTATCTGCCTGGAGTTTGCATGTTCTCCCTGTGCTTGCGTGGGTTTCCTCCGGGTACTCCGGTTTCCTCCCACACTACAAAGACATAACACCTTGCGTTGGTGGTGCAATGGTGAGCATAGCTGCCTTCCCAGCAGCTGACCCGGGTTCGAATCCCGGCCAACGCCATTTCCAATACTTGGAGTCCTCAGAGAGAAAAGCACTATAATAATAGGTCAATGCTGAGTATATATTAGCGGTGGAATAAAGAATGAAGCGAATGTGTGGTACAATTGAGGAAGAAAATGTTCCCCCAGAATCTATAGAAGGTGAAGCTGTACGATTGCTTTTACAGGCAGTGAGAGGGCATGGGGTCCTGGAGGTATTTGGGGTGAGGGAGATGGGCCCTTGAGGTGTTCGGGGTGTGGGCCCTCAAGGTGTTCAGGGTGAGGGAGACGGGCTCTCGGGGTGAGGGAGATGGGCTCTCGGGGTGAGGGGGATGGGCCCTCAAGGTGTTAGGGGTGAGGGGAATGGGCCCTCAAGGTGTTAGGGGTGAGCCCTCGGGGTGTTCAGGGTGAGGAGGGTGGGCCCTCGGGGTGAGGAGGGTGGGCCCTCGGAGTGTTCGGGGTGAGGGACCTTGGGGTGCTGTGGATCGGGACAGTGGGCACCACGCTTGGCGGGGATGAGGGCGGCCCACGGTTTGCCGAGTTGAACGGTGTCATGTTCTCCTCTCACATGTTGCCCCGTCACCCCATCGATAGGAGAAGGTCAGACTTGTTCCTGTCTGGGGGTCGTATCTATAATATCACACTATGGGGGGAGGGGGCTTTCTATTATACCTGCTCCTATGCTGACAATCCCTGAACAGTACACCTGCCCTCTGAAATGCAACATTTTCCTTCCATTCTTTTGCAGGTTCCATTATGTCTGTGCAGATCACTGCCCCTCTGGCCTTCAGAGACCTCATGAAGAGTGCTGGTGTGGGGCATTATGTGGTCCAGCCTGCGCAGCAGCTGCCGTCCCAGCTCAGTGGTGAGATCTTCTATGATCCCGTGTCCTGCTTCTATGGTCCGTGCCCTTCTCCTTTGATCCATGCCCCTTCTCTGATGCGTGCCATTATTCTCTGGTCCCTGCCTTCCTTCTCTGGTCCATGACCTTCTTCTCTGGTCCATGACCTTCTTCTCTGGTCCATGACCTTCTTCTCTGGTCCATGACCTTCTCTGTTCCTCGTCTTTCTCTGGTTCTCATCCTTCTTCTCTGGTCCTGACCCTTCTTCTGGTGTTATCGGTGTCACTGGTAAACACTAGATGGGTATAGTGAATGGCAGGACACTACACACCCCCTCAACTGTCTAGATCTACATTAATGTTTCATATACAAAAAACCTTCAATCCTGCAGACCTCAGCACACTCCAATATATAAAAGTGAGTAGACCCCTCAGTGTAAATTTGCTGTCCCCTCAAAATAACTCAAAACACAGCCATTAGAGTGGTTGTAAACTCACCCAGATAACTTTTCCCCATTTAACTCAGCGATAAGCACTGTACAAATTTCTGTGTATAAGTATTTTCTAACCTGCTCCGTTTGCTTGAAATGTGTCTTTTTCCTTTCCATGACGTCAGCAGCGCATGCGCATATTTCGCCTTATTTACGGCACGCTCATTGTGGGTATATGAACTGACAGTCCATTCATTCATATGCATCTCCTCTGTGCGGCACGACTCAGAGATCCCACGAGATTACAGTGCTATTCACAAGTTCCTGAAACACCCCATGTGACTTGCTACGTCACAGGGGGTCTAAACATCAGCACTTTGCATGGGACACAGGAGCAAGGCCGATCAGCTTCATCAAGTACATTGTGTCAAAGTCATATTAGGCCATCAATAAATGTGTGTTAGAAAGCTTGCTCACCTCTCTATGCTTCAATATGTGGGATATTATTGCTATACTAATCGGGATTGAAAACGAGGCTTGGCTACAACATTACTGAGCATGTGCGAGGTTACAGCAGGGACAAACAGAAACACAGGTAGGGCGTAAGTAAACTGTTCTTCAGACTCAGAAGACAGGAACTAAGATGGCGCTGGCTGCAACTAGGAAGTAGGAATTACAAATCATCCAGAAAAAAAGTAAGAAACATCCTTAGGGGGGAAAGAATAATGCAGAATGTTATGGGAAGTTTTATTAAACTGGATTTATTAAGAAGGAACATTTGAGGGGCCGAGTTTACTTCATCTTTAATGTCTAAACCGCTGGCAACAAAAGTGAGTACACCCCTAAGTGAAAATGTCCAAATTGGGCCCAAAGTTTCAATATTTTGTGTGGCCACCATTATTTCCCAGCACTGCCTTAACCCTCTTGGCCATAGAGTTCACCAGAGCTTCTCAGGTTACCACTGGAGTCCTCTTCCACTCCTCCATGACGAAATCACGGAGCTGGTGTATGTTAGAGACCTTGCGCTCCTCCACCTTCCATTTGAGGATGCCCCACAGATGCTCAATAGGGTTTAAATCTGGAGACGTGCTTGGCCAGTCCATCACCTTTACCCTCAGCTTCTTTAGCAAGGCAGTGGTCGTCTTGGAGGTGTGTTTGGGGTAGTTATGTTGGAATACTGCCCTGTGGCCCAGTCTCCGAAGGGAGGGGATCATGCTCTGCTTCAGTATGTCACAGTACATGTTGGCATTCATGATTCCCTCAATGAATTGTAGCTCCCCAGTGCCGGCAGCACTCATGCAGCCCCAGGCCATGACACTCCCACCACCATGCTTGACTGTAGACAAGACACACTTGTCTTTGTACTCCTCACCTGGTTGCCGCCACACACGCTTGTCACCATCTGAACCAAATAAGTTTATCTTGGTCTAATCAGACCACAGGACATGGTTCAGTAATCCATGTCCTTAGTCTGCTTGTCTTCAGCAAATTGTTTGCAGGCTTTCTTGTGCATCATTTTTAGAAGAGGCTTCTCTCTGGGTGACAGCCATTCAGACCAATTTGATGCAGTGTGCGGCGTATGGTCTGAGCACTGACAAGCTGACCCCCCACCCCCACCCCTTCATTACGTCTCATACGTCTATTTCCCGAAGTCAACCTCTGGATATGACACTGAGCACGTGCACTCAACCTCTTTGGTCGACCATGGCGAGGCCTGTTCTGAGTGGTACCTGTCCTGTTAAACCGCTGTATGGTCTTGGCCACCGTGCTGCAGCTCAGTTTCAGGGTCTTGGCAATCTTCTTATAGCCTAGGCCATCTTTATGTAGAGCAATTCTTTTTTTTTTTTAGATCCTCAGAGTTCTTTGCCATGAGGTGCCATGTTGAACTTCCAGTGACCAGTATAAGAGAGTGAGAGCAATAACACCAAATTTAACACATCTGCTCCCCATTCACACCCAAGACCTTGTAACACTAACGAGCCACATGAGAGAATGCCAGCGGTTGCCAGCGGTTTAGACATTAATGGCTGTGTGTTGAGTTATTTTTAGGGGACAGCAAATATACACTGTTATACAAGCTGTACACTCACTACTTTACATTGTAGCAAAGTGTCATTTCTTGTTGTCACATAAAAAGACAGAATAAAATATTTACAAAAATGTGAGGGGTGTACTCACTTCTGTGAGATACTGTACAGCCCACTGCATCTGTTAGGGCTCATTTACACTAGTGGATGGGGTGCAGTAAAACATCCCCCCTATTGCTACTCCCTTTGGCTGCAGGGGCAATGACCAGGTGTATAAATACGTCACTGCCATGTTGCTTTGCAGGAATTATACCCCCTGTCGATTTCATTTAAGTGAATGGGGTCATTTTGCAACCGCCCCTCAACTATGTGCAATGAGTGCCGTTGTGGTGTGCTGGTTTGGGGGTAAAGCATGGGGTGAAGTGGTAATTAAATAGCAAGCTGGTTCAAACTAAATATTTAACCACTTGCAGACCGCCCACCATACATAAAGTGCTCTGTGCCAGATTTCATACCTAGTACATGATCTGACACTACCGGGTCTGGGGATTGCGCACACCGCCTGCAACCCAGCAGGTAGCGCAGACTCAATGTCTGCCGGCCCCTGCAGAATATACAGTACACAGGCAGAACGGTGATCTCCCTATGTAAACAAAGCAGATCGCTGTTCTGTTAGAAGGGAAGGTATTGATCCTGTGTGTCTGCAAAGCAAGAAAATAGATCAATGCCTTCCCCTAGTCAAAGCACCTCCCCCATAGTGAGAAAGCACAGGCTAGGAACAATTTAATCAATGTACATTTTAGGGGATTTTTTTTTACCAAAGACATGAAGCAGAAAACATATTGGAATAAATTGATTTAGAAATTTGATGTGTTACATTTTTTTTAATGGACGTTTTATAGCAGAAAGTAAAAAGTATTTTTTTTTTTTCCTTCAAAATTTATCAGTCTTTTTTTTTTTTTGTTTGTTTATAGTGCAAAAAAATAAAAACTGCAGAGGTGATCAAATACCACCAAAAGAAATCTCTATTTGTGGGGAAAAAAAGGACATTTTATTTGGGAACAGCGTCGCACGACCGCGCAATTATCAGTTAAAGTAATGCAGTGCCATATGTAGGGGTGCAACGGATCAAAAAACTCACGGTTCGGATCGTTCCTCGGATCAGAGTCACGGATCGGATCATTTTCGGATCAACAAAATAAAAAAAAAAAAGACAAGACAAATAAACATAAGTTTTGTCTTTTTGTTTATTAACACTTTTACATTACTTGAAAATATATAAAATCAAGTTAAAGTGCACAAGGCGTAATCTCTTCTTTGTAACATAATGAAAAACTTAAAGTGCAACATAAAAAAGGTATATCTCCTTCCTTCAAACATGGACTGATGGGCTATGAGCCAAAAACAACTTAAAGTGCAACATAAGAAGGCACATCATCTTCCTTGAAACATGGATTGTGAAAGCCTAGTATGTCCACACCATCAAAGAAGAGTAAAAGAAAGAAAGCAAAGCATTCCTGAGCTTATAATTGCAAATTCTTTTTCAAAAAGACAAGGGTGTCTACATTGTCTGGGGAGAGTGTGGACCTCGTTGCAGTCACTATGTCCCCTGCTGTTGAGAACACTCTCTCGGAAGGAACTGAAGAGCCTGGCACAGCGAGATAGCATCTTGCCATCGTGGGAATATGAGGGTATCTACACTCATTGCTTTTCCACCATGTCAGCGGATCCCCATCCACTGTAATGCCGCTTGCTGCCAGGTAGGATGCCACCTCCTCTTTGATGATGTCAGCAGGAGTCTTCTTGTCTTTGCTGGAAGTGGCAAAGGTCTCTCCAAAAAGCTCTGCCATCGCTGACTTCTTTTGTGGAGGAGATGATGAGTCCAAGTTTGCTCCTGTTGGTTCTGCAGCTTGACCCTGCAGAAAAAAAAATTGTTGATTAATTAAACCTATTATTTATTTTCATGTTTCATAGACATGAAAAATGTGGCAATATTATTGCCACATTTTTCATGTCTATGAAACATGAAAATAACAACATTTAAAAAAAGTCATTATTACGAAAATAAAAAATGTATTTAGATTTAAATTTATGATTTTTAAATAATATTCTTTTTCTTTACCTCATCACAGTCTTCAGTGCCCAGACTGCTCACAATCTCAGTGGTGAGGTCACTGTATGTCCTCTGGCGTAGGGCAGGGTCCATGTGAGACAGGGACTTGAACCTCGGATCCAGGGCAGTAGATCTGTGAATGTAGTCCTGCAGAGTGGGGGGTGAAGTGTATCTGTGCTGCAGGTCCTCTCTAATGGCAGTCTTGACATCTCGAGTGATGATGCTGTCTTCCACACTTGGAGCCATGGATTGTAGAATTCTTGTTTTAAGCGGCAGGATCATTGACACAGATGGTGAACTTTCAGTGCTCAGCAGAGATGTAACAGTTTTGAGGGGTTTAAGCACCTGGAGGACCTCCTCTGCCACTCTCACATCATCATCAGACAGGGTAATGATGTCTTTGACATTTTTCTTCAGGGTCTTGTCGGTCAATGCAGAGTATATAGCTGCCTGCTGCTCCAGATAACGCTCCATCATATCATAAGTAGAGTTCCACCTTGTTGGGACATCATGTATGAGCTTATGAGTAGGCAGCTTTAGCATTTCTTGCTTTGTCTTAAGCACATGAGCAGCTGTTGTGCTTCGGTGGAAGTAGGAAACCACCTTCCTGATCCTCCCAAGGAGGTGGTCCATCCTATTGATTGAGATTCCCTTCTGTGATGCCAAATTCACTACATGTGCAAAGCACCCTATATGTGGGCCCAGTACTGCCTCATTCACTGCATTTATTTGATTTTTGGCATTATCAGTTGTGACTGGGATATTAGTACTAGGCCTCTTCAACTTCCATTCCTCCACTGCTTGAGTCAGTATCTGCGCAAGATGAGTGCTTGTGTGACTCTCGTAGAGGGGACGTGTCTGCAGCACCGGACTTCTCATCTCCCAGTCTGCTGTGATGAAGTGAGCGGTTATCGTCACATAGCTCTGTGCTCCCCTGGATGTCCACCCGTCTGTCGTCAGCGCAACAGAGGATGCTCGGGATAGTTCATCCACAACTTTTTTCTTCTCCTGCTCATAAAGATCTGGCACAATCTTTTCGCTGAAGTGGGTGCGCGACGGGATGTTGTAACGTGGCTCAAGCACTTTCAGCATGTGTTTAAAGCCCTCGTTTTGGACAACCGAATATGGCCTCATGTCTGCACCTATAAACACACCGATGGCTTTTGTGATGGCTTTAGCCCGGTCTGATTGTGCAACAAGTGGCTGCGTAAATGCTGCGGTGATAAGCGGTTGTTGAGTAGCTTTCGTTTTCAGTTTCACTCCTGTCAGTGAAACACCGGGGTGATGTCGCTTCAAATGCGTAGCCATGCTTGATGTGTTTCCAGTGTCATATGGCTTTCTTGTGCCACAGTGCCTACACGCCGTCACGGTTTTACCCACTAACCTCTTTCCTTCATCATCATATTTGACAGGGAAGCCAAAAAGCTCCCATACAGGTGATTTCAATGACGTGGGGCGTTCAAGCTCCTCCGTTCCTCCGCTCGCCATGACCACACTGTGTGTGTGGACTGATTCCTTCCCCTAAGTAGAGGCAGGATGTGGAAGCGCTTCGGTAGCCTGGAGGACGTTCCAGGGGAGGACCAAACAGTGGGCAGTCGTTTGCCCGACTCGCCAGTCAGGGAAGGCAGGGGAGCTCACCTGGAAAAAAGGAAAGAAACTGCGCTAAGACCTAGAAGCGATCTTGTGTGGCCGAAAATCTCCTAAGACTCAGTGGAAGCAGCAATCCTTCTGCAAAACCCCAATACAAGGAAAAAAATATAGAAAAAATAGGATTGCGCTAAACGTAATATTACAATAGTGAACGACCTAAACACATGAATTGACAAGAACACCAAAAATATGAAAAATAATTACAAAAATATATGAATCTAAAAGTCAATTTGGATAAATGTGCAAAATGCAATTAATTGAATTTGCAAAAACCTGTGAAAATTCCACCACCATATAGTCCCCACTGTAATCCAGTTATCCACAATCTCCCCCACTGCTGTAATATCCACGTCATCTCCCCCACTGCTGTAATATCCACGTCATCTCCCCACTGTAATATCCACGTCATCTCCCCCACTGCTGTAATATCCACGTCATCTCCCCACTGTAATATCCACATCATCTCCCCCACTGTAATACAGCCACATGTCCCCCACTGTAATATAGCCACATGTCCCCCACTGTAATATAGCCACATGTCCCCCACCGTAATATAGCCACATGTCCCCCACCGTAATATAGCCACATGTCCCCCCACCGTAATATAGCCACATGTTCCGCACCGTAATATAGCCACATGTCCCCCACCGTAATGTAGCCACATGTCCCCCACGGTAATATAGCCACATGTCCCCCACTGTAATATAGCCACATGTCCCCCACTGTAATATAGCCACATGTCCCCCACTGTAATATAGCCACATGTCCCCCACTGTAATATAGCCACATGTCCCCCACTGTAATATAGCCACATGTCCCCCACCGTAATATAGCCACATGTCCCCCACTGTAATATAGCCACATGTCCCCCACCGTAATATAGCCACATGTCCCCCACCGTAATATAGCCACATGTCCCCCACTGTAATATAGCCAGTCCACATGTCCCCCACTGTAATATAGCCACATGTCCCCCACTGTAATATAGCCACATGTCCCCCACTGTAATATAGCCACATGTCCCCCACCGTAATATAGCCACATGTCCCCCACCGTAATATAGCCACTCCACATGTCCCCCACTGTAATATAGCCACTCCACATGTCCCCCACTGTAATATAGCCACTCCACATGTCCCCCACTGTAATATAGCCACATGTCCCCCACTGTAATATAGCCACATGTCCCGCACTGTAATATAGCCACATGTCCCCCACCGTAATGTAGCCACATGTCCCCCACGGTAATATAGCCACATGTCCCCCACCGTAATATAGCCACATGTCCCCCACTGTAATATAGCCACATGTCCCCCACTGTAATATAGCCACATGTCCCCCACTGTAATATAGCCACATGTCCCCCACTGTAATATAGCCACATGTCCCCCACTGTAATATAGCCACATGTCCCCCACCGTAATATAGCCACATGTCCCCCACTGTAATATAGCCACATGTCCCCCACCGTAATATAGCCACATGTCCCCCACTGTAATATAGCCAGTCCACATGTCCCCCACTGTAATATAGCCACATGTCCCCCACTGTAATATAGCCACATGTCCCCCACTGTAATATAGCCACATGTCCCCCACCGTAATATAGCCACATGTCCCCCACCGTAATATAGCCACTCCACATGTCCCCCACTGTAATATAGCCACTCCACATGTCCCCCACTGTAATATAGCCACTCCACATGTCCCCCACTGTAATATAGCCACATGTCCCCCACTGTAATATAGCCACATGTCCCGCACTGTAATATAGCCACATGTCCCCCACCGTAATATAGCCACATGTCCCCCACCGTAATATAGCCACATGTCCCCCACCGTAATATAGCCACATGTCCCGCACCGTAATATAGCCACATGTCCCCCACCGTAATATAGCCACATGTCCCGCACCGTAATATAGCCACATGTCCCCCACTGTAATCTAGCCACATGTCCCCCACCGTAATATAGCCACATGTCCCCCACCGTAATATAGCCACATGTCCCGCACCGTAATATACCCACATGTCCCCCACTGTAATCTAGCCACATGTCCCCCACCGTAATATAGCCACATGTCCCCCACCGTAATATAGCCACATGTCCCGCACCGTAATATAGCCACATGTCCCGCACCGTAATATAGCCACATGTCCCGCACCGTAACATAGCCACATGTCCCACACTGTAATATAGCCAGTCCACATGTCCCCCACTGTAATACAGCCAGTCCACATGTCCCCCACTGTAATATAGCCAGTCCATGTCCCCTACTGTAATATAGCCAGTCCATGTCCCCCACTGTAATATAGCCAGTCCATGTCCCCCACTGTAATATAGCCAATCAATGTCCCCACTGTAATATAGCCAATCCAAAACATGTTCCCCAATGTAATATAGCCAGGCAGTCCATGTCCCCCACTGTAATATCCACACAGACTCCAGCAGTATACATTAGTGCTGCTGTGCCTGTTAGTCATACCTTGCTTGCTTTAGAGAAGCCGACAAACCCACGAGTTGGGGGCGGGGTGATGACGTCAGCACGATGCTCAGCGCCGCCGGGTGTACCAAGATGGCCGCGGCTCCGGAGCTAGGCCGAAGCCGCGGCCTTTCCTAAAACCCGAGGCCGCGGAACGCGGGTGTGCCGATCCGAACAGGTTGGCCCGTTCGGATCGCGGATCGGTGACGATCCGTTGCACCCCTAGTGGCCATCTATTTCCTCCTGACAGAGATCTATAAATTGGACCCTGGCAGCCCGGTAGGAAATCCGGGTTGCCAAGGATCGGCACCATGGGAGAGGGAATGGGTGATACCAGGGTTTTACGAAAGGTTTCTCTGGCAACTCTCAATGTGTTTCCCAGAGTTGGGTGTTCGGCAATGATCTTCGGAATCGGAGTGGAGAGCCACGGCCAACTCTTGGCTGTACCACCAGAGTCCTCTAATTCCATAGTAACCCATTGTTTGGCTTCTGAATGACAGTACCAGTCTATCAATCTGGTAAGATGTGTTGCCCTGTAGTATGCTTTCACGTCTGGAAGTCCTACCCCTCCCCTGCGTTTCGCCATATAGAGTAGTTGTAATTTGATGCGTGGCTGCCTGTGTGACCAGACAAATTCTCGGAAAAGTGCATCGATTCACTTGAAGAAGGAGGGTGGGAGATGTATGGGGAGAGCCTGCAATAGATAGAGTACCCTCGGGAGTGCTGTCATCTTGATGGCATTACAGCGTCCAGACCACGTTAGAGTGAGGGAGTGCCAATGCTGCAGATCTGTTTTGAGTCTGTGAAGCAGGGTGGCAAAATTTGCTTGGTAAAGGTCGGCAGGGTCCGAGGTGATGGCCACTCCTGGATAAGGAATGGTATCAGTTGCCAAGTGAAACTTGTATTTTAGGCGCAATTGTCGGATGTTTTGCGAGCTCAGTGTGATGTTGAGCATGGAGGACTTAGACATGTTTATTTTAAATAATGACAAGGCCCTGTACTCCCTCAAGGAATGGAGCAGAATGGGGAGCGATGCAATGGGGTCTGCCAAGAAGAAGATAAGGTCATCCGCAAAAGCGGCGACCTTATGGGCTCCGGATGTTTTGCGGAAGCCCTCAACGTGGGGGTTGGCCCGTATCGTACAAAGCAGGGGTTCCAAAGTAAGTATAAAGATTAGGGGGGATAAGGGACAACCCTGTCGGATACCATTCTGAATGTTGAAATAACTCGATCTGGTTTCATTAACCCTAGCCGCGGCTGTGGGGTTAGAGTAGAGTGACAATATCCAGCTGAGCATCGACGCACGGAGACCAATGTGTTCTAGAGTAGCCCTAACAAATGTCCAGTCCACATGGTCGAAAGCCTTCTCCGCGTCTGTTGACAGCAGGAGAAGGGGTCGTCGCGCGGTCCTCGCGGCGTGTATAAGGTTAAGCACCCTAATCGTGTTGTCGCGGGGTTCTCGGTGGGGGACAAAGCCCGCTTGGTCTTTGTGAATTAGGTTTGGTATGTGTGGGAGCAACCTGTTCGCCAAGATCTTGGCAAATAATTTCAAGTCAGTGTTTAGTAAAGCTATCGGACGGTAGTTCCCGCACCGAAGTAGGTCCTTTCCCTCTTTAGGGATGAGAGATATGTAAGCCCTGAGGGAGTCTACGGGGAAGGAGTTACCTTTTGTGATCGAGTTAAGTGCAGCCACTAGCAGTTTAGAAAGCGTCTCAAAGAAGGTTTTGAAATAGATTGGAGTAAGGCCATCAGGGCCTGGAGCTTTCTTTGGCTTAGAACTAGCCAATGCTACCCCCAATTCCTCCACCGTAATGGGGTCCTCCATTTCTTCCGCTGTATCGGCCGATAGAGATGGCATGCCAGAGGAGGCTAAGTATTCGTGTGGGGTGAGTCCCCCAGTGGGGTTGGGGGCATCGGAAGGGGGTTTGTCTAAGTTATAGAGACCACTGTAGAACGAACGAAATTCCTCAGCCATATCTTTGGAGGTAGAGACCTTCCGACCCGAAGGGGACAGAATGTGGGGGATGTAAGTTTTGGTGCGGGGGCCTCGTAGAGCTCTGGCCAGGAGAGAGACAGGTTTGTGACCAGGCATATGTTGACCTGCCATGCAGTTCGTTGACAAGCGTACCTAAAAGACCCACACCAAAGAACTAAGAGGACATCTCCTTGCTCCTCATCAGCTGGGATCTCCAACCCCACTATACCTTCAGTCCTCTCTGAGACCTGCACTGAGAGGAATGAAGGTGTAGAATTAGGTGTGTCACAGCCAAGTACTTGCGGGCAATCTACGATCGGTACACCGACGTCAGATTGTACCAGGCAAATTTCCCTGCCCCCGCTGCTTTTTCTCACGGAAGGCGATTCCGGCTCTCATTGTGGAAGGCAATGTCTTGGCCTCGCTGGACAGGGCGGTCAGCGGTAAGGTGCATATTACCGCTGACTCATGGTTCAGCAGGCATGGACAGGGACGTTACCTAAGTTACACGGCACATTGGGTGACTCTGCTGGCAGCTGGGAAGGATGCAGGACAAGGTGCAGTAGTGTTGGAGGTTGTTCCGCCACCACGCCTCCAAAATGCCAGTACTGGTGATTCTGACAAACCTCTCTCCTCCACCCCCTCCTCTTCTTCTTCCTCCATGGCCTCTTCCTGTGCTTTATCCTCGGAACCAGCGGTGCTCCGTAGGTGTTCAAGGGGCTACGCAAGTACACAGGCCAAAAGATGCCATGCAGTGCTTGAGCTGGTGTGCTTGGGGTAGAGGAGCCACACTGGGGCAGAGATTCTGTCAGCTCTGCAGGGGCAGGTTCAGAGGTGGTTGACGCCACGCCAACTTAAGGCAGGAATGGTGGTTTGCGACAATGGCACCAAACTCCTCTCCGCCCTCCGACGGGGACAACTGACCCATGTGCCCTGTTTGGCTCACGTCCTTAACTTGGTGGTGCAGCGGTTCTTGGGCAGGTACCTGGGCTTACAGGATGTCCTGAGGCAGGCTAGGAAAGTCTGTGTGCATTTCCACTGGTCATATAATGCCAGTGCTCTGCTGGCAGACCTCCAAAAGGAATTTAACATGCCCAAGAACCGCCTAATCTGTGACATGCCCACCAGGTGGAACTCAACGTCGGCCATGCTGCAGCGGCTGCACACACAGCAGAGGGCCATCAATGAGTACCTGTGCGAATATGGCACCAGGACAGGGTCAGGGGAGCTTGTTTTTTTTCCCCACGCCAGTGGGCCATGATTAGGGATGCATGCACTGTCCTGTTACCATTTGAGGAGGCCACGAGGATGGTGAGCAGTGACAGTACCTGTTGGAGCACATGCTGCGTGGAATAATGGATAGGGCACTTGAGGCAGAACAGAGGCAGGAAGAGGAGGACTTCCTTAGCTCTCATGGCCCACTTTATCCAGACAGTGTTCCTGCATGCCCGCTGATCACACAGGAAGAGGACGAGGAGGAAGATTGTGTCAGCATGGAGGTGGAGCCTGGCACTCAGCATCAGCAGCAGTCTTTAAGGGATCATTTACAGTCCCAAGAAACCCATGGACTTGTACATGGCTGGGAGGAGGTGGCTGCGGATCATGTCGTCCTTAGTGACCCAGAGGACTCCGGACCGAATGCCTCAGCAAACCTACGCTGCATGGCCTCCCTGATCCCGCAAAGCCTGCGGAAGGATCCTCGTATTCATGGTATCAAGGAGAGGGATCAATACTGGCTGGCAACCCTCCTTGATCCACGTTACAAGGGTACAAGAGCAGAGGATGAAACATCTTCGGGAGGCCTTGCAGAAAGGTCTGTGCAACGCGTTCCCAGAGACTGGGAGGTTACAAATTTCTGTTCCTGGACAACGTGTGGCTGAGGCTTTGGTCAGTCAAAGAAAGAGCAGTGGAGAAGGTGGCTGTCTGACCGATGCGTTCAGACAATTTTTTAGTCCGCAGCCCCAAGGTATGATCGGTTTCAGCAACCATCGCCAGCGTCTGTTTTACATGGTGCAGGAATACCTAGGGGCAAGATCAGACTTGGACACCTTTCCCACCGAAAATCCTCTGGGTTACTGGGTCTTGAGGATGGATCACTGGCCAGAGCTTGCACAGTATGCAATTGAGCTACTGGCCTGTCCTGCATCCAGCGTTCTTTCAGAACGCACATTCAGTGCTGCTGGAGGCTACAGCGCGGACCTACATTCCCGGGAGGCCGTCATATGACGGCCTCCCCTGTGCACGCTCCCTGCGCGTGCCCTGTAGGGCGCGCGCTGGGCGCGTTGTGATCACCGAGTCTCTGAGACTCGGCTGATCACCGATCTGTGTAAGGGGCCGGTCCCGGCCCCTTACCATGTGATCAGCTGTCAGCCAATGACAGCTGATCACATGATGTAAACAAAAGATCGGTAATCGGTTTTTTTTTTTACTCACGCTGACAGCGCGAGTAGAAAAAAAAAGCCGATCACCGGATCGGATGTGAGGGACATCGGTCCCCAAGTGGAAGAGGCACATCTGCCTCATCAGTGCCCAATTAAAGTGCCACCTAACACTGCCCACAGTGCCACCTAACAGTGCCCACAGTGCCACCTAACAGTGCCCACAGTGTCACCTAACAGTGCCCACAGTGCCACCTAACAGTGCCCACAAGTGACACCTATCAATGCCCACAAGTACCACCTATCAATGCCCACCTGTAGTGCCAATCAGTGCCACCTGCCAGTGCTGCCCATCATTGCCACCCATCAGTGCCCATCACTGCCACCCATCAGTGCCCATCACTGCCGCCTATCAGTGCCCATCACTGCCGCCTCATCAGCGTACATCAATGAAGGAGAAAAAATACCCGTTTAAAATTTTTTATAACAAAATATAAAAAAATAAACTTTTTTTTAAAAAAAAATTCAGTTTTTTACATTTTTTTAATAAAAAGTAAAAACCGCAGAGGTGATCAAATACCACCAAAAGAAAGCTCTATTTGTGGTGAAAAAATGATAAAAATTTCATTTGGGTACAGTGTTGTATGACCGCGCAATTGTCATTCAAAGTGCATCAGCGCCGAAAGCTGAAAATTGGTCTGGATAGGAGGGGGGTTTAAGTGCCCGGTAAGCAAGTGGTTAACCGATCACAGGGTGCGTCTGTCCACCGACTCGGTTGATCGGCTGACCTTCATAAAAATGAATCAGTCTTGGATCACCACCAGCTACCAAGCACCTGATGCTGATGTAACCGAATAATTTTTTTTTAAATGTCAGATCCCTTCAAGACTGCCTATGCTGATGCTGAGTGACTATCCTGTTATGCTGAGTGATTATCCTCTTCCTCCTCAATGATCATGCTGATAGCTTGTAAGAACATTTTTGGTTCTGGGCGCCGCCACCAGTGGCTAAGGCCCAATTTTTCAGCCCCTGTTTAACAGGGGCGTGTAATTACAATTTTTGATGCAATACTTTGCAGCAGGGCTCGTTCCTGCGGTCCAACTAGAGTATCTGTGAGGGGTTGCAGTGTTGTGGCACCAGCACCAGTGCCTAAGGCCCAATTTTTCTGCCCCTGTTCAACAGGGACATGTAATTACAATTCTTGATCTAATATTTCACAGCAGGGCATGTTCCAGCGCCCACCAAGAGTAACTGTGAGGACTTACAGTGTTGTGGCACCAGCACCACCACCACCAAAGGCCCAATTTTTCTGCCCCTGTTCAACAGGTGCATGTAATTACAATTCTGGATGTAATATTTCACAGCAGGGCCCTTTTCTGCGCCCACCAAGAGTAACTGTGAGGACTTACAGTGTTGTGGCACCACCACTACCAAAGGCCCAATTTTTCTGCCCTTGTTCAACAGGTGCATGCAATTACAATTCTTGATCTAATATTTCACAGCAGGACCCTGTGAGGGCTTACAGTGTTTGTGGCAACAACAAAACCTAAGGCCCAAATTTCTGCAGAGTATATAGGGCAGGCCCCTACTTTCAAACATCCAACTTACAAACGACTCCTACTTGCAAACGGAAGGAGACAACAGGAAGTTAGATGAAATCTACCCCTAGGAAGGGAAATTCTCTTCTGTAAGAGTTAATATGGGAAAAACGTTTCTCCCTTCCACTGATGCTTTATCACCAATCCTTGTTTCACTAAAAACCCCAAATTTTCTAAAAACATTTGTCATTGGGACAGAAAGTGAGGTAAAATCTTCTGAAGAGGAGCACAGACAGCAAAACAAATGTCACATGGGTGATAACCCTTCCCTATGTTTTCCATAAAGCTTAAAATAGATTTTTTGTCTGGAGCTAAACACGTTAAAAATGTACCAGTTCAATATTACAAACAGATTCTACTTAACAGCAAACAAGAAGCGCAGCGCTGGATATAATAAACAATGAAAAATATTTTGCTATGTGCAAATAAAATTGAAAAATAAATACAAATAAAAACTGTGCACAATAATTCACTAAATAATGTCAGTGAATGTTCCCAATATGACAAAAAATAAAACGTCCATAAAACGTGAGAAAATCGCTATTTGGATATCTGACTTCCACCGCTGTAAAACCCGTCACCACAGAGAGATTAAAGGCTTACCAGACAGCCCTTAAAGAAAGGCATGAATCGATCTCCACTTTAGATACTGTCCCTTCTATGGATGGATCTTGCTGTGAAGTGCTAGGTGGATAATCTCAGATTTGTCAGCCATGGAGGAGAGCCATTCCCAGCGATAATGGATATCCAGAAAGAAAGAAAGAAAGAGATGCTCCGATAGTGTAGTAAAGCTTAAGGTTCCTTTATTAAAAACGCCATGCAGGCATTCAATAACACAAAAAAATCCTTGCAAGGAATGTTTAAAACAACTCCGATGGAAAACGAAAGTTCGCGCATGCGCAGTTTGTGCAGGGACTGTTCTAAGCACGGGAAACACGCGCCACTTTACAGGCATACTATAGACACCCCCCAGGTACGATATTTAAAGGAATATTTCACTTTTTTTTTTTTACTTTAAGCATCATTAAAATCACTGCTCCCGAAAAAACGTCCGTTTTTAAAACTTTTTTTTGCATTGATACATGTCCCCTGGGGTAGGACCCGGGTCCCCAAACCCTTTTTAGGACAATACCTTTCAAATTAGCCTTTAAAATTAGCACTTTCGATTTAGAACGTTCGAGTCCCATAGACGTCAATGGGGTTCTAACGTTCGTGCAAATTTTCGGTCCGTTCACAGGTTCTGGTGCAAACCAAACTGGGGGGTGTTCGGCTCATCCCTAGTGTACAGCAAATGCATAGGGTACTCCTTGGGCAGGTAATTGTGAATATAATGTGTTGCAGTTGTTTTTAATGTCGTACAACAAGCACAAATTTGTTCTTAGCGACTTACAAAGGTTTCAGTGTTTTTAATGTACCATTATTTGTAAAAAAATCTATTTTTATGTTTCACATTGTGTGTTCCTTGTCACGCCAGTAAAGTCTGAAATTATTTTTTCTAGATGTTTGTATGTATTATAGGAATGTGGCATCTGAATGACGTGATAATATAACAGTGAGATTAACGTGATAAATTTGGCGCCAACAATAAAATCAAGTGGTATTAGTAGCTGAATACAATGAATAGGCAGCTGCCCCTTTAAGTGAAAATGTCAACTTTAAACAAACAAAAACTGAAAAAAGGTGCAGCGCTACTATAACTCAAATTAAATACAAGTCCAAATAAAGTAAAAAAATTATATTAAAAAAAACAAAAACATCAAAAAATGGGAAAAGTCCTTTCAGGAGATCCTTCAATCACATGCTTTAAAGTGCTTATCCTGTATGCGTGTTCCTCCACAGTGTGAGCAAAAGATGCGCACTCACAACCATAAACCTTTATAATGCCCAAAACATTTAGTGTTGGATATTCAGATGGAATCCCTCAGTTCACTCTCCAGATGGTCATGTAATTGGTGGGGTGATGGCACCAAGCACACAGTGGTAAATGCCAATAGACCACACTGAGGGCACATGAAATTAGGCAGACCCAAAGCAGAAATACAAAAATGGGTACACCCAATTAAATATATGACAAACTGAATAGTGCATCAAACAGATGCAGATACAAAAGTGACACAATAAAAATGTATAAAAAGGTGTTTGTGAGTTATCCAGTGACTGAAATGCAAAATATGATAAAAATTAATCCATATTGAAAGGAAAGTCAATCCATAGTAAAAAGAACAAAACATAGGTGTAAGTCCATAAAAAGCTGATTATATTCAAAAAGTGATGTTCCACACTAGAGTGACAAGTGAGAAGTTTCCTCCACCACAAAAAGGACTGCCGCTTACCCAGGGCCGGTGCTACCACTAGGCAAACTAGGCAGCCACCTAGAGCGCACTGCTGCCTAGGGCCCCGGCCACTGGTGTTCCTACTCTCTTCTTTCTGCAGCAAGCAACTAAGTCTCAGCATCAGCAGGCAGCCGCCGCTCCGTTCGCACATAGTGTCAGAGGTGTGGCGGAGGACTGTGTCTGTGTCCTGACTCCCGAATGAATGAAAGCAAACAAACATTCATTGATGGGCACTGGTAGGCTGCATTGATGGGCACTGGTAGGCTGCATTTATGGGTGCTGGTAGGCTGCATTGATTGGCACTGGTAGGTTGCATTTGATGGGCGCTGGTGAGGCTGCATTGATGGGCGCTGTTGAGGCTGCATTTGATGGGTGCTTCGTGGGGTATACATGGGCAGGGCAAAGGGGGTGGAGTCAAGGGTGGAACCAAGGAGGGGGGCGGCAAATCAAGGTTTCGCCTAGGATGTCAAAAATCCTTGCACCAGCCCTGCACTTACCAGAAATCAGCAGTCCCTTATTACAGGGGACCACACCGAGCAGATGGTTGTAACCCCAGCCTGGGATCTCGCTGGCATACACTGGGCTCCTCAGCATCAGTGGAAACGGTCCGTAGATAGATCGATATAATGGGCAATGTGTTCACCATGAAAACAAAAAGCCTCACATAGCGTAAATCCTTACATTTATTAGAATTAAAAGAAGACAATTGAACGCTTACAGAGCGGTGAACAATGGTAAGCAAAATGGACATGAAATAACGAGCCGGCCGGCTTCCAAACAGCCCGTAGCTTCCAGGACTAAATGTGCAGCGGTGACATCAGAACGTAGCTCCTCCTCCCTACGTTCTTTCGTCACTAGCTGACGGAAGCCGGCCGACTCATTATTTTATGTCCATTTTGCTTACCATTGTTCACCGCTCTGTAAGTGTTCAATTGTCTTCTTTTAATTCTAATAAATGTAAGGATTTACGCTATGTGAGGCTTTTTGTTTTCATGGTGAACACACTGCCCATTATATCGATCTATCTACAGACCGTTTCCACTGATGCTGAGGAGCCCAGTGTATACCAGTGAGATCCCGGGCTGGGGTTACAGCCATCTGCTTGGTGTGGTCCCCTGTAATAAGGGACCACTGATTTCTGGTAAGCGGCAGTCGTTTTTGTGGTGGTGGAAACTTCTCACTTGTCACTCTAGTGTGGAACTTTACGGCACATCACTTTTTGAATATCATCAGCTTTTTATGGACTTACACCTATGTTTTGTTCTTTTTATTTTTCTTTTTACTATAGATTGACATTCCTTTCACTATGGATTAATTTTTATCATATTTTGCATTTCAGTCACTGGATAACTCACAAACACCTTTTTATACATTTTGGGTCTGCCTAATTTCATGTGCACTCAGTGTGGTCTATTGGCATTTACCATTGGGAGCTTATATCATATTGCTTCACTAGTCTTATTATCTAGCGCGACTTTTTGTTTTTGTTTTTTCATTTCTGTTTAGTGTCGTATAACACCCTCAGTCGCAGCTCATTCCTTTTTACACTCTATAGTGCAATTTTTCTTCCTTTCCAAGCACACAGGCACTCCAGGTATACGGTAATCCTCTCACTCAGCCAGATAGATCATAACCCCAAAGAAGATTATAAGCAATATAGTGTAGTACTTTTATTAAAACCGAATAAGACACATTAAAATTACACTTACATTTCCAGGTGCTTCAGTCAGCACCAACACATATAGCCTCAAGGGTAAAAACAACTGCCCCGCTGTTCATGGTGAGCCGGAGTGCATTCCAGGGACCTGAAGTGGCGTGGGGTTCCCACCCGAAGTGACGTCAGTAATGGCAATCTCACAGCTTCAATGCATTTCACAGGAAGTGCGTCATTAGGAAGCTTAGCTTTCCCAGAGCCTTAAGTACCCCCTCCTTCAATATGATTGGACCACAGAAGACTAATGGGAATTGTAACAACAAGCCTATCCCCAATTCAAGCAAACCTCTCAAAACTCTCAGTACATAAAATCGATAGTATGGTTGGTATTTAAGATATGAGAGGCTATTGCCTAACCAAGGTTTACCGACATACATAGCCTCTTGCATCTTAAATACCAAACATACCATCGATTGATCCTTGATTGCTATTATTTATCTTGTACATTCTCTATAAATTAGCAGTAATGAATAATGACAGTTTTTGAAGATACTTAAAAAAGGCAATGCAACAGTTGATGTGTACACAGTGTTACCGGGCTTGGGCCTATATTACCAGAGGACAGCTTCTGCTAGTGCGGTAGTGGTTTTCAGCGCATCAGGATGGCACTAAAATGCTGTGAGGAAGAGCCTCACAAACTATTCCAGTTATCTGGATGTTTCCTTCCTAAAGGGCGTTGTCCCTATCCTGACCCTATTCACCCACCAGGAACCCTTCCCTGCACTAATCACTTTCCCTAGCCAGTGGGGTCCCTGTCCCTGACCTTCCACTCACTCTAGGCACTCCTGAATGATGCAGGAGACCCTATATATAAAGTTCCTGTCAAGATGGCCGCAAGAGGTTGCAGCATCTAATCGGGCAGCTGGCTCCTCTGAGACCCTGAGTCCATAAGGAGACAATTCTCTCAATGAACTCCACTTCCCTTGTAACAATGGCACAGTGCCAGTTGGAGGAAAACCTTCATCTGCCTACAATCCTTTTAGCTGGCCATACACAGATCAAATGTCCTCCAATTCCTGCTTAATTGACTGAAATCCATTCTGTGGATGTCCCTGACACCACCACTCAGCTTGACAAGAGTCAGTTTTTCAACTGAGCTGGGTGGAAAATTTGTGGCCAAACAGTATCTACATCCAATCAACTTCCTTAAAATAAATCTCTCTAAAACTGAGCTATTAATATTCCCCCCCGCCCATGCCCCCCTCCATGACTTTTCCATCAAAATCAACAATGCAACTATCAGTCCCTCCCCTCACTCCAGGCTACTAGGTGTAATCTTAGACTCTGATTTGTCATTTCAGCCTCAAGTCCCATCGTTGTCAAAAGTTTGTAGAATTCACCTCCGTAACATCTCTAAAATTCGTCCCTTTTTAACAAATGAAACCACCAAGCTCCTCATTCACTCTCCCTTTTATATTGTAAAGCGATGCATAAACTGTTGGCGCTATATAAATCCTGTATAATAATGCAGGCACTGTTAAAGTATTGTGATAGCCACAGCTGCTAGCTTTCAGAATACAATAGCCGACACTGCAAATCCGATCCTTCTATGCTGTTTAGCATGGATTGGACAATTGAGTGATTTGAAAATCTCAATGTGTGTGGATAGCTGTAGTAGTAATTTCAAGATATGGAGGGGGGTTTCCCCAAGAGAAATGCAGGCAAGCAATAAAAATCTGTCAGAGGTTCTAATCTTTAGATGAGCACTAGAACAGGAAGGGAAGGATATACTCCTCCAGTTCAGTTCACACTAGATGTGGCGCAAATTCACTGCAAATTCTCACTGCATCTAAATCACAAACTCGGGGGGACGGAGCTTGCCAAAGGACCACGATGGCCACATGAGAACGGAGCTCTCGTCTCAGCAGGGATATAGCGGCACACAGTAGCCCACATTGCCACAATCTGGACACCCAGCATCGGCGACTATGATCCACGGAGACCGACCGTCATGACAAACAAACAGAAAGGTCACCAGAAGCCACAGAGGCTGACTGCTTATTTTACACTGGAGCAGAAGCAAGATGGTGCTGGTCCTCCGATTCCATCCCCAGCCAGCACACCCCAGAATGGGCAAAACAAGAACAATCTCCCTAAAAGAAGAACATCACCGAGTAGCCAGCACTCTCCTCAATCTACATCTTTTCGGGAGTCCCGAAAAGGCCAGATTCAGGCTGGATGGCACCGAATCTATACAGGAGGTGAGCGTGGGCCTAGACTCTGGGGATGACACCAGGGAGCTCCCTGATTCAATAGATCATTTCCCTACTAGCAATCAGCCGGTATTAGACACCACTCTTAAAGATATGCTAGTGTCCCTCAGAAGCTCACTCCATAATGACATGATGGCATGTGTCAATCAGTTTGGGAAAGAAATACAGTCAGTGTCAGCGAGGGTGGATCATGTGGAAACAAATATGGGGGAGTATGCCTCCACAATTAACAGTCTTATTGATGCGCATGATACCCAGGAGGAGGAGATGGAGGCAGTCAGGGCTAAGATCGCAGACATCGAGGATCGTTCCAGGAGGAACAATCTAAAGATAAGAGGAGTCCCTGAGTCTTTTCAACAGTCAGAACTACGCAATTACGTTGCTCAAGTGTTCACTTCCATTCTGCCTGACCTTACAGAACTGGATGTAACAGTGAACAGAATTCATAGATTACCAAAACCCTCCTATCTCCCAGACAAAGTGCCAAGAGACATTACCCTGCATTTGCATTTCTTTCACGTGAAAGAACGCCTAATGTCTGCTGCGCGAAACAAAGACCTCCTCCCTGAACAATACAAAGAATTGCAATTCTTCACTGATCTGTAACAATTCACTCTACAAAAAAGAAGGAGCCTCAATACCATTTCCAAAGCTCTTAGGAACCACAAGATTGCCCCTAGATGGGGGTTCCCAACCAAATTGATCATCACTAAGGATGGGAAAGAGTACACAGTAGACTCACTCCCAAAAGGCCTAGACCTGCTTAAAACATGGCATATCATCCCTGAAGATCTCTCACAAGGGGCCAGCAACCGAAGCCCGGGCCGTCCTGGGGAGGACTGGAATCTGGTCAACTCTAAGAATGCTCGCACTCACCGTTAATATGTAAAAAGGGCAAACCATAACCTACACTTCTTGTCCCTGTATGGAGACACCCGGCTAAGCAAGACTTTGATTTCTATTTTTTTTTTCTTATCCCTCAGAAATTTGAGTGGCTATTAGCTACACCCAGGTCAATATGACCTACATATATTTTTTGCGGAACCTTGTTTTGGCTTTTCTTATCCTCTGTGCATCAACCTGTTTCATACCTCTTTTTGCAGTTGGTTATGTAACTACTTTCTCATCTTTCTGGAGTCAAAAGAAGGAGCGCCTACCTAATGGGATGCATTTTGAAACTGATACCTCACCCACAATGATTTGGGAACCCTCGCCACCTGATGTAAGTGTTTCACACATTTTACACTTGCTACCACCTAAGCCCATTTCGCTATGACAATCACTTTTTTAACCATTAATGCCAAGGGTCTCAATCACCCGGCAAAGAGGAAATCACTGTGGAATGAGGCAACCCAACATAATTGTGACATTCTCTGTGCCCGAGACCCATTTCCATAACCAAATGATGCCCAAATGCACTCACCCCAAAGTTCCCCATACCTTCACAGCTAATACCTCAGCCAAAAAAAGAGGGGTATTAATTGTTATTAAGGATATGGTCCCATTTGCACTGCACAAAGTTATAGTGGATCCGCTAGGACGTTATCTTATCCTTATATGTGATATTAACTCTACTACCTATATGGTAGTTAATATGTTTGCACCCAACAAACATCAAGTGCGCTTTTTACGCCAAGTTTTCAAAAAAGTCAACCAAGTACAAAAGTGCTATCTCCTGATCTGTGGAGATTTCAACCTCCCTCCTGATCCACAAATGGACTCTACGTCCCATTCAAAAAGACATCATCATTCACTGCAATCAATACTGCACACGCATGAACTATATGGCGCGTGGAGATGCCTCCACGACACGGAGAAAGACTACTCTTTTTTCTCGACAAGTCATAGAATCTACCCAAGGTTGGATCTCTTTCTCACAGACTAATGGTTGATCCTCAAAGATCAACACCATCACTTGGTCGGATCACGCCTCTGTGACGCTTTCGATTGATGATTCGCCAAATGTCAATACTAGCTTCGTTTGGCGGTCCAATCCAAGGCTTTTCCAGGCTGATCCTTCCAAACATGTCCTTCAGAAAGACTTAACTGATTTTTTTCTCCCGCAATGTTAACTTTGTGTCAGACCCTATGGTTGTATGGAACGCCCACAAGGCGTATATGAGAGGGGTGTTAATAAAAATGGGAACAAGGGTTAAGGGGCACAGGAGACAGCATATACAAGAAATCATCTCTAAAATTCATACCCTAGAAGCCCAAAACAAAACAGACAATTCCCTAGCAGTCTCAGAACAATTAACGCAACTTAGATATAAACTACGCCTAACTTTACTTGACAACTTTGAAAAAGCCTCTAAACGTCTTAAAATGACTTACTATGTAAGTGGTAACAAGGCAGGTAAACTTTTAGCCAATCACCTCAAGGGGCAGAGACACAAAACAAAAATTCCTTGAATGTTTGCACCCCTATACTCAAGAAAATTGGCAGCATCCACAGGCTTTAGCTGATGCATTCAGCTGCTATTATAGTTCTTTATACAACCTACGAGAAGATTCAGCCATGATTCAACCCACAAAATCCATGATATAAGAAACATTGAGTCAAAACCATTGACTTCCTTCCCAATAATAAATCACTGGGGCCTGATGGCTTTACAGGGGAATATTACAAGATATTCAAATCAGCACTAGTCCCACATTTAGTAGAAATTTACAACAATCCTGTCTCCTCGTCCTCTTTGCCACCGGAAATGCTTAAAGCTTCGATAGTGGCATTACCAAAGTCGGGGAAGGACCCCAGTATACCGCAAAACTTCAGACACATCTAACAATTTAAAACTTTATGCTAAGCTTCTGGCTAACAGATTAGTAGATCTACTCCCATCTTTGATACACCTGAACCAATCTGGGTTTCCAAAGGGCCGCCAAACCGCAGACGCAACGAGACGGCTATGCAATGTTATACATTTGGCTAATAAAACGAGAACGCCTTCTCTGCGCCTTGCTTTGGATGCAGAGAAGGCGTTCAATAGCATCCACTGGGAATACCTGGCAAAGGTGTTGACCAGGTTTGGATTTGTGGCTCGAATACATTAAGCTATCATGGCACTCTATACAGCTCCATCGGCTCAGGTGTACATCTCAGGAATGCTTTCCATGCCATTTAGCATATCTAATGGGACCCGTCAAGGGTGCCCACTTTCCCCGCTTATCTTTAACTTGCTCATGGAGCCACTGGCTACCTCCATTCGCTCCCATCCCCAGATAAGTGGATTCAGAATCAAAACCAAAAATTCAACACATACCATCAGTCTATTCGCAGATGATATCATCTTAATGCTCACCAACATTGACTCCTCCCTGGCTTCGGTTCACCAAGCTTTACAACTATTTACCGCAGTGTCTTATTAGGTTAAGGTTAATGAGTCCAAATCGTACATTCTAGGTTTAGGAATTCCTAACCAAACCAAACAAGATTTAAGCAAGAAGTTCCCATATACATGGAAAGAAAAGGGAATATAATATTTGGGTTTAATACATACCTCTAATATATCAGATCTGGTTAGAGAAAACTACACCCCGCTCTTACTGTCACTTCACATTAAATTAGACAAGTTAGCAAAATTTGAATTATCCTGGTCGGGCAGACTGGCTGCTTTTTCCCTACCGCAGTCTATCATCAATAAATTCTTATGGGTGGGGAAAAAAGCACGCTGTGCATTCAGTAGACACAGAAAGGCGGGAGGGACCTGCTCTCAAAACATTCAGAACTCTCCAATTGGAATTCTCTATTCCTCCATCGGAACATTACAAATACCTACAAATTTCACATTTACTCAAGGAGTCCACTAGACCACACACATCTCTTCCATGGCATATAGCTCAGTATTACCTAGCGATAAATGTACATACCAAAGGAATATCGCTATTTTACTCACACCTTCAAAACAAACTAGTGTTTACCAAATCATTACCCATGAAAGCTTGGGAAAGAGATTTCAATAGGATATACTCGGAAGATCAATGGCAAACAGCATTAAATGTAACATACCCCTCCACCACGAGTGCTAATCTATAGGAACTTGTCCAAAAGATAATACTACGCTGGTACCTCACACCGTATAGACTATCCAAATTTGCACCAGATGTGTCACTCTTATGCTGGAGACAATGTGGTGACATGGGTACACTATTCCACCTATTATGGGCTTGCCCTATCATAACGCAATACTGGAAGCGGATATACAATCTCATATCGCAAATTTTAAAACTTAATCTAGAACCGTCCCCGGGTATGGCGCTACTCTCTGTGGAGATGGACCTTGTCCCTCACCATATGAGAACTTTGCTATCACACATCCTCCTTGCAGCCCGTCTAACCCTGGTCAGACACTGAAAGGATACAAAACACCCAGAAATCTTTGAAGTCATACAAATAACCAATACTCATGGCACATATGAACGACTCTATGCTTCCGGGATGGGTAATTATTTACTAACTAACAAGATTTGGGAATCGTGGAACAAATGGTATAGCACAAAAGTGGATTTTAGCATAACTTCAAGTGTGTAAACAACAAATCAGAGGCGAAGCCTCCAGCAACAATTACTTACTGTAACTAACTGTACCTCTTGACTTTTACTTCCTAGTTTTGTTTTACTTTTTATGTTTAAGTTCAACTTGAATGCAATGACATAATACCATATTGGTTTTACTCTTAACTTAGACTTTAAGGACATGTTTAATCTTAGTATCCATAAATGTTATAATCATTAACAATAACTGACGCGTTTATAGCACTTGATCTAACGTGTATTGCTATATGTCCTACAAGCTAATCATTAAGATGTCATGTATGTACTTGTTTACAGAATAACTGTTATATATGTTAAAACCCAATAAAAAACTATTGAAATTAAATCACAAACTCATTCATGCGAACTGATTGCGGAGTATATGTTAAGTTAATGACACCCCATAATCAGTTTGCAAAACACAGCGCGATTTGCATTATCGGATTGCATAGGTGTGAACACACATACGATCTGACCCTGGTGCGGACCAAAAAAAGGGTCCTGCACGAGTTTGGTTAGAATGCGATGCGATGCATTTTACGCAGCAATGCGGTGCAATTCACATGCGATGTCTGGCATCGCTGCAGTGTGAACCGGCCCTTAATGGGGACATGGAGAGCGATAAAAACCAACAGAGGTTTTTAACCACTTGAGCTCTGGAAGGTTTTCCCCCCTTCATAACCAGGCCATTTTTTGCTGTTCAGGACTGTGCTACTTTAACTGGCAATTGCACGGTCATGCAACGCTGTACGCAAATAAAATATATATCTTTTTTTCACACAAATAGAGCTTTCTTTTGGTGGTATTTGATCACCTCTGGGTTTTTTATTTTTTATTATCTAAACAAAAAAATCCAAAAATATTGAAAAAAAAGTTTTCTACTTTTTGCTATAAAGGATGTCCAATAAAATTATAATTCATCTTCATAAATTTACACCAAAAATGTATTCTGCCAAATGTCTTTGTACAAACCAAACTGTGTTTTCGGGGACACTAATATAGTTCTGATCGTGATCAAGATACTGATCTGTGCAGCAGGGGCGGACTGATAACTCATGGGGCCCCCGGGCAATAGGAGATTATGGGGCCCCCAGGCAATCAGAGATTATGGGGCCACACAGTATACACACACAGTATACAATCACACAGTATACACATACATGTACACACAGTATACATAGACAGATGTAAAAAATAAAACACAGATTTATACATACTGTCCCTGGTTTTACTGAGGCTGGCAACCCTGATGGGGCCCCCTAGTGGCCCAGGGCCCTCGGGCAGTGCCCGAGTGGCTCAATGGTCAGTCCGCCCCTGCTGTGCAGACACTATACTAGTAATGGCGGTGATCAGTGACTTATAGTGTGACTGTGATAGTGAGGCGGGCTAACTGACACTGGTTGGGGGGGACACTAACTGACTGACACTGATGTTGCTAGTGACACTAATACAGTGATCAGTGAAAATACTGTACACTGTACTTATAACACTGACTGAGTGATCAGGAGGGCAAGCAAGAGGTTAACTGTGTGCCTAACAAGTGTATGTGTGCTGCTTTTACTTACAGATCTGGCGGGGTCTCTCTTTGCTTTCAGTTCTGAATGGTAACTGATAGCAGGGAGAAATCCCGTGTGTTGTGTTTTCAATCACACAGATCTCTGTGCTGTGATTGGCCACAGCCGATCAGCAGGTATACAGCCAATTAATTGTGCTGTGTCCAATCAGAGAACAGAACAACAACGTACAGGGTGCATTGTGGTGCCTGGGGGGGCCGTCCACTACCAATAAATGTACTTCTGGCAGTCGGCAAGTGGTTTAAAAAGAAAAACTAAAAATATCAAAGCAAAAGCAGGAAAAGAAAACATATTAGTCACATTTAATTATTTTCACCATAAATAAATATTATTTTTTTCACTGTAGTGATGTAATACTATTTGTGTTTTCCCTTTTCTGATGCACATTCCAAAAGCCAAAGAATTTTATTATTTGTTTGCGGACTCCGGGGCAGCCAAACTGCTTAAACTGTTTGTTTGTCTTTAGGATCAGATTCATTAATAATTAGTTCTATATAACTGGGCTTGGAGAAGTCTTTTGGACTGGGTAGTAAATTTGTGTAGAGCACTTAGCCTTGCATGACCTCTCCTAAAATCAACCTGCAGCCAAAGAGCATGTTTTCCTAACATGACTAACCCCACGTAAAAATTAGCCAGCAGCGGCCTATAGTTTGTCTCTAGAAATCCTCTTCTATGTACATAGCAGAGTGACACAGGAATTCTAGTAAACTCTGCAATGTCAGCAAACACATTATACGCCACACCTTCTGTGACCTGCCAGCTACGGGCGCAATGAATCAACGTACGCACATAACCATTCCATGAGATGCCATATTGTCCTGGGATATTGTAAAGATGAACAAGGAACCTTATTTTTAAAGAAATATTCTTCTCTATGTTTGAAATGCAAATGTTTCTTTCCATGAAGTCTAAATAGAATCTACACTTTAAAGTGAACCCTTGTTCAAATTTAAAGTGACTATTTCACAAAAAAAGCCAAACGCTTGCCTTTCATTTGCTGTATGTACACAGGAAATATAAAGAATGGAGAGAGAGGTGCCAAGCCACCAATAGTATAGCAAGTTTTATTAGTGAAAAAAGTTAAAATACAGAGCTTAGGCACTCACAGAGATCACTGGTGTAAAGCATTAAAACAAGCTCCATGTAAAAGTCATCAGCTCCGAATCCAGTCCACACCGGAGCCAATGACAATAGTGCTGTGCAGCCGGGGCAGGATTCCAAGCAAGCCGCCGGGGAGCCGTCGCGGGAAACTGGATCTGTCAGGGAGCTGTCAACCATCTAGAGTGCTGTGACCAATCAGAACGCATTTCAGAGGCCAAACCTCACCTCTTTCATCAGCCTGGTTCACATGGTGATGATTTAATATTAATACACCATTTATTTAAGATTGTATGATATGTTTCCTCGGGAACTAGCAAGCGCAGAGCAGCGCAGAGTGCTGGTCTCTTCTCCGTTACATAGAAAATCCCTGTTCAGCTGTCAAAAAAAGAGGCATTCAGGTGGGCCACCCCCATTGGCCCAGCGGTGTCCCCTGTCCAATACCTTACCTCGTAATTATAAACCCAAATCCTCCAAATTTCCTGCCCTTCAAGGTAATCCGAACGTATGGGCATTTACAAACCAGGTTACCAAAGAAATTATGGAAACTAGATGGAGAAACACCTCCGAAGCAAATTTGACTTCTTCCCAAATCAAGGCTTTGAAATCTTTACAACTAAATCAAAGCATTATAATTAAGCCTGCCGACAAGGGCGGCAACTTAGTGGTGATGGACAGGGGACAATATGAATCCATGGTACTAGCTATTATTCAAAATCGTGAGTGGTACCGCAAGGTATCACCGACTCATGTTACGTTAACCATTAACCGTTATCAACATCTAATAGGCTCGGCCTACCGAAGTGGTCTTATCAATAAATCTACCTGGGAGTTTTTGAATGTTACATCCCCACGTACACCCACACTATACGCTCTCCCTAAAATTCATAAAAGTCAGACTAAACCCCCAGGCCGCCCGATTGTCTCTGGAAACGGTAGTCTCACCGAAACAGCTAGTCAATTAATTGATGACTTTCTCAGGCCCCACGTCGAGGGTTTGGTGTCCTATCTTCAGGACACCAATGACCTGCTACGCGCCCTCGATGGGATTTTTCTCCCCGTGGGCGCGTGGCTGGTAGCCCTCGACGTGGAGGCCTTATATAATTCTATCCCCCACCAGCAGGGAGTAGAGGTCGTCAAAGATTTTCTCTTTCAAAATCATGAGACATCGTCTCAATATAATGAATTCATCCTGAATTTGTTAATGTTCATCCTCTCCAATAACATTTTCCTGTTTGGGGGATCCCACTACCTCCAGATACAGGGGGTGGCTATGGGGACCAAATGCGCCCCCTCGTATGCCAACCTGTATCTGGGGGGGTGGGAACGGGAATTATTTTCCCGTGATGACATGCAACAATATATGGAATTAATCCCCCTATGGAGGAGGTTTATCGACGACATTTTTTTCATATGGATAGGCCCCAAAGATTCTCTTCTGCTCTTTTTGGAAAGCCTAAAAACTAACAGGTACAATCTTAGATTCACGGTGGAATTTAGTCAATCTAGTCTGACTTTCTTGGATACCCAAATCACAGTTAAATCTGACGGCAGTATCAGAACAACCCTTTACCGTAAACCCTCAGCAGGTAATTCTCTATTGCATGCCAGCAGTTCTCATCCAACTCCTTTAATTACAAGTGTGCCCTATGGGCAATACTTGCGAGCTAAACGCAACTGTAGTGATGAGTCTGACTTTGAAAAGGAAGCTAAATGTTTACGTTTACGCTTCCTAAACCGGGGATATAGCAAAAAGTGCCTTAAAAAAGCATATCTTAGAGCTAAAAATCAAAATAGAGTTTCTCTCTTACACAACACTAGACCTAAAAAAGCTAATCCCGGTGTCAGACTCATCACTACTTACTCCAGCCAGCATAGACAAATACGTGATATTCTCAATAAATATTGGTATTTGTTAATGGGAGACGAAAAAGTGGCTAAACATCTTAACTCATACCCGGAGATCACTTTCAGACGAAGTCGATCCCTGAGGGACTCATTGGTACAGAGCCACTATGAAAATCACGTTGTCAAAATCAAAGATGCTGACAAAGGCAGCAGACCCTGCCACTGTTGTTCCTATTGCAGATTTATTTTAGCTACTCGTAGCCTTTTGTTGCCCAACGGGGAGTGTTTTAAACCAAAATTTGCAGTAACGTGTCAATCAGTTGGTATAGTGTACATTATGCTATGCGAATGTAAAATGTTTTACATCGGGAAAACTAAGAGGCCCTTTTTCTGTCGAATTAGGGATCATGTTTCCCTCATACAGAAAAAAAGAATGGAGACCCCTATCAGCCGACACGTAGGCCTACAACATAATTTTGACACTAACTGCTTACATTTTTTCGCTCTAGAACATATTCCCCCTGGGGTTAGAGGAGGAGACTATGACAGGCTCCTCCTACAAAAAGAGGCACGCTGGATACATAAACTGTCAGCTCTTCAACACCCTGGCATGAATGATGCGTTTAGCTTCAAGCCATTTATTTGAATAACGATAATATCCTCAATCTTTCATCCTGGATGAGGCTCGCATCTTCTACCATGTATCATCCTTGCGTTGGCTTTTTCCCCCCCCTCCCCCCTCCCCTTCTATTTTTGGTCATTCATTTATACCCAGTATGTTCATGCTATGCTATGGCACCATTTACATGTTTGAGCCATAGAATTTATTTAATAAGAGTTACAATATGACCATAACATCTTTATCTTTATCTCTATGTATGTTATATTTTCTGTCATTGAATTTCCACTGTTTTAACTGTATCATATCTTACAGGCTACAGCTGCAAACTTCATTCATGAAGTTTTTCAGGTTTTATATACTTACTAGTTTGTGTTTATTATCTTAAATTGTTCGCCGGAAATATTCCCATATTGGGATTATCTTTGTCATTGACCACACGGACGCCCCGGGCACCCACCACTGGGATGTTGAACCAATCGTCCCTACGGTTGGTTGCCCCTAAATTTGAGCCGTATCACGTCTGATATGGGTTTTGATATTGACCCAATAGTATAAACATGAGCCTTTATTATTAAAAACATATAGGGAACATATATAATCATTTTTCTATTACTTTTGAAAATTAAATTAGGCATTAAGCCTTAATTTACACCCTATTCGGTTTTTACCTCTTTGTCTCCCTTAACCAAAATGGCGCTTCTTGCGCCCTCATGTACCATGGGCTTCTGAACCGCGCAGACATGCGCAGTAACTCTTACGCACGTCGATGACGTCAGAGCTGACGTCACGACGTTTCCCCACGTCATGACGTGACCGGCCCTATTGAGCGTCCGCATCGCGGCGGCGAGCACGGACGCCGCCATGATGGGGGTATATAAAGGCGGCTACACACCGCCCACAGCTCCGTCACCGGTGTAACCCTACAGAGATAGCGAGATGCTTTCCTCAGTCTGTATGCCGGACCATCACCTGTGAAGTAAGTTTTCCCTGCGTGACACTGTCATCAGTTGACATTTAGTTACACTTTGAATCCTCTATTGATCCTCCATTGTTTTTCTCTTTTATACTTAGAAAATATTTCTGCTGGTGATCGTTTATCCCTGCAGCTATCAGTGGAATTCTTTCTTACTCATTTAGGATGCCTCTTCCTTTTATATGACATTATTTGCCGATATACTTTTATGTATCAGGTAATATATCCCAAATTGGTTCTATTCTCAGGGTATATATCCCTTTAAAATCATAGAAACTATACCATTAATGAGTCTGATTGTGTTTTTTTCCCCTCCCTCCCCTCCCCCCCCCCTCCTCCATTTTTTGATAAATTTTGATAAATTTTGAATGGACCTTTCCTTTTCTTAAAGGGCCGCTTTCTAAACACTTTATGTTCCCCTGTGGTCACAGTATGGCATTGATATTTCTCATATGTGAGAACTTTCCGGTTCGAAATTAGCAATAACACTACCGATCCATTGAAATATTTATACGAGATTAATGTGCTACAGCCTGGTAAGATATAAAAAATTTTGATTGATTGTTCATTCATATTTGATCAAAGTGTTTAATATGGAAACCTATACGCCTATACCCAAATTCTTTGTGTTTGTCTTTATTTTGATAATGGAATTTGCACATATCCGAGGGAAGATATTTGATGCCCTCTACTTTATGGTTAAATGTATGTATTGATTTTTGTTTATTTTTTTATCATTTAGAGTCCGTTACAATTACTGCCTATAAAACTCCTGAAGAAGCTCACATCTGGAGCGAAACATGTCGAGAACGGCAGATTGTTTTGGCATCTTTTGAGTAGTTGCTTTTTGTTATATGATCCAATTGTGATATAATCAAGAAACTCCTTTGGGTGACAATGTTTATGTTATAATGTTTTTATCTACATGTCTCACTCTTGAAGTATGACATGAACATTTTAATGTGATTCAATAAATATTAATTTTATTATGTATGATCGCACAGAATTTTTTGAATATACTGTCTATTAAATAGCACCTTAAAAGTCCCTGGGGAAGATTCTTCCCCTCCCCCTCCTTCTCTAGGCCTAACAGCCTTGAGTTTTTGTTCATCATTTAATTATGGGATGTGGTGCTTACAGTTGACTATCTCTGTCCTCCTCATACTTTACAGCAGCGGCCTATAGTTTGTCTCTAGAAATCCTCTTCTATGTACATAGCAGAGTGACACAGGAATTCCAGTAAACTCTGCAATGTCAGCAAACACATTATACGCCACACCTTCTGTGACCTGCCAGCTACGGGCGCAATGAATCAACGTACGCACATAACCATTCCATGAGATGCCATATTGTCCTGGGATATTGTAAAGATGAACAAGGAACCTTATTTTTAAAGAAATATTCTTCTCTATGTTTGAAATGCAAATGTTTCTTTCCATGAAGTCTAAATAGAATCTACACTTTAAAGTGAACCCTTGTTCAAATTTAAAGTGACTATTTCACAAAAAAAGCCAAACGCTTGCCTTTCATTTGCTGTATGTACACAGGAAATATAAAGAATGGAGAGAGAGGTGCCAAGCCACCAATAGTATAGCAAGTTTTATTAGTGAAAAAAGTTAAAATACAGAGCTTAGGCACTCACAGAGATCACTGGTGTAATGCATTAAAACAAGCTCCATGTAAAAGTCATCAGCTCCGAATCCAGTCCACACCGGAGCCAATGACAATAGTGCTGTGCAGCCGGGGCAGGATTCCAAGCAAGCCGCCGGGGAGCCGTCGCGGGAAACTGGATCTGTCAGGGAGCTGTCAACCATCTAGAGTGCTGTGACCAATCAGAACGCGTTTCAGAGGCCAAACCTCGCCTCTTTCATCAGCCTGGTTCACATGGTGATGATTTAATATTAATCCCCCATACACCATTTATTTAAGATTGTATGATATGTTTCCTCGGGAACTAGCAAGCGCAGAGCAGCGCAGAGTGCTGGTCTCTTCTCCGTTACATAGAAAATCCCTGTTCAGCTGTCAAAGAAAAAAGGCATTCAGGAGGCGGCAGTATTTCATCCTGAATGCCTGGCAGCCGTTGGTCTACCGCCCTCTGAAACACGATCCACTGCGGATAGCTTTTTAGAGGAGCTGTATAGAGTGCCGCAGATGTGAATGAGCCCATAAAGAGAAATCTTCTGAAGTCTCTGCAAAAACAACATTTCCAGGACTATTGATTGTTCGTTGTTACTTACCGCCATCTCCTACACTGCTGCAGAAATCCTTCTACTGCCTCCTTTTTTTAATCACAGATGTAGCCTACCCTAAAGAGACCCTGTCATCACAACTAATGTTACATTTGTATTTACAAATATAAAATGGCTTTATTTGAACACACTACAGGGGGTCCCCTAGTTACAAACATCCGACTTACAAACGACTCCTACTTACAAACCGAGGGAGACAACAGGAAGTGAGAGGAAATCTACCCCTAGGAAGGGAAATTCACTCCTGTAAGAGCTATTATGGGGAAAAGGTACCTCCACTGATGCTTTATCACCAAGGCTTGTTTCCACAACAACCCAAAATTTTCAAGATCCAATTGTCATTGGGACAGAAAGTGAGGTGAAATCTTCTGAACATGGGCACACACAGCAAAACAAATGTTACAGGGGTGTTAACCCTTCCCTATGCTATCCAAAAAGCTTAAAAATAGTTTTTTTGGCTGGAGCTACACTTAAAAAATGTACCTGTTCCGACTTACAAACAGATTCAACTTAAGAACAAACCTACAGTCCCTAATTTGTTTGTAACCCGGGGACCCCCTGTACAGTATTTCTCCTATTGAGCAATTATTTTAATAATGTATTGCACAGTTAGAGGTGGGGAAACATTAGAATAATCTGACACTTCCAGGTGTGTCAGATTGTTCTCCTTCTGCTACTCTTCCCCAGATAACTACTTTAATTTATTATAGGCATCTATATATAAAATTGTACGCAGCACTTTTACATACTGTACATACACATTAGTCCCTGCCATTAAAGAGGAACTGCAGTCTGCTCAGATAATTTGTAATAAAAACATCTTTGCCATTCTGAAGCTTCCCACCAACCACTTTGGATATTACTTTATATATACTGTAATTCTGTACTTGTCAAATATGCTGCAGAAATCTCCCTCCACTGAGTCTGGCTGCAATCATTTTAGCTGTGGGCAGCTGAAGCTGCTGCCTGTTCACTTCCTGGATTTACACAGAGGCACGCCTCCAGCTCTGCAGCCCTGCAGCTTTCATTGGCCCTCTTATGACTCATCCCCCCCTCCCTTCCTGGCAAACTCTCACGAGAGTGAGAGAGAAAGCTGTGCATGATGTTATAAGCCTAGGCTAATGACCAGAGAAGAAACAGGAAGTGGGCTGTATAAGGTATTTACTGTCAGAAAAAAAATGTTTTACTATCCAAAGTTAAAACAACAGGGGCAGGAGATTTAATAGATGGAAAGATGAAAAAAATGACTGAAGTTCCACTTTAAGGAGCTCACATCATATAACTGACAATGCTGGGGCTGTGTGCAGGAAAACTGCTCCCAAATGCACATTCAGCATATCTGAGCAAAGAGAGTAATATTTCACATTTGAGATATATATATATATATATTTTTTTTATTATTATTATAATAAATACATAAATAAAATAAGTATGCGAACTGCAATACATTACCTTTAATAGTCCTATAACAGCAGTGACTCAATGTTGAATCATAGCAGGTAAACTGGAATCTTCTAGTTTTTATTGAATCGTCCTATAACGTAATCAGACACACCCCACAAATTATTATTTTTTTCATTTGTTCAATGTGAAGATGTTCTGCAGAACTTTACAGAAGTAACGATTTTCCATTAAAGATAAATTCTAGGCAAACAACTAAATACTATACACAGTTGGCATACACAACTGTGAACTGTGTTATCTGTCAAATGAATTGTAATTCTGTCCAGACCCATCTGTGATTGATACGGCTTGGTGGCAACCAGGAGGGTGACACCACATCTTCTGTTAGGGTACACAGCAGTGTCACCTTAGAAACTGCAGTTTTCTAATTGGACCATGAAGAAGCAGCAACACACTGATAGGTCATCAACTCGTCTCTCTCCCTTCAGCATGTTCTCTGTCAACTCAGCAGAGTCAGGCCGGGTTCACACTGGCGCGATGCCAGACATCGCATGTGATTCGCACCGAGTTGCTGTGCACTTCACATGCGATGTGAGTTCAGCCATACGGTTTGTATGGCTGAAATCGCATCACATTCTCACCAGAATAGTGCAGGACCCTTTTTTAGGTCTGCACTGGAATCGGATCGCATTTGGTGTTCACACAATTGCTGCACCATTTGATAGCCCCCCCCACACACACACACACCCTAATGCCCCGTACACACGGTCGGACTTTGTTCGGACATTGCGACAACAAAATCCTAGGATTTTTTCCGACGGATGTTGGCTCAAACTTGTCTTGCATACACACGGTCACACAAAGTTGTTGGAAAATCCGATCATTCTGAACGCGGTGACGTAAAACACGTACGTCAGGACTATAAACGGGGCAGTGGCCAATAGCTTTCATCTCTTTATTTATTCTGAGCATGCGTGGCACTTTGTCCGTCGGATTTGTGTACACACGATCGGAATTTCCGACAACGGATTTTGTTGTCGGAAAATTTTATCTCCTGCTCTCAAACTTTGTGTGTCGGAAAATCCGATGGAAAATGTCCGATGGAGCCCACACACGGCCGGAATTTCCGACAACACGCTCCGATCGGACATTTTCCATCGGAAAATCCGACCGTGTGTACGGGGCATAATGCAAAAATAATCCACCTCTGTTGTGTTTGGCTGGCAGTACTGACGCTGATTTTGACCCATTCAAGTTAACATGGCTGCACTGCAATCACGAGCCAAACGCTAGACTTGCAGTTTAGACATGGTGTTGCCATTGAATAAGCCATTCCATCATAAAAAAAACAAAAAAAACAGGTATTCAGGAGTTGGCAGTATCACCCCCTGAATGCTGTCAGCCACTTCTGCACTGCTCTGTGAAAAGCGATCCACTGTGGATCACTCTTCACAGACCAACACACGTGTAAACGAGCCCTTACACATATACAAGGAAAACATATGCACTCTGTGCCCATAGTGTTCAGATGGGCACTGAACCCGGGCCTAAGCAGTGCCAAACGAAGGTGTTCACCAGTAAACAAGAATGCTGCCTGACTGTTAGAATCGTGACAAGTACAATTAAAATATTTGCAAAAATGGACTGAAGAATGGTACTTTTGATTTCAAATACCAAAACAACCGAGGTATTGCACCTAATAGAGTAAAACTGGCAACCACTGAAACCCATTCATACCTAGCAAAAGTAAGGTGCACATGAATAGATCATTCCACGGAACAATACAGAAGATAAAAGTTTCTGTTGCTTACATTAGCAAATACAGTGCATCCGATCCGATGCTGACCGATGCTGCGTCCTCCTAGGTAAGTATGTTTGATGAAAAAAAATAAAAATTCCATACTTCTTTTTGAATTTTCTGACTAAAGCTCCACTTAAGAGAAAGTTGATCAATTCCCCAATCAATGCTAACAGAATCTTCACTGCTGGCTATTGTATTCAGGCCGGCATAGCATCAGCGGCTGCCTAAATGAAAAAGTATAGTACCGCTAATTTATTCCCTCCCCAACCTGCAACTGAGGTTTTTTTGGGGGACCAAGTACAATTTTTTTATGATACTCCCTCCCACGTCGCCATATGTTGCTTGTCTCACCCCATCCCTGCCTGCAGCTTCCCGAGACACATCTTGCGCATGCGCAGTGTGGAGCTGGTTTTGATCCATCAGGAGATCACAACTGGCTCCCAAATCCAAGTTGGCAGCACTGGAGACCTGCAGCTTTGAGAAGATTTGGCTTCAGAAAGGCAGCGCGGGAATCCATGGGCTGTACCTGCTTTTTAAATGTCAGCTGCTACAGTATTTGTAATAATGGGTGAGTTGAGGACGAGTGTATCCACATCAGTCCTGACCTACCAATAGGCCCTTACCTCATCCGAATAGATAAACCAGAACCATCATGCCTTGATGAACACGTCTGTTCTTTTTTTGAGAATGAGTCCTCCATCCTTCTGACATCTTCTGCTTTGTTACGCCACCTATCCAATTTTATATTTTTAATGTGATATGTCATTATATACAGTGCATCCGGAAAGTATTCACAACGCTTCGCTTTTTCCACATTTTGTTATGTTACAGCCTTATTCCAAAATTGATTAAAGGGGTTGCAAAGGTAATTTTTATTTTTTTTTTAAATAACAAACATGTCATACTTACCTTCACTGTGCAGCTCGTTCTGCACAGAGTGGCCCCGAACCTGCTCTTCTGGGATCCCTCGGCGACTGTTTCAGCTCCTCCCCGCAAGAACTAACCACCTTAATGCAAGCTCCCTCGCATGGTGGTTAGTTATTGCGGGCGCGCTCCCGTGATACAGCCGGCGGCTATAGCCGCTCACTGTATCACTCGGCCCCGCCCCCCGGCGCGCCGTGTCATTGGATGTGATTGACAGCAGCGCGAGCCAATGGCTGCGCTGCTTTCAATCCATCCACTGTAGCCAATCAGCGACCAGCCTGAGCTGCAATAGAGATGATGAGTGCGAGCGGCTGAGTTTCGAGGTGTCAGGTAAGTAAAACGGGGGGGCTGGGGGCGGTGGTATTGTCAAAAGTTTTTTCACCTTAATGCATATAATGCATTAAGGTGAAAAAATTTTTACCTTTACAACCCCTTTAAATTCATTGTTTTCCCCAAACTTCTATAAACAATACCCCATAATGACAACGTGAAAGAAGTTTGTTTGAAATCGTTGCAAATTTATTAAAAATAAAAAACAAATCACATGTACAGTATCTTACAAAAGTGAGTACACCCCTCACATTTTTGTAAATATTTTATTCTATCTTTTCATGTGACAACACTGAAGAAATTACACTTTGCTACAATGTAAAGTAGTGAGTGTACAGCTTGTATAACAGTGTAAATTTGCTGTCCCCTCAAAATAACTCAACACACAGCCATTAATGTCTAAACCGCTGGCAACAAAAGTCAGTACACCCCTAAGGCTGACCATGCATGGTCGAATTTCGAAAGAATTTTCTTTTGAAAATCAGAAAATTTGTGCGTTTTGTGATCCGATGATGCCACCATTGCTTTCGAAATTCGGCCAAGCAAACCTTCAGTTTCACCTCCTTTTGCTACAGAAAAGAATTTTCGTGGCTGGGAATCTTCTTTTCTTTCCGGGAATCTTCTTTTCTTGCACATGCACATTTCTTTTTCTATTACATTTCTCGTACGATTCTCCCATCGTTGATTAGAAAGTCGTTCATTTTTCAAAAAATTTCCAACATGTCCGATTACTCAAATTTGATGGCCGCAGTGATGCAGCCCACTAATGGTGCGAAATACGAACGAAAATTCTTAGATAAGATTTTGAAAAGGAAATTCTTTCGGGAATTCGACCCATGTATGGCCTGCCTAAGTGAAAATGTCCAAATTGGGCCCAAAGTGTCAATATTTTGTGTGGCCACCATTATTATGGAAACATATCAGGGATGATCAGTGGAAACAGGATGCACCTGACTCATGTCAAGGCTGTAAATACTTGTGAAATTGTGATCCTTTTTTGTTTTTTATTTTTAATAAATGTGCAAGGATTTCAAATCAACTTCTTTCATGTTGTCATTATGGGGTATTATTTGTAGAATTTTGAGGAAAATAATGCATTTAATCCATTTTGGAATAAGGCTGTAATAACAAAACAAAATGTGGAAAAAGTGAAGCGCTGTGAATACTTTCCGGATACACTGTATATTAAAACGTCCGCACTATTAGAGCTCATTCAGTGAATAATACAGGTCTTGCAGCTAGGAGTTGTTTTTCCTATCCTTTATACAGAAGACCAGCAGTATGTAGACTATGGATCCCCTCCCCCATTGCTCTCTTTGCCCTTTCTGTTCCCTCCACATTTGCTTTTTTCACCAGCACCTGCCCCCGTCTATCAGACTCTCATCTCTGTTTCTGTGTGTCTGGTATTATCTGTAGTCAGGGATCAGGACAGGACTGGAGAGAGTGACTTCATACCACACTCACATTTTCTGTAGGTCTGACTTTTCCTGCCTAATACACAGAAGCACATGAAGCCCCATGTCAGTCCCATCATAGCTGACGCTTTCATAGTCTGGCTGAGCAGTTTCACTTGATGACGTCATTCCTCTCACTCCCCTCTTCCTGGGAAAATCCTGCATTGGCCTAACTCCGACAAACAAGAATGGGCCTATCCCCTGGCTTTGTGCTTCTTTCTACAAAAATAGAAAGATCTTTTTATATCATTAAAAAAGGATGAGCCTGTTAGACCGCTCGTGTTTTTAGTTTTATTGCTGGGAGGTGAACCTGTATTCAGTGGAATGTGAAAATGCTGGAATCTCAGCTCCATAATGAACTAGGACACCTCTTGGTCTACAAATAAATAAAATATTGTTAGGACTCTAATGCCCCTTACACACGGTCGGATTTTCCGATGGAAAATGTCCGATCGGAGCGTGTTGTCGGAAATTCCGACCGTGTGTGGGCTCCATCGGACATTTTCCATCGGATTTTCCGACACACAAAGTTGGAGAGCAGGAGATAAAATTTTCCGACAACAAAATCCGTTGTCGGAAATTCCGATCGTGTGTACACAAATCCGACGGACAAAGTGCCACGCATGCTCAGAATAAATAAAGAGATGAAAGCTATTGGCCACTGCCCCGTTTATAGTCCCGACGTACGTGTTTTACATCACCGCGTTCAGAACGATCGGATTTCCCGACAACTTTGTGTGACCGTGTGTATGCAAGACAAGTTTGAGCCAACATCCGTCGGAAAAAATCCATGGGTTTTGTTGTCGGAATGTCCGAACAAAGTCCGACCGTGTGTACGCCCTATAAGGGCGTGTACACACGGGCAGACTTTTCGACTGGAATGGTCCGACCGTGTGTGGGCTGCAGCGGACTTTTTCGGTCGAAAATCAGACAGACTTTAGATTTGGAACATGTTTCAAATCTTTCCTACGGACTCAAGTCCGGTCGAAAAATCTGCTCGTCTGTATGCTAGTCCGACGAACGAAAACCGATGCTAGGGCAGCTATTGGCTACTGGCTATCAACTTCCTTATTTTAGTCCGGTCGTCTGTCATCACGTACGAATCTGTGGGACTTTGGTGTGATCGTATGTAGGCAAGTCTGTTCGTTCGAAAGTCCATCAGAAGTCCGTCGGAAAGACCGTCGGACCTTTGATGCGGAAAACGGCATAAAACATCCATTGCTTCACCCAAAAGGGGAAGTTCCGCTTGTCTTCCTCCTCCACCCCTTCTCTCTAAGTTTTGGCGCTTCATTTTTTTTTGGGAGGGGGGAGCAGGTACCTGGTTTTGACAGGTACCCGCTCCCACCTCTGGTCGGATCACCGCTGCGATCTGAGAGGAAGTTCGGCACCCCCCTCCTTCCCCTGCAGCCTTCTAGGACACGTCACAGGTCCCAGAAAGGTGCTGGACCATTCACAAAGTGCAGCGCGGCTCGCACATGCGCAGAAGCTGGCTATGAAGCCGCAAGCAGTCACAGTTGGCTTCCCAATGTAAACATTCCAGCGCCTGGACCTGAAGACGGCCAAAGGGCAGGCTCGGGTAAAGACATTGCTGGATTCCTGGACAGGTAAGTGCCCCATTATTAAGTCAGCAGCTACAGTGTTGGTAGCTGCTGACTTTTAAATTTTTGTTTCCATCTGCTTCTAAAGACTAACTCCACCTTATGCACCCCCTTCCCTGTGTGAGGGAGGAAGAAGAGAAGAGAGAAGTAATCCAGCGCTGTGCACGGCTGCATCTCTTCTCTCCTCCTTTCCTCTTCACACAGGGACTCAAGCAGGGTTTTCAGGGTGAAGAGCCGCTTTAAAGACTAACTCCACATTATGCACCCTTATGCACTTATTTAGACTGTACTTCGGTAAGGACAGGTAACTGCAGGAAGAGTCTATAGGAGCTTGGCATTACACCCGCAATCCATTGATCACAGCTGCAATGCTTTGCAGGTTCATTTGCAAAAAATAAAAAAAATGCATATTTCTTCTCCAGCATATGTACACCAAAACTCTGATCATGGTAAAGAGCCTATGATGTAGGCTCTTTACCACGTGCTCAGCTGTGACCAATCACAGCGTGTAACCAGGAAATGTTGGTATACAGCTTTCCTCAGTTCGTGCCAATCGGCGGGTCTCCTGTGGGGGGGGGGGGAGTCTGTGCTGATAATCAGCAGATTGATTATCAGCTCAGCCCCCATCAGAGGTGCCCACCACATCTGCCCACAGCTGCCAGTCAGTGCCCAAAGTGGCAGTCAGTGCCCAAAGCGCCAATCAGTGCCCACCAATAACACCTGTCAGTGCCCTTCACAGATGCCAGTCTGTGCCTATCAGTAATGACTGTCAGTACCTCATCATCATCAGTGCTGCCCATCAGTGCCGCCTGTCAGTGCCCATCAATTCTACATATTAGTGCATCATCAGTGCCACCTTATCAGTGCCGATCAGTGAAGGATAAAACAACATTTTATAAAAGAAACAAAGAAAAACTTTTTTTTTCAAAAATGTCAGGAGGGGACGTATCGTGTTGGTGCGCTGTCATCATCATCTGTGCTACTACACACTGCTGTCATTGTTAGAGTCAGTTTCATGTGTGTGTGTGCGCCCATTCTAATTTCTTGCCCTCCTGAGTTCTGTAAGAGATACTGTATAGGTTTTGCCTTAATATCTACCTAAATCATATTGTTAATTGCATATTGTATTACTTTGTAGCCTAAATGCTGAAATTTGCACTTAAAACTGTAATTTTGTAACGTTTGAAAATGCCAGTAAAAACGTGACTGTGCCAGTAAATTTTGGGTGCCGTGTCACTAACTTTCAATCTGGTAAGTTGGCAACACTGGATTCGCATGACATGTGAAAGAACATTGCTTTTTATTGTGCCTGTTCACATATGTCTGGAGTGCGGATTCAGTGCAAATTAAAAATGTCCTGTCAGTTTTCTGAGCAGTGCGGTTTGGCTCAGGTGCGAATTCAGGCCCATTGACTTCTATGGGAACGCTTCTGAATCACACGTCATTCAGTTGTGAACAGGATAAAATCCTGACCTGATATTGATACAATTCTGACCTGATCCTGATCAAAAAATTACCTGAAACGCCGAACAGCTACTTTGTCAATTAGCTGTGAAAACGAAGCTTCAATTCGCACCGCACATGTGTGAACCCAGTCTTAAAGAGTAATATCTGAAAATGAGCTGAGTGCCTCTTCTGGCAGGACATGTGTGCATAATATTTAAATACAATGCTTTATATATACACACCTTTTCTTTTTTTGTTTTTTTTTTACATATAAAACCACTGTACAGCCTCTTAAAGGGAATACCAATTTATACCATGTTGTTTTTTTAGGAATACAAAACTACCACTTTAAAGTATACCTAAAGCCAAAACTTTTTTGTCTCTGGTGGGGGTAGGGGTTGAATTCAATGTTGAAGTGTTTTTATTGTTTGGAGTAAAAGGAATGCAAGTGCTCCGCTCTGTCAAAAAGAACAGTCCCTGCGTCCTCTGGCAATCTTTAGGAGGTTCAAGCAGCACACTATTCCTATTTTATACAGTCTATAGCCAGCACCCATAAGCAACTCGTATCTCCTAGGTTTTTACGGCTGTTTATGTTCGCGTTGGAGAGTTTCTCCCTCTTTGTTTGTCCTGGTGAGTGGTGACCTATGTTACTGGGACAGACACTGATAGGAAATCCAAAATTGTACAGCTTCTATAGGAATAATGGAGAAATCTTCCAATAGGGATACTGGTTGGGGCAAGGGTGGGAAGGTAAAAGGCTGGGCAGAATGGGGTAGGGAAGGTGGAGGGGGTAAGGGAAGTACAGGGTATGAGAGTTGTGAGGCGGGAATGGAGCTTGTAGGGATCTGAAAGCTACTTGTAGAGATCTACGAATTCCAGAGGTGTCTGTATTCTTTTTAAGTAAGGAGGTCTATCAATTTAAAAAGTAATATATTTTACATGTTTTCGATGCTAATATCTCAAAGGCACAAGAGACCCTGATTTCCTTGAGCTGCTTGCCCACAAAAAAAACATTTGGTCCTTGGGTGCAGGAAAGTATAGAAAACTGCATAGCACACAACGTGGACCTTTTATATTCTTATTAGTAAATTGGAAATCCAGTGAAACATCTAATTTGACAACACTAACTTTTAACACATGTATGCAAACTTCTACTTCACAAAATATTTGTAATTATGTGTCAGAACCTTTAAGTTGACCCAACAACACTAAGAATGTTCCCAAATTTTAGTGCATCCTCCAAGTGAGTGACCAGGGCCTTCTGAGAGACCAGCTTTCTCCCTGGCTCTCTCCAGCACGGGGCCTCCCCTGGGTCTCCTCCTTGGCACAGCTTTCTCCAGATCAGGCAGGACAGCTTCAGGACCACGTCAGCACGTGATAGGCTCCAAAACCGGCAGATCTCTATCCAGCAGCACATCCCTAGACCTCAGCCCAGGGGAAGAGAGCGAACACATTGCCTGTCCCAGATATTTATATCCTCACCCAGCATGCACCAGTGGCATAAACCTGGATTGGCTGAAAAAATATAAATATTCATAACTTTTTGTTTGTGAAATCTCATGCTATGACCAGTGATATCTACTGGCGACAGTGAGAAATCACAAGCCAACTTAAGTTTAGGGAAAAACCAGGTGAAAAAGCTATACAATCAGTCTAAGCTAACTACAGCGAAACCAAAAACTAAACTGACATAGTAGCTCCTGATTATGACAAGGGGGCTACAACTATATAGCTAAACTGAAGTTTTCCTATATATTTGGCTGGAGTTCTACCTTAAAAAGATACTACAGTAATTAAAAACAAAATTCAAAGTATAAAGCTACCAATTCTGCAACTGCTGACTTTTAAGAAACAGACACTAACTAGTCCAAAGTCCAGCACTGTCCCCACCCAGGCCAGTTCTTTGGATCCTTGACACTGATATCTTGACTGTTTCACACGTGGCTCCCCACTGTGCATGCGCAAGGTTGTGCTGCGCTTTCAAACTGGATATACAGCATCATGGAACATATGACATGTCCCAGAAGGTTGTGGATAGAGGGGGGGCGGGCAAACTTCCATAATTCTCCGAATCCACAAGTGGGCACGGGCACCTGTCAGAAAAAGGTAACCTACTACCAGGAAAAAAAAATAAAATTCTTTAAAAAATTGTGGGGGGGATGATGTCTGAGGATGAGCAGAACCTTCATTTTTAAGTGACATTCCACTTTGAATGATTCACGATTACATTCAGTATATTTACAGGTAAAGCATAAGATTCCAAAGCTCTGACATCTCCTCTTTAAATTCCAATATTGCAAAACTCCACACAAAATGTCATTTGTTCCTGTAAAAAAGATTTTTGTTTTCCTTTTACTATTCTGATAAAAAAAAACAGAACTAAAATACGTTCTTCAACTGCTAAACTGAAGTCCTACTAATATGATCTTTATCTCAGACCCACTTGTATCTAAGCCCATACATTAGCTTCAGTTTATTAGAATATTGTACACAATAAGAATATTACAAACAGGCTTTCACAAACCATTTGCAGCGATTTCAGCTAGCTTAAATCATCTTTGTAGAAACAGTGCTCATTATCATTAGCTCCAGTTTGAGAACTTTAACCACTTCAGCAGGGCAGCCATCAGAAATTTTGGGGCCCCTTACACAGCTTTAGGCCTGGGCCCCCCGGGGCCTGACCACCAACATTCCTCAGCGCCCGCCCACTGGCCGTCCCACCGAATCCGCCCACTAGCCATCCCGAGTCCTTTGGTGCACCCACTTTTATTTTAACACTATTTTAATGCTGGACGTAGATGGGGATGCATCGTGGAGAGGGATGGATGGTGCTGGATATGGATGGGGATGTATTGTGGGGAGGGATGGATGGATAGTGCTGGGTGTGGATGGGGATGCATTGTGGAGAGGGATGGATGGATGGATAGTGCTGGGTGGGGATGGGGATGCATGGTGGGGATGGGGATGGATGGATGGTGCTGGGCATGGATGGGGATGTATTGTGTAGAGGAATGGATGGATGGTGCTGGGCGTGGATGGGGATGCATTGTGGAGAGGGATGGATGGTGCTGGGTGGGGATGGGGATGCATGGTGGAGAGGGATGGATGGATAGATGGATAGTGCTGGGTGGGGGTGGGGATGGGGATGCATGGTGGAGAGGGATAGATGGTGCTGGACGTGGATGGTGATGTATTGTGGAGAGGGATGGATGGATGGTGCTGGACGTGGAAGGGGATGCATTGTGGAGAGGGATGGATGGATGGTGCTGGACGTGGATGGGGATGCATTGTGGAGAGGGATGGTTGAATGGTGCTGGGCGTGGATGGGGATGCATTGTGGAGAGGGATGGATGGATGGTGCTGGGTGGGGATGGGGATGCATTGTGAGAAGGAATGGATGGATGGTGCTGGGTGGGGATGGGGATGCATTGTGAGAAGGAATGGATGGATGGTGCTGGGTGGGGATGGGGATGCATGGTGGAGAGGGATGGATGGATGGTGCTGGCTGGGGATGGGAATGCATAGTGCAGAGGGATGGATGGATAGATGGATAGTGATGGATGGAGATGCATGGTGGAAAGGGATGGATGGATGGATAGTGCTGGGTGGGGATGGGAATGCATGGTGCTGGGTGGGGATGGGGATGCATTGTGGAAAGGGATGGATGGTGCTGGATGGGGATGCATGGTGGAGAAGGATGGATGGATGGATAGTGCTGGGTGGGGATGGGGATGCATTGTGGGGAGGGATGGATGGATGGTGCTGGGTGGGGATCGGGATGCATTTTGGAGAGGGATGGATGGATGGTGCTGGGTGGGGATGGGGATGCATGGTGGAGAGGGATGGATGGATGGATGGATGGTGCTGGGTGGGAATGGAAATGCATAGTGGAGACGGATGGATGGATGGATAGTGCTGGATGGGGATGCATGGTGGAAAGGGATGGATGGGAGGGGTGGATAGTGCTGGGTGGGGATGGGGATGCATGGTGGAGAGGGATGGATGGTGCTGGGTGGGGATGGGGATGCATGGTGGAAAGGGATGGATGGTGCTGGGCGTGGATGGGGATGTATTTTGTAGAGGAATGGATGGATGGTGCTGAGCGTGGATGGGGATGCATGGTGGAGAGGGATGGATGGATAGTGCTGGGTGGGGATGGGGATGCATGGTGGAGAGGGATGGATGGATAGTGCTGGATGGGGATGCATGGTGGAGAGGGATGGAGCAGTTGGCTTCTGCTGTTGTCAATCACAGCCAGGTAGCCAATCAGGAGGGGGGGTGGTGAGCCTCAGCTCCACGTGTTAATGGACACACAGAGATGCAGCTCAGGAGCGCCCCTGCATGCCAAGAGCCAAGTGGGACCCAAGAAGAGGAGAATCCGGCCTACCTGTAGCTACAGTGGATATCTCCTAAACCTGCAGTTTAGGAGATATCCACTGTATCAGCGTGTGCCAATGTCATCGGTACATGCGCACTGAAGCAACAGCTCGTTCGTGCCGTTGCTTCAGCTGATCTGCTGTTACCAGCGGGGAGTAACATCATCGCGGCACCGTTAGACAGTATGCTATGCATACTAGCTCATTATGCCTTTGTCTTGCAGTTTTTTTTTTTTTTTCCTTGATTTTTTTTTTCGTGGGTTTACAACCACTTTAAGGTTACATGTATGTAGGTGGAGTGTAGTGTGTGTGGTGGAAATAATTCAGACACAGTTGGGTGCAATGTAAACTTGTATTGAAGTAATGCAGCAACAATTCACAGCAAGCCTGATAGGAAGGCTACCCAGCGGGGGGCACTCACAGTTTCCAACAACGTGAAAAAGCAGTTTCCAGCCCGACTGATAGCGCCTATAAAGAGGTTGCAGAATGAAGCCTGGCCATCTTGCGCACTATCAGGGGGTTGTCCAGCAGAGATATGACCCCATGCTTTCCCTCCTCATCAGGAGCCTTTCCCTGGTGCCAGTACGGTCCCTCACAGCCAGGGTACCTGTTTCTACTCACTACAAACTCATCAAAAGCACATCAAACTAGGAAGCAGGGACTTAAAAGGACTCTGCCTGACCCAAGATGTTCGCCAGGGTCACATAGTTACATAGTAGGTGAGGTTGAAAAAAGACACAAGTCCATCAAGTCCAACCTATGTGTGTGATTATTTGTCAGTATTTCATTACATATCCCTGTATGTTGCGGTCATTCAGGTGATTATCTAATAGATTATCTAACATGCGTTGGCATCCTCCAATCGGATCACTTTCCCAGGAAACCATAGAAGAATGTTCCCTCTCGACTTCCTCTCCAACTGCAGTGCCGCTGTGAAGAGCGCCACCTGCAGTGGAGACAGTAGACTAAACCTGCCTACACGTACAGTACATGGGCTCATTTACCTGTGCAGCATTAAGAGGCTGCCCATAGACAGGGTTGGGTGAAGGTGCCTGTACGCAGCTTTGTGCCACTATTTGCCTAAAGTAGTGCATGTAAACAGATGTAATGTTATGAATGCAGGTAGTGTGTTCGGGACATTTACTGGTGGCACAGTTTCATTCGGCCGCCTTCACCTATTTTTGCCTATAGGCAGCTGTATGCTGGTCCAGGATATCTCAGACACCAATAATATGCAGGCTTTTTACACAGGATGGGCAAATACGCTCATGTGCATATAGCCTTATGCTAAATTCTAGGTATGGATTTTATTGCCTAGTTACATTGGCCCTGTCTGGAAGCAGAAAATCACTATAGTAGTCTTCCAGGTCCTCTGCCGAGTGGTTCCCCTGCTTTAGAGCAACCAAAGAATAGAGTTAGAGTTACTAGAGTTGCTCGCTAGTCATGTGCGCCATTCACAGAGATTCTTCCATTTTCTCTCAATGATGCAAAGGGTTCTACGATTGGACAAGGTGGAAATCATGATGTCACCACCAGTGGCAGGTGCTCATGCAGGACGCACGGGCGCCACCCCCCATCCATGCTTCCCACCCCCTTATGTACAAGCCCACCCACTTGTGTGACAATAGCAAATTAATATTCGCCATTGTCTTCCTGATTCTCCTCCCGGCCAATCGTGTCTCAGGACACACTTCCTGTTTGCCCCGGAGGAGATGGCTCCTCATTCCCCCTGACTCCAAAGGTAATGCCCTGACCACCGCCGTCCCGTCTGTCTCCTGTGAGGTGGGGTTTGATCGCCAAATTCACGTTCGTCTTTGGGGGTGTGTGTGATCACCGCATTCCCAGACGTCTCGCGGGGGTGGGGGGTTTGGTGTTAGTTTGACGCCCCCCCAATATATTAAGCTGCCACTGGCCACCACCCCAGGCAGGATAACATAGGGTAAGGAAGGTGGAGGGGTAAAGGTAGGACAAAGCTAGGGTAGGGATCCAAAGGATACCCGCAGAGATCTAGAAATTCCAGAGGCGCCTGTACTCTTCTTTAGTAAGGAAATCTACCCAATAAACCAGTCATATATTTTAACTTGGAAGGCACAGGAGACCCTGATTTGCTTGAGCAATTTGCCCACAAAATACATTGAAAAATTGAGTCCTTGGGTGCAGGAAACCATAGAAAAAAAAACTCCATAATGCACAGCATGGAACTTTTATATTTTAAATATTAAAATGAAAACCCAGCTAAACATGTAATTTCACAACTAAAACACACCTATGCAAACTCTTCTACTTGACAAAATATTTGTAATTGAAAAATATATAAAGCTGGCCATACATGAATTGAAATTTGGCCAGATCTATGTGTGGCTACTACTATGGTCGAGCAGGAGTTGATCTGCCGATCTACTTCTGTTCAATCGCCCTGTTGGAACATTTCTGCCGATTAACTATAGCCTGCAGCTCTGATCAGTGTATTCTCGCGGCAGGGAAGTCTCCCCACTGTCAGAATACAAAGACACAGCAGGAGGATTCCCCCATCCACCTTGAATGTGTGAATTGAGGGAATTGGGTCATTTTTTGTTTAATCCGATGGTTGAATGAAAAAAAAAAAAATGGACAGCTCTGGTATGAGCTGCTGTACTAACCATCCAAAGTTAGTACAGCGATCTCCCCCCTGAGCTGTTGTGTTCTGACAGGGGGAAAGCCCCCGCCAGAACACTCTGATCAGCGCTATCTGCCAATGGCTGAGAGTGCTGATCGGGAGCTGGTTGGCTGTTCATTTTCCAGCATGCTCATCCGACAGAATGCCGAATGTCGGCCGGTTTTTATTGAACCGTCCGATGTCTCCCCGCATTTGGCCCGTGTGTACCCAGCTTAAGCCTCATCATTACTGACAAGCCCTCTCTGTGTGGCTAGAAGCAGATTGATGTGACAGCTCTTTGCAATACAACACATCCCTGATTGGCTCCCAGTACGTCAGCTTTGTTGAAACAAAAACCTTTAGCTCCAGTTTGGGAACATTAAAGTGTATCTAAACCCAAAATCAAAAATGTCATACATTGCAGCTTACAGTCCTTGGCTGTGGTGGCTACATTTGTTTTAATTTTTCAGGCTAAGAACATTTCAGCAAGTACAGAAAATACCTGTTGCTTTCGCCAGAAATCCAGTATCCGTTGTCACTTCCTGTGAGCTCAGGAGACAGAGAAAACATCCTTATCTTTACTAAAGTGTTACTAAACCCAGTAATATGAAAATAGTTCATTTGCCCCCCCCACAGTGCCCACAGCTTATTAATCTTCTTTTTACATTAAAATACAGCCACTATATACCTTTTTGGATGATCTGTATACCACGGTTACATGATTTCTCCAGTGCTGAGAGTTCAGGAAGGATGAGACTTTCACTACAGCCTGTATACACGCCCACATGTGTCAATTTCATGTGACCTGGCTAGCTCTGAGAACAAGTAAATGTTCTCTCCAGCATAAAAGAAACAACTGAGCATGTGCAGGTCGGCAACTCTGCCTGTGTTATTTGGCCTTCCCCAGATACAGTGCAGGAGGGGGAGGATCTGTGCATACAGGATAAAACAGCCTTTTTACACAATGCAAAGGATTAACCCCTTAAGTTCCACAAAGAGTATAACAAGCATGCTATGCTGCATATACAGACTGATTTTTCTGTTGTGGGTTTAGTAACACTTTAATTAATCTACTAGTCCCATCAATCCACTATTAAATGGAGATAAACAAAGGCGGACATATTTAAAGTACAGCCTGTATGACAATCATGGTTTCTCCCATCGATAATTAAAATAAATAAATGGAAACAGGGAGTGGGTTATTTGCAGGATCACAAAGGGAACATAAAGGGAAAAAAATGAGTTAAAAAAGAAAGCGAATGCAGCCACCACATCTAAGGACCTTTTTCAGTTTGGCCGTAAAATACGCTTTGAATAAAAGTTCTTAATGGGAGTGCTGACTGTCCCTTTAAACAAGCATCTACAAGGCTTCAGTAAGCATCGGCACGTCTTAAAGCTTGAGGCCGGGTCACACTTATGCAAATTGTATGTGAGTCTTCCCCGCTTCCAATTCGCATGACAGGAGAGTTTGACTCTCAGTGGAGCCTTTTCACACATCTCTGGGGCGGCCACAGTCCGCACTTAGAAAGGGTCCTGAGTGTCTTTGGTTCTGATTGAGGTGCGAATTCAGGCAAAAATTTGGACCTGATTCACACCTGAATTGGTGAACAGGAACGCATTGGACCCCCTGCTGTGAGCCGTGGCAGTGCTGATTGGCATCACTAATAGGCACTGATAGGTGTCACTGATGGACACTGACCGGCATCACTGATGGGCACTGTTGGGGCTGCACTGATAATCAGTGCACTGATTATCTGTGGGGGAATGTCCTCTGACAGTGTGAGGAGAGGAAAGCCGATAACCGGCATTTCCTTGTTTACATGTGATCAACTATGATTGGACACAGCCAATTACATAGGTAAAGAGCCGCGTCAAATACTGTAGCTGCTGACTTTTAGCCCACGATGTCGGCACCCCAGCCGATTTTCAGGTCTGCTGTCGGGTGCTGCCGCCACCAGTCATTGTAAGGCAGTGGAGGAAGGAGGAGGGGGTCCAAACTTCTGAGGGATGGCGCTGTGGAGTAGTCTCCTGGAAGTGGCGAAGTGTACCTGTCAAAAACAAGTACCTGTTCCCCCCTGAAAGGTGCCAAATGTGGCACCAGGGGGGGGGGGAGCAGATAAGCCGAAGTTGTATCCTAATTCCATATTTGGGTGGAACTTTGCTTTAAGTCACTGAATGTATTGACAAATGTTCATACGTATGTTCATTCGAAAATTTACTAGTGTATGGCTAGCTTTAGAAATCAGCACAGGTAACCATAACAAGGACAAATGACAGGAACAGCTTATTTCCAGGTCAAACAGCATACTTGGTAGAATACACAAAGCTGGCATGCTGGCCAGGTGTAGTATCTCTGGGAATCTAGCAGGTGAGGACTAGAAGTCTATTCCTCGAAGCAAAGTGGAGCCGGGCAGGGCAGGTGGTGGCTTTAGTAAAGAGGTACATAGGGAAGACACACCGGCAGCTGTATTCTTGAGTGACAATAGCGGTGCCAAGTGCTGTACAAGGACTGCAAGTCAAATTCAAAAACTTACACTGCTTGCAAAAATGTATTTACATATCTATTACAGATTATAGTGCTGCAAAAAAATTTTGTTTTTTCTATCTTCACAGAATTCAGAATGCTTTGGTCGTGAAATCCCAATTTTGATAACTTTGGGCAGCTTAGAAATATAGAATTGTTAACATTTAAATATGAGAAGGTCAGGGCGTAGATTAGTTTGATTGGTCAGGCCTATAATTTGTTCCAATTTTAGATTTAATATACCGCAGTGCATGTTATTGTTATGTGTTGTTTTTACCTTTCTAGGAAAACAGCCCTCAGCTGGGGGTTAGGTATTGAAGTGTTGAATGTTTTTGTCCAAATCCTTATCCCCAAGGTTGAGGTTTGTTTACTTTCCCTTAGCTTGAACACTCAAAAGAAACGTTTCTGCCCATATTCTTGGCTTACATGCAACAGTATAACATTACAATCATATTAGAGGTATTACTTAAGTAAACTCAACAACGGCTAATCCTGTGAACAGTAACATGACTAGTAAAGTTTAACATTCACTTGCTTGCGCTGTGCTGATATAATGTACATCTTTGTTCATGAACACTTTGCATTGCAGTGTTATCAGTAAAGAATGTCCATATAGTATCTTGTTCCATACCTCAGATAGCCGGAGGTTGAATGACTCTCCTTGCCTATTAGACGGCTCTGGCCGGCCATAGACAGAGCAAATTTCTTTCCTGCAACCTCAGGTTGCAGGAAAGAAATTTGCTTGATTCCCCTGATAAACACAGTCATTGTTGATGGGGGAATCCCTCCTGCTGAGCCATTGTCTTCTTCTGGTGGGAGAAGAAAGTGATTAATGCTAGCGGCTATGACAGCTGCTTGCAATAATCACATGTAAAATCCAGCAGGCTGGTTGTCACCAAGTTGATCGATCAATTGACTTGGGTACCTTCAGAATTCATATACATAGTTCGAATCTCAGCCGGTTCCTACTGAACTGGCTGAGATTCGAACCAACTATGGTCGTCTTAAAGTGGTTCTAAAGCCTTAAAGTGGTTGTAAACCCCATTAATGAAATTTGACCTAAGAACATCTATCTGTAGTATATACTTATCTCTCTCCAAAGCTCTAATTGCAGTTTCTCACTGGTGCTTCCTTCCTCTGTTATCACTTCTGACAAGTTCTTCAACACTTGAGATAACAGTAGCTGAAAATTTGTTTTGGGAAGGGAGCTTAGAGGGAGATTAGCAGGGAGCTTGTCTATTCAGACTACAGCTCTGCATGTTCCTTTGGTCCTCTGCCTATGTGGAGGGGGGTGTCCCTTTCCTCCAATCAGCTCTCACACAGTGTAAGTCCAGAATGCCCACCCACCCCTCCGTGCTGTTGAAAGAGGAAGAAGGATTTCTAACATGATCTGCACTTTCCAAAGAGTGTAAAAAATGGAAGACATCTGAGGCTATTCACTTCACTGGGTATATGTGAGAGTTTACATCCACGTTAAGGTTTTTCACCTTAATGCATTCTTACCTTAACTTATCCTTTTTCTTACCTGAGCCTGATTCGATCCAGAGATGTGCACAAGCGCAGCAGCTCCGGTCGCTGTCTCTCTCCTCATCGGACAGATTGATAGCTGTAAATTAAATCCTGTGTGGTCAAGTCCTGCTGTTTGTGTCAATGGGGAAAGGAAAGCAATTTTCCGTGGGGACACCCAATGAAGAGGAGGGGCCTGGAGCGCTGGTAGGGGACCCCAGATGAAGAGGATTGGGGCTGCTCTGTGCAAAACAATTGCACCGAGCAGGTAAATATAGAAGTGTTTGTTATTTTTATTTTTTTTTAAAAAAAGCAAAACCCGAAGGTTCACAACTACTTTAACTAACTGTGAAGTGTGGCGGTTTATTTTTGGCTATACACGTATCAATTTGTAATCTAGGTATGAGCCATTGGCTGAGAGCGTTGACCGGAGTGTTCTGGCAGGGGGGCTGTCCCCTTCAGGACACAATAGTACAGCAAGGGTGATCGCTGTACTAACATTGCATGGATAGTACGGCGTCTCCTCCTGAGCTGTCAGGTTTTTTTTTTCGTTCAGCCCTGTTGGGTAGTAGTATGCAGTAGGCTAAAGTGCCAAGGGATAATCTAATTGGCAGATGTTGGAAAGACCTTTATATAGTCTGAGCTTTGTACATGATCTGTGCAGCAGTGAACTAGTGCGAAGAAAAAAACTGACAAAAAAATAGCTAGATTGTAGCTATTATTGAGTGTCGATTTACAGAACACAAAAAACTAAAAAAATACACAAAAAAGCAACAAATACACTTATTTTTTTCCCATATATATGTGACACAATATATATGATAGCAGACAACACTGCAATTTAATTCATAAAAATCCAGGACATTCTAGTGTGATTATGTATGCACCATGTCTGGTCTTGATCTTCTAACTTTTTATCTTCTAAAAGACGATAATAGACGGAAAACAGGCTTGCAGTTAGTTGATTCTTCTTTTTCTTTCTGGCTTTTTTTATGATCCCCCCCATCCCCCCATAGTTGCAGTTAAGCTGACAACAAGGCTTAGACAACTCCTGTGCTGTGACTGCCTTGATGTATCTTCATGACCGGCTTCCTATGTAAACAGGGAGAGGGTTGGGGGAGGTTCATGAGGACACCTGCAGGGGTGCATGGCTTTAGGAAGAAGTCCTAAAATCAAAAAGGGAATTTAGGTCCATGGGTCATCTTTGAGGCTGCTATTACAAAATGGTCCAGAATTCCCCTCCAAAATACATATCGCTGGCCTGGAATGGGGTCCCTCAAAGTCCCAGCTGACCCAACTGTCTAAGGTCATGATGAACAATCGGATCTATGAGGAGTTTAGAATGTGAATGTCTGATTTCAGGCAGAAGTCCATTGCTGCAGCTTATAGAAGCAAAGGAAATTAAGGTAGTAGACGCTGGGACTAGGTGAGACCATCTTCAGTACGAAGGAAAGTATATGGCAGGTCCTTGATTGGGTCCTTGATTGGGCACCTGTCAGGTGTCTATGTTTATTTTACAATACAACATAAATCTTGAGAATATTATGCCAATATGTTGCAAAATAATGTAGGTGTGTAGCTTTGGCACTGGACATGTTCCATCTTGATGTAACCTCATCAGTACTGTTAGGGATCCTGGCACTGATTCATTCTTACTAACTCTCGTGTCATATCTGGTGATGATCAAACACATTAATTAAAGCTACACAAGGGGTCACCTATACACATGTTACTTTACTCACCCCGTGTGAGTTGGCCATTCAGGATCACATTGTGGGTTACCAAGCAAGCTGAATTCATACAACCCTAGCCTTCCCTGCAAAGGAAGGAAGGTCTTACAAAATAGATAGCAATACAATGATATGGCTACTGCTGCATGACAATTTCTAGCAACCATCCCTTGGCAAATGGCTACCGAACAGGTTTGGACCCCATATAGCCCATATGTACAGTACCCGAATTCTGGAGGCTCAAGAGAAATACATATGAAAAAATTCACAATTTCTAAACCACATGAATAGGCAAATATTATTTCAAGGAAAAAGCCCCTTTGAGCCTGGGGCCCTTCCCACTGATCCTGGGGTCCTTTAGACCCATCGTGGGACCATTTCACATGTTATGCAGCAGGCCCCTTCCTGCCATCTCTGGAAACACTTTAGCGGCACACAGCAAATTTTTTTTTGTAGTATACACTATACATATTTTTGTTGATTAGATAACATTTATAATCATATAGATTTATTCACAAAAGTCCCCCCTTACATCAGAGTCCACAGAGTTTCCCCTTTACATCAGAGTCCCCCCTTTACATCTGAACCCGCAGAGCTCCTCTTTGCATCTGAACCCAAAGAGTTACCTTTTGCATCTGAACCCGCAGAGTTCCTCTTTGCATCTGAACCCTAAGAGTTCCCTTTTGCATCTGAACCCAAAGAGCTCCCTTTTGCATCTGAACCCAAAGAGTTCCCTTTTGCATCTGAACCCAAAGAGCTCCCTTTTGCATCTGAACCCAAAGAGTTCCCTTTTGCATCTGAACCTAAAGAGTACCCTTTTGCATCTGAATCCGCAGAGTTCACCTACACTGTAAGGGAGAGCTCTGGGGACTCTGATTTAAGGAAAAACACTGAGAACTCTGATGTTAGGGGGAACATTGCAGACTCTGGTGTAAAGGGTAAGTCTGATATGAGGGGTTCCCCGCATAATAGTTCTCACCATTCCCCTTTAATCAGGGTTGCCGGAGCCCCATTACATCAGAGTCTGCAGAATTACAACATAAAGGGGGAGCTCTGTGGACTGAATGTAAAGGGGAACGCTGATGTAAAGAGTGCTATTGGAATCCTGATTTAAGGAGGGGCTCTGATGTAAGGGGGAATGCTGTGGACTCTGGTGTAAAGGGGAACCCTGATGTAAGGGGATCTCTGCTCATCAAAGCCCCCCTTTACATCTGAGTCCCTCTTTACATTACAGTCCACAGAGCTCTCCCTTACATTAGTTTACTCAGAGGCTTACCTGTAGATAAAATGAATATCTCTTAAATGTGCACCGTTTAGGAGATATTCATCCTTCATGCAGCTGCTGACGTCAGTGACACATACGCTCTGAAGGTCCAGCATACAGTGCAAGATCTTCAAAGCTTCTTGCCGGAACTGAGGGCTCCCACGTGCATGTGGGAGTGACATCATCGCGGCTCCGGCCACTCACAGAGCCGGAGCCCTGAAGAAAGGCCAGGGGAACATGTAAGCCCTCTCAGCCGTGACCTGGTGCCACTGGGAGGGATTTGTTCTAAGGTAAGTACTGGTATTTCATAATGTGCTAGTATGCGATGCAGGCATTTTGTTTTTGTTTTGTTTTTTCAGCGGTTCACAACCGCTTTAACCACTTTGCGCCGGCAGTAAGTCATATGACGTCATGAATTTTCAGTGATGATATCTGAATGATGTCTACAGCTACAGGCATCATCCAGATATCATTTTTTTCCGCCGGCGATTCTGTGCACCGTAAAAACAATCATAGCGGCAGTTAGCTGCTTGATTGTTCTTACAGGCGGAGGGAGGGGGGGCATCCGGTCTCGCCCATGCGATCAATGAGCTGGAGAATGAATCAGTCCCTGCCGGAAGTTAACCATAGAGATTCATCTCTATGACCTTCAGAGGCCCGGTGTGTTGTTATGACGTCACGCCTGGGCCGGCGGATGTAAACAATGCCGGGGACTCGGCTGGAAAGGTAGAGACAGTTTTTTTTTTTTTTGATCTTGGTCTTTCCAGCCTGAAAAAAATTTAAAGAAAACGTGTAAAAATAAAAAAATAACAGTAAAATAATAATAATAAAAAATTAAAGAAGCTCCCCGTTCCCGCATGCTCGTGCACAGAAGCGAATGCATACGTAAGTCGCGCCCACATATGTAAACAGCATTCAAATCACACATGTAAGGTATCGTCATGTGCGTTACAGTGAGAACAACAATTCTAGCCCAAGACATCCTCTGTAACTCTGAACAGGTAACCTGTAAAAAAAAAAATTTAAATGTCACCTATGGAGATTTTTAAGTACCAAAGTTTGGCCCCATTCCATGAGTGTGCGCAATTTTAAAGCATGACATGTTGTTAGGTATCGATTTACTCGGCATAACATCATCTTTCACATTATACAAAAAAATTGGGCTAACTTTACTGTTTTTTTTTTTTTTTTTAATTCATGAAGCAGTTTTTTTACCCCCCCCAAAAAATACTTTTGAAAAATCGCTGTGCAAATTCCGTGTGACATAAAAAGTTGCAATGACCACCATTTTATTCCCTAGGGTTTCTGCTAAAAAAATATATAATGTTTGGGGGTTCTGAGTAATTTTCTAGAAAAAAAAAAAAAAGTTGAATTTTACATGTGGGAGCAAAGTGCCAGAATTGGCCCGGATGGGGAGTGGTCAGCTATAGACGGTTCGAACCTCAAGCCAGTTCAGCAGGAAGCATTAATGGGCAGGCTGAATGAACCAAGTTGATCAATTGATTAACTTGGGTACAACCAGCCTGCCAGATTTGCTTGCGAATATCGCAAGTGGCTGTTATAGTCGCTATCAATAATCACGGTTATTGAACAAATAGGTCCGGATGGCTAGCTATGAATAAGGTGTGTAACGGTGTGAGACATGTCAGTGTTTTTTTCCTTGCTGCATGGATATTATAACAATAAAGAAATCGTTTTCATTGGAGTGTGGCCATCCGGACCTTTTTGTTCAATTTCTGCATATGTTGCATATTGAGCTGCACCCACGCCTGGAGAGGAGAGAGATCATTAGGAAGACACCTAGAACGGGTTCTTCTTTTTTTTTTCTTCTCTTGGCGGGGGGCGGCTTCCCTTAGCCACCCCAACTGGGAGAAGACAATTGCTCGGCAGGAGGGATTTCTCTGTCAATACTGTCTGTGCTGATAGGTGAATTGTGCAAGTTTCTTTCCTGTAACCTGTGGTTGCAGGAAATAAATGTGCACTGTCTATGGCCTAACTACTGCCCCGTACACACGGTCGGATTTTCCGATGGAAAATGTGTGATAGGACCTTGTTGTCGGAAATTCCGACCGTGTGTAGGCTCCATCACACATTTTTCATCGGATTTTCCGACACACAAAGTTTGAGAGCAGGCTATAAAATTTTCCGACAACAAAATCCGTTATCAGAAATTCCGATCGTGTGTACTCAAATCCGACGGACAAAGTTCCACGCATGCTCAGAATAAATAAAGAGATGAAAGCTATTGGCCACTGCCCCGTTTATAGTCCCGACGTACGTGTTTTACGTCACCGCGTTCAGAATGATCGGATTTTCCGACAACTTTGTGTGACCGTGTGTATGCAAGACAAGTTTGAGCCAAGATCCGTCTGAAAAAATCCTAGGATTTTGTTGTCGGAATGTCCGAACAAAGTCCGACCGTGTGTACGGGGCATAACACTTTCATACAATATTCTGAACGAAAAAATGCCTGATGAGGAAAGTACAGTTGTAACAGCTACCCAAAGTAACCAATAAGTGCTTGCCCTGATTTTCCAACCATCATTTAAAAGTGACAGTTGTAATCTTGTTATGGACACCTGTGTATGGACAGGGCCATCTGGATGCAAAACATAATATCTACATTCATGGTACAAAATCGAGTTAGGATTGTAGTCATTTTTTCAGTAGAGCCTTGATTTAGTGATTCGACATAAGTTATGTGTGGCAAACCAATGGCAGATCACCTACGCCTAATTGGAAGTCACAAACCCAAGCCACATTAGACGTGTTTGCACTGTACTTAGATAAGACTGTGCTGACATGACACTGGCGTCTTCTATACTTGACTGAACTGACAGCCTACACAGGAGAAATAAACTATTCTTCCTTCTCTCATATTTCCGAGACACCTGTAAGTCATCTGATCATTCAACACTATCATGTTCTTTGTCCCCAGGCTCTGTCTGAACTATCTGTCTTCAGGTACAATGGCTGACGTGTGTGAGGAGAGCGAGTGGGAAAATTGTTTAGCAATGTGTGAGCGGTGTGCAGCCACATTTCCTGTACGCAGAATACAAGGCAGAGACACAAGTCCATCACCGGTCACAATGTGAGCTGTCAGTCTGGGTGTAACTAGGCCCCACTGCTTTGTGACGCCATGTCCAAACAAGCTGCAATTGTTCCCAAGTAGCCATCATTTATAAATACGTAATTTAAGGAAAGGTGATGGTGGCCACAATCTGTTAGCTATGAATTATTTACAGTCCTAATACAAGAGGGTATACAATGTTTCTGGCTTTAGGGTCTTCCCATAGCTGGAGCACAGTGAAAATCTTTTTCGGCTCTGGGAAGATGTCCGATCGCCCCTCTCTTGTTTTTTTGCTGTGCAATTAAAATATATCTAAACCTTCACAAGCAAGAATGAATCAGCACCTCTGCAACATTGTAAAAAATCTACACTATATTGGCAAAAGTATTGGGACACCTGCCCTTACACACACATGAACTTGAATGGCATCCCATTCTTATGCTGGCCATACACTATACGAAAAATCGGCCGAAAAATCGTTCGTATAGACACTTCGTTCGTTTTTCGGCAAGTTAATGGGCACAAATCGATAATCGTTTGTGACGTTTTTGTGGAAAAAAAACGAACGGGAAGTTTGGAAAATTTCTGCCGAACGTACGATAAATTGCAAGGTTAATGTGTTTCCCGTCCGAACTGTCTGCACTAGGTATATGTAAAAAAACAAACAAAAAATTATTTATTCATGTCCACTGAACAATTTATCGGTCATTACATGATGGCACGATCGTTTGCGGTCACGGTCGAACGTTCGTTTTTCGAAAATGTGTTCGGCCGATTTTTCGTATAGTGTATGGCCAGCATTAGTCCGTAGGGTTCAATATTGAGTTGGCCCACCCTTTGCAGCTATAACAGCTTCAACTCTTCTGGGAAGGCTGTCCACAAGGTTTAGGAATGTGTCTATAGCAGTGGTCATCAACCCTGTCCTCAGGGACCACTGACAGGCCAGGTTTTATGTATTATCTTGGGGACATGCAGACTAGAATACTGCAATCACTGAGCAGCAAATGATATCACCTGTGATGTATTTCAATTATCTTGCAAACCTGGCCTGTTAGTGGGCCCTGAGGACAGGGTTGATGACCACTGGTCTATAGGAATGTTTGACGATTCTTCCAGAAGAGCATTTGTAAAGTCAGGCAGTGGCACTGATGTTGGATGAGAAGGCCTGGCTCACAGTCTCCACTCTAATTCATCCCAAAGGTGTTCTGCCGGGTTGCTTTGTGCACTGGTCCAAATCATTTGGTGGAGGGGGGGGATTATGGTGTGGGGTTGTTTTTTCAAGGGTTGGGCTTGGCCCCTTAGTTCCAGTGAAGGGATCTTTAAAAGCGTCGGCATACCAAGACATTTTTGGACAATTTCATGCTCCCAACTTTGTGAGAACAGTTTGGGGATGGCCCCTTTCTGTTCCAACATGACTGCACACCAGTGCACAAAGCAAGGTCCATAAAATCATGGATGAGCGAGTTTGGGGTGGAGGAACTTGACTGGCCTGCACAGAGTCCTGACCTCAACCCGATAGAACACCTTTGGGATGAATTAGGCTACTTCTACACTGGGGCGGACAGGCTCCGCTTTACCATCGTTTTAGTGGAGCTATTTAGCCGCTAGCAGAGCGGTTTTAACCCCCACTAGCGGGCGTAAAAGGGTCAAAACCATGCAAGGCTTTCTTGGCGCTGCCCCATTGTTTTCAACGGGCAGGGGCGCTTTAGGAGCGGTGTATACACTTCTCCTACAGCGCTGCAAAGATGTGGCTTGCAGGACTTTTTTTTACCGTCCTGCAAGCGCACCGCTCCAGTGTGAAAGCACTCAGGCTTTCACACTGGAGAGACAGGAGAGGCTTTTTACAGGCCGCTATTTTTAGCGCTGTAGCGTCTGTAAAGCGCCCCAGTGTGAAAGTAGCTATAGAACGGGGACTGCGAGCCAGGCCTGCCCATCCAACATCAGTGCCTGACCTCATAAACGTGCTTCTGGAAGAATGGTCAAACATAACCATAGACACACTCCTAAACCTCGTGGACAACCTTCCCAGAAGAGTTGAAGCTGCAAAGGGTGGGTCAACTCAATACTGAACCCTATGGACTAATGCCACGTACACACGAGCGGACTTTCCGGCAGACGTGATCCGGCGGACCGGACCCCGTTGGACAATTCGATCGTGTGTGGGCTCCAGCGGACTTTTTTCCCCCAAAAGTCCGACGGACCCAGAAATAAAACATGTTTCAAATCTTTCCAACGGACTTGAGTCCGGTTGAAAAATCCGCTTGTCTGTCTGCTAGTCCGACGGACTAAAACCGACACTAGGGCAGCTATTGGCTACTGGCTATCAACTTCCTTATTTTAGTCCAGTCGTACGTCATCACGTACAAATCCGTCGGACTTTGGTGTGATCGTGTGTAGGCAAGTCCATTTGTTCGGAAAGCCCGTTGGAAGTCCGCCGAAAGTCCGTCGGAAAGTCCGTCAGAAAGTCCGTCGGAAAGTCCGTTGGATAGACCGTGGGACCAGTCCGGTCGAAAAGTCTGCTCGTGTGTACGCTGCATTAAACTGAGATGCCAATAAATTTCATGTGTGTGTAAGCGAAGGCAAGGCACTATATTTGGCAATATAGTGTATCTTTAATAGGAAATCTTCATATGACCCCCATAATCCTCTGGCGTGGGAAGGAAACCATCCAATCCAGCAGCTCCTAGTAGGGTAACGCTACATATGCCAATATAAATGTCAGAGCTGCCCTCCCCCCCCCATTGACTAGTGATCTGATGATTAATGAGGTAATGATCAGGAAGCAGCGAGATCCTCTCTAGCAAGAAAAATAGGGAGCTGCACAGTTGTGACATCTAAATACTAAATTTTACCTAAATCTCTGGAAACTAGCAGCAGCAGCACCTTAAATGATCTCACGCTGCAGATATATAGCTATGAGGTTTAAGGTATAAGTACTTTTTTGTAGGTCATTAAAAAAAAAATTACATTTTCAGGATATTGGTTAGGCATCAATAATGTTTCTAAGCAGTCCCTGTAACAAAACTAATCTTCACTTTTTGAGTTCAGCTCTACCTTAACTCTGTAGAGGTTTCAACCCTCCAAAGGATCAGTTATAAATGACAATGTCTTATTGTTCCCATGTGCCTTTTTATTATGGAGTCCAGTCTAATCCCTTCTGGCTGTAGCTAGATTTCAGCAAGATGGGGCAAGAGAAATATGGCGATTGCCCTGTGTGACCTTGTCCAAGATCTTCATCCTCAGCTTGACAGCCACATGTCACCTCTGCCTTAACTAACATCTGGGTAAAATGACTTATACTACGTCTACTAACACTGCACTTATGGAATAGAAAAGACATTGTGATGATAAATTAGGTGAACACCCTCTTGGCCTCATAATAAAACTTGATTGTATGTACTTTTAGGGTGTTCCTAAACAACTACCTGACAGGGTCCACCTGGAGAGGTTTGATTTTTTTTGTCCTACAAGTATCCCTTCTTTCTTATGTCACGGTGGAGTAGCTCTAAATCTGGAAAAAAGCTCAGCCGCAATAATGAAAAAAGATCTGCTGTTTTTCATTACGATAAAGCGGAGTAGTGTTTAGAAACATAACGTATGTGGGGTATGAGCTCGTCCATTGGTTGCTGACCCATCTTTCTGAAAATGCAGATTCCCTGGCAGCTATCTGATAACTTTAATATTTTAGGAATTACTGACCCAGATCAGGAATTCAGAGTTCACTCTGTGAATCACAGCCAGTGAGAAGGGAGCAGGAGGTGGTGTGGAGCAGTGCTTTATGTGTCTATGGACACACAGAGATGGGGGCTTGCTATGGGGCATCCAGCAAGGGGGGGGGGGGGGGCAGGAGCGCCGGCAGGGAACCTAATAGTAGGACCGGGGCTGTTCTGTGCAAAACCATTGCACAGAGCAGGGAAGCATGATATGTTTGTTGTTCATAGGAGAAAGCTGACTCTCCGATATGTCAGCACAAATGGATATCTTTTAATGAAAAATGGGGGTTACAGCTGATATTGTTATTTAAAAATAAACCCACAAAGCTTTACAATCATTAAAAAAGAAAACAAACGGAGATGTGATATTTTTAGAATGATTGATGTGAAAAGATGCGAGTTTGGTGTCACTTTAAATATATCATTGTAAGCATTTTATTATATGGATTTGATATATTTATACACGTACCTGTTGAAAGAGCAATGTGAACTGATAACTTTCTGTGCACTCTGCCAGTGCTGGCTATTATCAATGACATTGTTCTCTGTAGACTACAGCACCCCACTCCTCAATGTTATGGACAATAGAAGAAGGGCAGGGTTCTGTGGTCCTTTCTTCTAAACTCCGCTGTTGGCTGACATCACAAAACTGCTCCATGCTCTGGATGGATCCAGACAATATTTTTGGGATTCACTCAGGTGCCTGGTTGGCTGTTCAGTGCTCCTGTGTGTGCAGGAGGGGCGGTGCAGAGAGCGGTGACTGACAGTCATTGATCCCAGCTCCAAGTGGACTGAGAACTGAGCGATAAGCAGTCATGTGATTATTATTATCACTCAGTTCTTGGGTTTAGAGCCAGCGGGGGACAGCTGCAGCATGGAGGGGAGTATGTCCATTTAAAATTTAGTATTTTGGGTTAACATATGCTTTAATTTAAACACAATTGTCTTCCTTCTTCAAACTAAGTTACGTAGACTAGAAGTAATTTGGTAATGTAGGGGCCATATATTTAACCTGTTGCTGAACTGCTGACCTAATTGATAACTGCCAAATTTAAAGTGTTTCTTACCCTAACATTTTTTTATTCCTGATATGTGCCTGCTGAACCATGCACTTGTATGAAAAAGTATTGTGTTCTCTTTGTATTGCTTCCTTTGTGTGAAATTCTTGGTGTCCCTGCCAGTCCCTCTGCTTTCCTATTAAAAACTGACCACACTAAGCTGGAGAACACACCGTGGTCAGATCTCTAGCCGTGCTGAGAACTCAGCCTGCTCTCCTCCAATGATCAGACTTGTCCTGACACGCCTCCACCCGCACAGCCTTTCGATGGGAAGATTAGTGTGCTGTTGATTCTCCTCCCCCAGCTCTTATTCAGCTGAGAACAGAGCAAATGTGATCACTTATTAAAAGGGGGGGGGGGGAAGTACTTCTATATTTTTTTTATATTTATACACAAAAGTTTTCTCTTTCACTTTTATTTTAAACTGAATGGCTTGTTTTACAGGTTATCGTTTACAATCACTTTAAGCTCTGATTTAGTTACTGAATATTTCATACTGAGAAGATATTTGTGGCATGTGATGTGATAAAAGATCTGTCATTGAGCTATTCTAATTTATATATACTTTTGAGGCCGAAAGTTTAAACCTCAACCAAAATAGTTATTTGGAAGCAAATTCGTTCTGGATTCTTGAAAGTTCTCTGAAAATCTGTCACCCCCTAAAAAAATAGAAGATTTTAACATACTACAAAATCTTTGTGATCAACAATTCAAACACTTGATAGTGCTCAGTGTACTGTAGTGAAGTCCTGTGTGACCACACTGTGTTTTCCTGAGCATTGCTATTGGTGCCATGAATTTCTTGCAGCTATCTGACCATGTATAGCGTTCCTAAGGGTTAGTATAAACAAGGGAGGGCAGTCATTAAAGTGGGAGTGCATAATTTGTACCTATACAGTGCCTTGAAAAAGTATTTTTACCCCTTGAAATTTTCCACATTTTGTTATGTTACAACCAAAAATGTAAATGTATTTTATTGGGATTTTATGAGATAGATGGACCAACACAAAGTGGCACATAATTGTGAAGTGAAAGGAAAATGATTAATAGTTTCCACATTGTTTTACAAATAAATATCTGAAAAAAGTGTGGCGTGCATTTGTATTCAGCCCCCTTTACTCTGATACACCTAACTAAAATCTAATGGAACCGATTGCCTTCAGAAGTCACCTAATTAGTAAATAGAGTCCACCTGTGTGTAATTCAATCTCAGTATTAATACAGCTGTTCTGTGAAGCCCTCAGAGGTTTGTTAGAGAACCTTAGTGAACAAATAGCATCATAAAGGCCAAGCAACACACCAGACAGGTCCGGGATAAAGTTGTGGAGAAGTTTAAAGCAGGGTTAGGTTATAAAATTATATCGCAAACTTTCATAATCTCATGGAGCACCGTTCAATCCATCATCTGAAAATGGAAAGAGTATGGCACAACTGCAAACCTACCAAGTCATGGCCATCCACCTAAACTGACAGGCCAGGCAAGGAGATCATTATTCAGAGAAGCAGCCAAGTGGCCCATGGTAACTCTGGAGGAGCTGCAGAGATCCACAGCTCAGGTAGGAGAAGCTGTCCACAAAAGCCATAAGAAGTCCCGTTTGCAGTTTGCGAGAAGCCATGCGGAGGACACAGCAAACATGTGGAAGAAGGTGCTCTGGTCAGATGAGACCAAAATGGAACTTTTTGGCCTAAAAGCAAAACGCTATGTGTGGCGGAAATCTAAGACTGCACATCACGCTGAACACACCATCCCCACCCTGGAACATGGTGGTGGCAGCATCATGTTGTGGGGATACTTTTCTTCAGCAGGGACAGGGAAGCTGGTCAGAGTTGATGGCAAGATGGATGGAGCCAAATACAGAGCAATCTTAGAAGAAAACCTGTTATGCCGCGTATACACGGTCAGACTTTTCGACTACAAAAGTCTGGCAGCCCGTCCGAAAGACTTTCGACAGACTTTCGACGGACTTTTGGCGGACTTTCTAACGAACTGACTTAACTACATACAATCACACAAAAGTCCGACGGACTCGTACGTGATGGACTAAAATAAGGAAGTTGATAGCCAGTAGCCAATAGCTGCTCTAGCATCGTTTTTTGTCCGTCGGACTAGCATACAGACGAGCGGATTTCTGGCTCCGGCGGAGTTACGACGTAAAGATTTGAAGCATGTTTTAAATCTAAAGTCCATCAGATTTGCGACTGGAAAAGTCCGCTAAAGGTCCAGTGGAGCCCACACACGATCGGATTGTCCGCCGGATTTGGTCCGTCGGCGTCCGTCGGACCAGTCCGGTCGAAAAGTCTAACTGTGTGTACGCGGCATTAGTGTCTACAAAAGACTTAAGACTGAGGAGGAGGTTCACCTTCCAGCAGGACAGCCACCCTAAACATACAGCCAAAGTTACAATGGAATGGTTTAGATCAAAGCATATTCATGTGTTAGAATGGCCCAGTCAAAGTCCAGACCTAAATCCAATTGAGAATCTGTGGTAAGACTTGAAAATTGCTGTTCACAGATGCTCTCCATCCAATCTGACAGAGTTGAGCTATTTTGCAAACAAGAATGGGCAAAAATGTCACTCTCTAGATGTGCAAAGCTGGTAAAGACATCCCCAAAAAGACTTGCAGCTGTAATTGCAGCAAAAGGTGCTTCTACAAAGTATTGACTCAGGGGGGCTGAATACAAATGCACACCACACTTTTCAGATAATTATTTGTAAAAAAGGTAAGGCTATAATAAGGCTAGTCTACATTATGGCTTTACCTTGCAGGTCCGAAAAAAAAAAAAAAAACTGCAGCAGTTTACTACTGCTTTAATGCAAGTGCAATCCTGCTTCCCATAAGCTTGTTTGTCTCTGGTAGGCCCTGTTACCTCATCCATTTGTGACAAAGTGATGAAACCACTTCCTTTCACTTGACAGTATTCAAGACTACCAATTGGCTGTCATAGAAAGAGGTCACATTTCCCCCGCCCCACCACCACCACCTGGTATTTTGTGGCTGCTGTGATAGAAAAAGGGAGCAGAGAGGGAGCACGTTGAAGTACAAAATAACTCAGTTGGGGGTTGAGCTTTAGAGCAGGGGTCTCAAATTGGCAGCCCTCCAGCTGTTGAAAAACTACAAGTCCCATGAGGCATTGCAAGGCTGACAGTTACAAGCATGACTCTCACAGGCAGAGGCATGATGGGACTTGTAGTTTTGCAACAGCTTAGGGGCCGCCAGTTTGAGACCCCTGCTTTAGAGTGACCATATCACTGTGTCCTAAATTAACATGGTGACAGGGTCTCTTTACACATGGATGCGTGATTCACCCAATTGCTTATGTTTAGCTGAAAAGAGATGAGCGGGAAGAGGCACAGGCAGACACCTCCTGGCACTGCTTATCTGGGGAGTTAAGACAGACCAATGTGTCCCGGCAAGTCTTCAATCCTCAGACTGGGGATGTCCGCTGCTGAAACAGACAGGAGATGTGTATTCAATCTGACCAGGTATGGCTGGATTAGACATCTGTGCTCTCATGTCTTAAGGTAGCCATACACTGATTGTACAATCTACCTTGGGTCTACCATCAACTATTAGTGCAAGGGTTTGATAGTGTATGGCTTGTTCAGTTGTATCCCCCTATTACACATGGTAGGGATCAGTAGTACAACATTTGCAGCATGATCAGCCTCAGGTGGAGAATGGTGGAGGGTCCCCATGCTGTTTTCGGTCCTACAAGAATGGGAGGATAAATCGTAATATGTCATTAAGAAAAATTTCACCAGTAATGGCCGGCCTCATTCATCCCCAATCACTGTGTTGAACAAGTTTAGACTAGTTCTTGTGTCCTTCACGCTTAATTCCTTTTTATCTTCCTTCACTCCTCACCTTCTTCAGAAAAGTTATCACCTTTTTACAAGTTATTTTAATTGAATGGACCACAATAGGGAACTCACCTTCCATTGCATTGTGATGGAATTACAAACTAATAGGATGTAGAGTGAGTTTGTGTATTGCCTGGCCCAGTAGTTACCAGGATGTTATTTGCATGTGAGGCTATTTGTGCAAGTCAAAAGGAGGAAGATCTTCAGTCATACCTGGATGTATATATTGGTTGCCATAATTGAGTGTGAGCCTCTGCCATTCATTTTTAACGTAAATAAAACCTGCAAAAGTACCTAGCTTAAAGCAGGCTATACACCGGTAGATTTTCAAATAAAAATTAATACGAACATTTGTGCAAAAATTCTCAGTACATTTGACAAATGTCATTCAAAAGTATTTCACAGTTTTGTCTACTTTTAACATTCAAATTTGGAGCGAACGAACTTTCCTCAATATAGACCACATACACTGTTAGAAATCTGTTCATTCTAGAAAAATTTTCCATCCTGCTCCTTAAAATTTTCTCATCACTGAGAACTGAAAAAAAAATAAAAAAATAAAAAACAATTCTATTACACACCACTGCCAATTAGAAAATCGAATGAATGTTCTTAAAATTAAAAATGTCAAATACAATTATACTGGTGTATATTCACTCTTGTCTGTTTTCCTTCAGTATTGTGGCATTACAAGCCGAATTCCCATTAAGGCTTCTTCAAAGTTATGAATCATGGCTAATGCCGCGTACACACGGTCGGATTTTTCGGCTACAAAAGTCCGACAGCCCGTCCGACAGACTTTCGATGGACTTTCGACAGACTTTTGGCGGACTTTTGGCGGACTTGCGGCGGACTTTCTAACGAACGGACTTGCCTACATACGATCACACAAAAGTCCGACGGATTCGTATGTGATGATGTACACCAGACTAAAATAAGGAAGTTGATAGCCAGTAGCCAATAGCTGCCCTAGCGTGGGTTTTTATCCGTTGGACTAGCATACAGACGAGCAGATTTCTGGGTCCGGCAGAGTTACGACGTAAAGATTTGAAGCATGTTTCAAATCTAAAGTCCGTCAGATTTGCGACTGGAAAAGTCCGCTGAAAGTCCGGGGAAGCCCACACACGATTGGATTGTCCGCCGGATTTGGTCCGTCGGCGTCCGTCGGACTTTTGTAGATGAAAAGTCCGACCGTGTGTACACGGCATTAGTGTTTTGTTTTTGTTTTTTCAATTTAATAGCACATGTAGTTATTTTTGCATATTACCTCATACACATAGACATGACAAGGGTCCAACACTGAGTAGGCCGCATTTCAAGGAAACCTGTGGCAAGGCAGCATGGAGGCATCCATCCTCTGATCTCCACTGCTGAAAATACTAATTCCATGGCTGTCAAGCAGATTCACCAGCTTCAGTACTTTCTAAGCCAGGCTCAAAACTGTCTTAGGCCTGCCCACCATGATGATGATGTCAGTGAATCACATCCAACTGACACATTGGACCTTTTCAAAGAGTACCTTTGAAAAAAATCTTTAGGGACGCAACGCGTCAGTAGGCGTGACACGCTGACGTCTCAGGCCTAAGATGATACTGGGATCAGTGTGTTTGGTAACAACTGTGGCACTGTGGCTGGCTTTCTGAAATGATACTGATGTGGTTATATGCTGCTGAGTTTTAAGCCTAGTACACACGGGCTGAATGTCAGGTGGCATCAGCAGGTTCAATAGAAACTGGCCGGCATTCACGCTTGTGTGTACAGCAGCTGGTCTGACAGAAGCTCTTAACCGAAAAAGGTTTGCTGACCAATGGATGAGAGCGTTAACTTGAGTGTTCTGGCAGGAGGGTCGTTTCCCTGTCAGGACACAATAGCTCAGCAGGGGAGATCGCTGTACTAACATTGGATTGTTAGCAAAGCGGCTCCGACCTGAGCTGTGTTGAATGAATAAAAAAACTAATAGTGTGTATGAGTTTTTAGGGACAAGCTCAGGCATGTTCAGACACAAGTCTACTCTGAGCCCACCTGAGCTATCCCACCAGGGAGCTTAAATGGGACATCATAAGCAGTGGAGGTGCTCTCTGCCCTGTAGCCGCATTTACAATTAGAGTTGCCACCTCATCTCTTTAAAACCGAACACATATTAATTACACAGGTTCTGTGGCTGATTAATGTGGTAATTAAACTCACTTGGTGCCTTATCTTCAATAAATTAGCCTCAGAATCTGTGTAATTCACGTGTTCGGATTTAAAGGGATGAGGTGGCAACCCTATGTACAGTATATGTGCCCCTTGCATACGTGTGGTTACAGGGTGTGGAAACTCTGCCAATTATGATTGGCTGTCCACTTTGCCAGCTTCCCAGTGGGATAGCTTAGGCAGGTTCAGACTCATGTCCGAACATGCCTGAACTCATCTCTAAGGATGAGCTCCGGTGTGTTGGCACAGCCCACGTGCAGAGCCCGCCAGGAAGTCGGCACTGCGCTAATCACAGGCAGTAAGACATTGTCCCGATGCGTGGCTGCAGAGATCGGGAAATGTCTCACTGCCTGTGATTAGCGCAGTGCCGACTTCCTGGCGGGCTCTGCACGTGGGCTGTGCGAACACACCGGAGCTCATCCCTAGCAGTGTGCAATACAGCGTAGCCACTGGTGTGCAATATGGAGGGAGTGGTGGCAGGACTCTGTCGTTAGAACCTTACTGGCATGTCACAACGTAGAATTGCATTGAGTTCTGTTGTGTTAGATTGCATGGCAACACACTGTGCCGAAAAAAGTACTGCACAATGTACATTTTTCAACGCACACCACCACAGCGCCATGGTGTAAACTGCCTTGCCGATGCCTCAAAGTAAACCTAAAGGCAAAACCTTTTTTTTTTAGTTTTGGACAGAGTGGAGAGGGATTAGAACACTTGTCAGTTTTCATGGATGTCTGTGCCCCCGTTAAGGAGATTCACCCTCTTTGTTTGTCCTGTTTACCATTATCATTATCAGTGAAAGTAAAGAAAATCCCACATTTTGGGCTGTCCCCAGAAAAGTAATAGATGGGAAATCTTCCAATAGGGACACTAGTTCTGGTGACCTGGGGGTCCCCAAGGAGTTCCCTTAATTGGGAATTGGGAGTTCCCTTAATTGGCAGCGATTTCTTCTCAATTTCTGTTTTGGCTATGGGACAGGAAATGAAAGGAAATCTCCAACATGAAACACAAATGGTGAAAAAAATAATCTGACAGGGGTTATAACCCTCCCTTACTCTATCCAAAAGAAAAAGTTTTGCCTATAGTTCGGATTTAAGCAAGGCTGTCTATTGCGATCCAATGCATCTACTGTTAAGGGACCCCAAGTAAAACTGTTGCTTTGCCTTTAATAGAAAGCACAGGTTGCCATCAGCATATCTTTAATTTACTTATCCAACATTCTCACCTGTTGATAGACTTCTTTGGCTCAATTACCTTGATGATTAAAGGAGACTTAGGAGATCATTATCTTTTAAAATTAAATTATTAGGACCATTACCAAAAGGGAAGATATGGATTGTTTATACAAGTAGCTAACCAGTTTAAGGCTGGGTTCACACTATTCACTGTGCGTCCCCATTCACCGTTTCAGGTCTGAATTTTTGCCTGAAACGGATCCAAAGACACACAGGACACTTCTACAGTGCGCTCCGCAGCCACCGCAGAGATGTGTCAACAGGCTCCATTGAGAGCCGGTCACACTCTCCTGTCATGCGAATTGGATGCAGGGAAACATGCATTCAATTCACATAATGCCCCGTACACACGGTCAGTTTTCCGACGGAAAATGTGTGATAGGACCTTGTTGTCGGAAATTCCGACCGTGTGTAGGCTCCATCACACATTTTCCATCGGATTTTCCGACACACAAAGTTTGAGAGCAGGATACAAAATTTTCAGACAACAAAATCCGTTGTCGGAATTTCCGATCGTGTGTACACAAATCCGACGCACAAAGTGCCACGCATGCTCAGAATAAATAAAGAGATGAAAGCTATTGGCTACTGCCCCGTTTATAGTCCCGATGTATGTGTTTTACGTCACCGCGTTCAGAACGATCGGATTTTCCGACAACTTTGTGTGACCGTGTGTATGCAAGACAAGTTTGAGCCAACATCCGTCGGAAAAAAATCCTAGGATTTTGTTGTCGGAATGTCCGATCAATGTCCGACTGTGTGTACGGGGCAAAAGTGTGAACCCAGCCTTAGTGTTTGCCTGCTTAGGATAATTGTTAAAAGGGAAGTATGCAGCTGTCCACCGGCATCTCTGCACTGAGAACCGAGCTATCCAACATCGCCGATGGCTCCGTTTTCACAGATCCCCGAGAGGAGAGCTGCTGACTGTCAGTCAGCGTCTCTCCTCATTGCTCCTCCACGCTCATTGGAGTGCTGAGCTGTGGAATAGGGTGGCCATCTCAGCGGCTCGCTGAGACTGCCATCAATCAAGGCAGCTGGCGGATCCAGACTTGGGAAGTCGGGATGACGCGCTGCCTTGACTGATGGCAGTGATGTCAGCGGAGAGGGGACTTTAGACCACTCTCCGCTGAAAACAGATCACAGGAGTGCAAAACGAATTGCACTTCTGTGACCCAGAGGAGAAGCCCAGCCTAAAAAGCTCAGGCTGGACTTCTCCTTTAAGTAGCTTATAGTAATTCTGTACAACATGGTTTCTAAACCAGGGTTCCATGGATCCATAGGGTTCCTTTAGAGGTTGCTAGGGGTTCAGGCAAGGAGAAATGTTTGCCTCTCAGATAAGTTCCCACTGGCAACATTGATCTTTGTAGTTATCGGTTACGTTCTCACTTACCATCACACTAATGTTTCATGTAGATATAGTCATTTTTAGCAGGGATTCCCTCAGACCAGAAAGTTATTCCAAGGGTTCCTCTGTGATAAAAAGGTTAAGAAAAGCTGCTGTACAATTTTAACAGGACTCAAATGGAAGATACAAACTGGGCTGCTGTTAGAAATCACAGGGCCTCATACAGCCTACCTGACAGGACCAAATCCTCCTCCCAGCCGAAAGTGACTGGACAGATGAATGAATAGGAGGCGCTCTGAGGCTTCCTGCTCATTCACAAACTGAAGCAGAGTAAATACCGTTTACTCTGCTTCAGTGATGAACCCCCCTAAATCCCCCACATTTCCCTGTGTGCCTGCAGCATCTGCCAGCGGGAGAGGAGGAAAGCCAGCATCACTGTGGGGGAAAGAAAGGGCAAACAGCAGATGGAAGGGGGGCATTTGCTAGGACCAATTCCCCCTGCAGTACAGCCAGAGGAGCTGGCAGTGCTGCAGGGGGAGGCAGGAGAGGATCAATATCTGAAATAGGACAGTACAGCCGGAGCAGGTGCCCGGGTCCTCCTTTTGAACTGATGGGGCCCAGACCCAGTACAGGATGGTTGACTGTACTGCCTTACCAGTGGCCCTGGATACAAAAGCTGTGTTTATGTCATAAATCTAAATGGGGACATCTAAAAAATAGATCATAAACAGTGCAAAAAAAACCAACAAACAGCTCTATGGGTGTTGAGCACCGCATGTGATAATCTATTCCTTTCCGATTTGCTAAATGGCAATAAATAGTGCTATGTGCAGTCCCAGACACTTGGTATTACATGGGGGACAAACATTTTCTAGCTTCTTAGAAAGCTATATCTGCATTGGGCCCGATTCCTTCCTGTGCTTTGTACACCCCTGTCACTGTTAGGCATCGTTCCCACAGGGCGATTTGATCCATGCCCCAGGTAGGGCCATGTTTTCCTGTCATGGGGATGTAAAGGTGCTGCATGCATCCCATTGCCAGCAGTCTTATAGCTGTCTATTGAGACATAGCGGCTGCATGGACACAGTCGCTGCTCCCAATGTGACATTCGTGCAGGCACACCGTCCCGTACGTACCCAGGATGAGTATGGGGACATGTACTCGCACCCACATGGGTACCATACTGTAAGCAGTGGCTGTATCCATGTAGCTGCTGTGTTCCAAAAGACATGAATAGGATTGCCCGCATGAGGATGTACACAAAATCTGTGCATCCCTGTGCTGGTAAAAATATGGCCCTGTATGGGGTACAGATCAAATCACCCCATGTAAATATGACCTTAGGGAAATATCAGAATTCCTGTATGGGCTGGAACACAGCTTTGTGATAGGGTGCATTGTGGTAACAGGTATGGTAATGATGGAGGGGAGAGTAGCGCACGTTATCGGAACAGACGTTATGTGAGTTAGCATGTTGTGGTGCCATTCATTTTGAATGGTCCCAGAATACTCAATGTAAAAAATGTTCCATGTCCATTGGCAGGCAGCCCATTCAAAATTATAAAAGAAATTTAACATCTGCCTTTCTTTTATTGGGCTTTCAGCCACAATGAACTAGTATGCACAGCCTATTAGCACATTATGGCAGACATAGCTGGCAAGCGATCCCCTCCAGCACTGCGCTGTCAGTGCTCTGACCAGTCACATCTTCAACCATTGTTCCTTCTAGACTCCAACTTTTTGGCCACTTGGGTCGCAATGACATCACGTCCACACATGTGCACAGGAGTCACATCGCATCTCCCTCGCAGGCAGTTTGCACTTCCTCTTTATTTCCCTGCAAAGGTAACGTATAATGGGCTACTATGCATTGCATAGTAGTCCATTATGTGTCACTTACCTGAAACCAAAGCCTGCGATGTCACCGCTTCCCCCACTAGCAGCGAGCGTCCATCTTCACCCCTCTTCCTTCCGGGGCCGCAAACTCCAGCTCGGTGACTGGCCGGAGTCACGTGACGTCACAACCCCTATTAGAAACGGCACGATTTGAACTTGTAGACATCGGCGCATGGCTTTTTTGTAATTATCTCCTAAACCGTGGAGGTTTAGGAGATACTTCCAGCACCTACAGGTAAGCCTGAATATAGGCTTAACTGTAGGTAAAAGTGGTTGTACAGGGTGTACAACCACTTTAAGCAGGTGCATTAATGCAACGCACAAGAACAAACGTGAATGGGTCCTCACTTTGAGGACAGGAGATCTACTTTCAGAAAGTGCCCCACACGCAAGATATAATAGAAGTCTATGGAAAAGCACAGCTACCCACAGGAAAGCCGCAGGTGCACTGCACCTGTGCTGCGGGTAAACCGCAGCACATTAGTGTGAAAACAGCCTTATAGGGGGTTTAGGACAGTAAGGCTGCTATTCAAAATAAAAAAGTTGAAATTCGGAATAGTTTCATTGTGGCCCACAACTGGTTACCAAATCACTTAAGTGGTCCTCGCTCTTCAAAAGGTTGAGCACCTCTGTTCTAAAGGCTTTTCAGCCTGCTTTTATTTAAACATGAAAGTATAGTTTACAAAGTGGTTGCCCATGTAGGAGATTTTCATCAGCAAATCAAGTTAACAGAAAAATGCTAAACCACCTGGCTCTCTCTTCATCAGCACAGCTACTCTTGTCATTGGTCCCTCAGACCGTCTCACCCAGCTTCTCCTGGCTCTCTGGGCTTTCCTGGCTCACTCAGCTTGTAGCTGCCTGCTGTATAGGACCACACCTGGCCTCTCAGTAGAGGTTCTCCTAGCACCCCAGGCTCTTTCGCTCCTCTGAGATTTATGGATTTCCTGGACTCATCTAGTTGCCCCAGCTCTAGCTGCCATCACACTCTCAGTCCTATGGACATCAAATCTCTCCTCCAGTATGGAGTGCTGTCTCTTGAGTTGAGCACCTGTGTCTCCTGACATGAACACACACCTGCCTTCACACAGGAGCTCTGACCTATGGTCAGGTTCTTCATTATAGGGGCTCAGCACACCTTCAATCACAGCCTTTTGACAGTCTTTTGCAATACCTGGAAACGGGGCTGGAGGTATGTTCTCTCCCTCCCAAAGCACTTATGCCCTGTACACACGGCCGGACTTTTCGGCAACAAAGGTCAGACAGTCTTTCCGATGGACTTTCGACTGACTTTTGACGGACTTCCGACGGACTTTCGAACGAACGGACTTGCCTACACACGATCACACCAAAGTCTGATGGATTTGTACGTGATGACGTATGACCGGACTAAAATAAGGAAGTTCATAGCCAGTAGCCAATAGTTGCCCTAGCTTCGGTTTTCGTCCGTCGGACTAGCATACAGACGAGCGGACTTTTCGATAGGAACTGGGTCTGGCGGAGTTCCGATGTAAAGATTTGAAACATGTTCCAAATCTAAAGTCCGTCAGATTTTCGACAGAAACAGTCCACTGAAGGTCCGATGAAGCCCACACACGGTCGGATTGTCCGCCGGATTCGGTCCGTCGGACCAGTCCGGTCGAAAAGTCCGCTCATGTGTACAAGGCATTAGAGATTTCCAAACTATGGGGCTCAATCCGGGAACACCATGTGCAGTGAACGCTGTAAAAAACGTTTTCTCAGATCATAATTGATACTCTGGAGTCCCGCAGTCTGTGTGAAACCTGTGTCCCCTATTGCAACTATTTTCACAGTGTCAAGGCCTGGCATTGTCACACCATCTATGGTGGAGCCTTCACAGACCCATTCACTGTGACCATCCCCTGATTACACAAACCAATGAAGGACTTGAATATTTTCCACCATGGGGCCCTAGGAAGTGCCTGATCACTGAACCCTGAAAGTTTATAGCGTTGGAACATTATCAGGACTGGTTTCTAAAGAGGACCTGTCCTGGGTCATAGCTGCCATGTAGACATGGATGCACTGTGCTGTGTGACCCCCTGGACCTGTGTTCTGCATCCTGGATATAAGTTCTGTACTCTCTAACAAAGTTAAACTCGAGTACTAAAAAACAAATCAAGTATTCTTCAGTTGGCTACTTTTGGCCCATTTACCCCATCTGCGGGTATGTGCTTCCTTCTGTACTGGATGACCACAGCTTACTGCAATGGCACATAGAAAAGAATGGTTTCCTAAATGGCCTGTTCACTAGAGCACTAGGTTCCGGAGATGTGCGTTAGAATGCGTTATTTTTACATTTTATTATACAGGAATTTGCATTGACAGGTGTGAATGCAGCTTCAGAGTTACCCAAGTTATGTTATAGGAGGACAAGATGGTCAATAACCCTTTAATGAATAAATAACGAATGTAACACAAACAAAATTCATGAATATAATACAAAGTGCAAATAATGATAATAATACAAGGTGCAAAATAAAGTGATACATGCAAAGTTTGAATACATTGATTAAAACCATAAAACAAATTCATGTGTATTATGAAAAAAAGCTGATCTCATGCATCCTATTGAACGCTACTTCCGTCCACCAACAAGTGACTTAGATCAACTATCCGCAAGAGTTCATGTGGACAATAAGGACCAATGCTGATCTCCTGCTAGCTCTTTACAACCACTTCAGTACACCTCCCCCACACCAGTGAGCCCCAAAAGATGTGGACGCACAACATTGGGCCAATCATCTTTGTTATATCTATTCGGTAACAGTGCCCCCCTCTGACTTGTTCCCGATGGTAAGAGATTGTGCCACAGATAAACCTCTGAGCTCCAAGTCTGTCACCGCCCGGGGGTTGCCACGCACACATTTAGCCGCAATCACATTACACGCATGCAAAATAAAAAAAAGCCTCCATAGCGCATTAATCCAATAGGCTTTTATTTATACATAGATTGGGCACTTATGTGTATAGTTCAGTAAGCAAGCATATAGTCAAAGCACTCCTATAGTCACATGCATACACAATGACGTCACTGCCTTGGCTCCGCCCCAGAGCGTTTCACGCAATAGCGTCCTCAGAGACGCCAGGGCGGAGCCAAGGCAGTGACAAGTGCAGGAGAATCATTTTTCAATTATCTTCACTGAAGCTCCATTCACACTTGTACAATGCAATAGTCGCAAAACTTTGGATGGGTGCGACTTGGATACACTTTTGGCTTTGACCAATGATAATGGACAACTTGTTGCATGTAGAACATTCAGGTGTAACTTTCATGCAACTTTTGAGGGTGTATTTAGCAGTCTATGGCACTCAAGTCACACCAAAGTAGTGCAGGAACCTTTTCAAAGTAGCTGCTAATTAGCTGCTGATGTTAAGTTGCATGTATTTGCGCGATTGTCATTGAAAAACATGGGGTGCAACGTGTTATACGACTTTAGTGTCCAAAGTAGCTTAGGTGTGAATGGAGCTCACCTTAGTGCAGAGGTTTTTGTATACATGGTCTTTAGGCAATCTAGACAATTAATATTAAATCAGGCAAGAAATATGGAGCAGTCCCTGTCATTGCTCAATGTTAGTCCAAATTATTCCAATCTGCTTGAAAAATCCGATCATATGAAAGTAGTTTGTCTAATATGATCATTAAGTGTATGGAGCGCAGAATGATCTTTCCAATCTCAGATCGGACAGCAGATCTATGGAATATTGCAATGAAATCAGTGTCAGTCCTTCTCCTCCTGTACTGATCACTCCGATCTATCCCCAGATCACAGGAGGTGATGGTGGAAATGATCGGACAGGTCAGTGGAAATGTGACCCAGCGGGGCTTCCCCGGAATTTGTCACATCCGTGTCACCCGGCTCGGGGCGGGGGTGGTGCTGCCCCGGGCCATGCGGTGTGATCAGGGTGACACCCACATGTGTGCCCGGAAGTGAGGATGAGCGGAGAGCAGAGAGTCTGATCACATCACATTGGGAGAGACGGGAGCAGGATGGGGAACCTCAGCTGTGTGCCGCAACCCCACCGACACCTCCGATACTCCTTCTCCAGGAAGAACTCCCTGCCGGGGAAAGAGTAAGTCCGTCCATCCTATACACACACACACATCGATCACCGACCACCCTATCGATCCATCCCCGACACCGATCACCCCGGACACCACTCTGATCGCTCTGCCTGGTGCGGTGTCACTGTACCCGGGGCTGCCAGCACTGCACCCCCTTATATTATTCTGATTACTGCGCTCCATGGAGTGTTCATTCCAATCATTGAGCTCTATGGAGGATCCCCTGTGCCCGCTGTACTCGGTGTAGTATTATTGATTGTGATCCATGGAGTACTCCGGGCTGTGGACAAACTGCCAGCACGGGACCCCATGTACTATTCATTCTGATCACTCTATGTGATCGCTGTGCCCTATGTACTATTCATTCTGATCACTCTTCTGTAGAGATGTTAGTGTGATCGCTGTGCCCTATGTACTATTATTAATTATGATCATTGTCCCCTTTGTAGTATAATTTTTTTGTGATAATTTGCAGTCTTATTGATTGTGCCCCATGTAGTTTTTTTTTTTTTTTTATTGCGATCAATGTGCCCCGTTTTTAGTACTTCTCAATTGCGATCATTGTGTGTAGTTTTTTTTTTTTTTCAATCGTTGTGCCCTGTTTAGTAGTCTGGATTGTGATCATTGTGCCCTGTTTTAGTACTTATGGATTGTGATCATTGTGCCCTGTGTTGTTTTTTTTTTTTGATCATTGTGCCCCCTTTAGCAGTCTGGATTGCGATCATTGCGCCCCATGTAACATTCTGGATTGCGATCATTGCGCCCCGTTTAGTACTCTGGATTGCGATTATTGTGCCCTGTGTAGTATTATTGATTGCGATCATTGCGCCCCGTTTAGTACTCTGGATTGCGATCATCGCGCCCCGTTTAGTAGTCTGGATTGTGATCATTGTGCCCCGTTTTAGTAGTCTGGATTGTGATCATTGTGCCCCGTTTAGTACTCTGGATTGCGATCATTGCGCCCCGTTTAGTACTCTGGATTGCGATCATCGCGCCCCGTTTAGTAGTCTGGATTGTGATCATTGTGCCCCGTTTTAGTAGTCTGGATTGTGATCATTGTGCCCCGTTTAGTACTCTGGATTGCGATCATTGTGCCCAGTGGTTTGTAGATTTACAGGCCCTATTTGGATGGCACTGTCCCAGGGATGTTTTGGGTGTAGACTTTTGTTTTGCTTTTTGTGCTTTTACCATTTTCCATGTGAATTGTATGATTTGGGAGAGTCGGAATGGACGGCGAGGCTTCAGACAGGAACACTTGTTGGAGGATGAAGCTCAGCTGCTGCTGGATGTCTTAGCAGGCAGAGCTGTCAGTATAGTAATGACTTTTCAATGGAGTATTAATGGGGCACTTGGGACTAAGTCGAGGCTTCAGCACTGCCTGGTCTGTAGTATCAGCCCTTTGTAGGTCTTACTTTCCAAATAGTTTTCTGATGTGGAAGTATGGAAATCTACATGTGTATGGATATCAAGTATTTTACAACATGCTTTTATTTATATACAGTATAATTGTTATATTGTGTACACAGCGTATCCTTCTATGAAACAAAGTGACTTCTCCTGTTTTGGTCTGTAAAGCAATCCTTTCCTGGGACTTGTATGATTTTAGTGATGTCCATACCGATTTGATCATCTTGTGTTTTTATTTTTTTTTTTTTGGATCCCCTTGTATGGGGGGACAAGGAGTAAAGTCAGCCAGGTTTGCTCCCTATGTAGGGAATTATTCTGGTATGAGAAGAATGGGCATACCTGAGACTTTGCTTTCCTTTTACAATGGGTGAGCTCCAGCATTCCAGGAGGACAATACTGAGGGCAAAGTATCGGGGATTGTGAAGGTTCTCCATCTATTCTGAGAACATTGGAGGCTCAACTGCTTCCAAGTCTAACCATAAAATGTAACAATTCACAAGGAGCGCTATACTGTGAAGGCAGATGTGGTGTAAACTGAAAAGCTCACCAAACATTTCCTAAAAAAAGAGATAATGCATTTACCACACCGACAGTTTGTAATTAGGTTTCAAGCAGTTTGAATACAGGGACAATTAAACCCCAGGGGGCAATCCCATCCCCCACCCAAATGTTACTGTACACAAAAAAAAACTGGTCTTAATTGTATTTCGGTAAAGCACTGTAAGGCAACATGCAAATCCCTTAGAGACCCTAAAGGTGGAGTATTGTGTGTTTTTAGTGATTACGTTGGGTTCATAGTGCCGTGTCCAACTGTAATATTTGTGATGGGATGTCCGTGCATGTCTTCTTCTCACATATTTTGTACTCTGGCAGCTAGAGAGTGTTCTGCATTTTACTGCAATCTGTGTTCATTCGGGGTTCTCCATCAGCCGACTTTTTAGCTGCAGACTGCAAATTTTCTATTTTTTATGGATTTTAAAAGGTGAACTGTTTGGAAACAAAATTGACCCATGTAGCCATCTGATTTATGCTTCCTAGAAAGGAGTTGGATCTTCATTGAGAAATTACATTTTTCTTCAGCTGTGTTTTTTTTTTTGTTTTTTTACACTTACTGGAAGGAAATCAATTTGAAGGCTCACCTTACCTGAAGATGATAGCGGGGTGGATTTTGAAGGGTTGAGGGAGAATTGCACCCTTTGCAAAAAATAATAATAATAATAAACACATTTATTTTGCATTTAAGATTGCAAAGCATTGCAACCATGATCAGTGGATGGTGCAGTGCTCTGATTCCCGCCGACTTCTCCAGTGCAGGTTCATACCGAGGTGCAGACCTTCAGTTTAGGATCTGGAGGAAGTATCAATGGACTACAAATGCAGTGACATCACCACACTTGTGCTCAATTGAGAATGAGAGTCCTTCATCTCACAGGCACAAAATTCAAACTTGACAGGAGATAGCGGGGATCAAAACCTCCAGTATTCCATAAGTGGAGGTGGTGGGGGACTGTGGACTCTGACCATGTTACATCTTAAAGTAGGGTTCCACCCAAAAAAACAAAAAGAAAAACATTTGTGTGTATATATATATATATATATATATATATATATATATATATATATATATATATATATATATATATATATATATATATATATATATATATATTATTATTATTTTTTTTTTTTTTTACTTCTAAATGCCTGTTGCTAGGTGGTCCCTCGTAGTCTGCCTCTTCCTTTGCCTGGGCTGGTGACATCACTTCCCCCTCGACACAGGAAGGGCTCGGCTCTGCTCCCTCCCTCCTGTCAATCACCTGGGACCCATTACAGGTCCTAGGTGACTGAGCGGCCAATCATGGCGCGCCGCTCGCGCATGCGCAGTGGGTGCCAGGCTGTAAAGCCACAGCCCGGCGCCCACAGTTGAAATGCCGGTACCGACGAGCGGAGGGGGGGACGAGCGGGGCTTCGATCCCCCGCATCGCTGGACCCTGGGACAGGTAAGTGTCCAATTAAAAGTCAGCAGCTGCAGTATTTGTAGCTGCTGACTTAATTTTTTTTTTTTTTTTTAATGGACCCACTGGGTGGAACTCCTCTTTAAATATGGGAGTAACATGAAACATGCTCTGAAAGGTGGAATTACCTTTTTAAACCACCTCAGAGTTTCTTTTCTCTGGGACTTTATCAGTAGATAGTTGCCCTTGTGTTCCTGGGTCTGCACACCTATGGTGGCCATTGGAAGGGGGTTCCCACTCTTCCTATTGGAAGGGAGGCTTAATTTCTGGAACATTTAAGACAGTCTTTTGGTAAAGTCTAAAGCCTTGGTGTTTTTATTTATTTTTTTTTTTTTACCTTAATGCATTCCCTGCATTAGGCTGGGTTCACACTTATGCAAATTTGATATGGGTTTCCCAGAACCAATTCGCATAGCAGGAGATTTTGAATGACTCTCTATGGAGCTAGTTCACATATCTCCGCAACCCTGTGCGTCTTCTGGTCCATTTCAGGTCTGAATTACTTGCTGGTTTCCAGCCCTAGGCAAATTGTATCATACATCCCAGGAGTCTTCAGGAAGGAAGGAGGGGTTTTCTCAGCTAAGCACACCCTCCTGTCTGCATGCCTGGGCTAAGGGCAGATGGATTTTCAGAAGTAAATGTTACATGAATCATCTGCTCTTACTCAAGATGGCCATGGCCAGGGCCAGAAATGCTAGGGGGTACTTTTCAAAGTGCATGGCAGAGAAGAAGCTGCGGGGACTGGTCTAAGGATGCAGAGTATTTGGTAAGTACATTTCCCATGTTCTCTAGATCTTGATGAGCAGTTAAAGCAGTAGTAAACCGCTGGGTGTTTAAGGGTTTTTAAAAAAAAAAAAAAAAAAGGTAATATCATAATGTGCTACTGTGAAACTTCTCTGAAAATGAAGCCTTCCAGCAGCGCACTGTCACTGTTGAAGGCACTTCCATCTTCAACCGGTCTTCCTTCCAGGTTTGCGGACTCTGGCTGTGTGATTGGCTGGAGCCACGATGATGTCACTCGTGCGCATATGCGGGGAACCTGCTGATTACGACACAGGCCTCTGAAGGAACGCCACAGGTATATGCCGTTCCTTCAGAGCGCATGTGCCAATGGCATCACAGGCTGCATCTACAGTAAATATCTCTTAAATGGCGTAATGTTTAGGAGATATTTACAGTACCTATAGCTAAGGGTTTATTATAGGCTTACTTATAAGTAAAACTTATACATGGGAGTTTACTCCCACTTTAACCCTTTCTGTGCAGGTACAGCACTGCAGCGTGGAGTTTCCCAGAGTTGGGCTTTACCTGTGTGTCTAGATTTGTTGGAAAGCATGAATCTCTTGACTTTCATTTATCAAAAAATGTTCAACACCTACTTATGCCCACTTTATGACCGTGCCCTGTGGTGCTAACTATCACTGTAAATTCTTATGTAGCTGCCTTGCTCGGTGCTTACGAGTCTCAGCATCAGGCCTGTAGTAGCAGTTGTAGAGCTTCTAAAGGTTTCCCACATGAAACCAAACACCTAGAAGTGGCATTAAGTATGGGTATGAAATTCTGTTGAACTTGCAGTACTTGGCCTGCCTTGGCGAGCAGAGAGCCTCGGAGACTTTGGCGTGTCTGCTGTAGATGTCTGCATAGGAAGCTGCCTTCCAAGTGTTAAACGATTTCCCATTCAAGGACTGTCAGATCTTTGTATTGCAGGGTAGGGCTAAAGTGCACAATCTTATCTACACTTACTCAGTCTGACCTGTCTGTCTACTGCTTATTACTAATCAGCCTCTGTGACATATTGTGCGATAAATGAAAACTGCTTTGGATTGACAATTTGAGCTTCGGTATGCATGCGTTAGCATAGACACCTTTTCTGTCTGCGTGATGGGATGACTGCGCTCCTGCAAATGCGAGGTAGTGATATCATCCCGCGTTGGCCAATCAAGACGGCCAAAGACTGGCACCTGGAAGAAGATGTCAGCGCTAGTGGGGGCTTTCATGGACATTGGAACTACTACTACTACTACTACTACTACTACTACTACGACCAGGCAGTCCTCGGGTTACAAACAAGATAGGCTTTGCCAGAACTTCCACTTTAAAAACAACCTAACTAACGCTAAACCTGCTCTCTGCCACATTCAAAACCTAATCTAACCTTGTAAAGCAAAAATTGCTATACTCGCCTATTCTGCAGCCAATCTGGTTCGATCCCAGCATCAGCTGACAGCGGCGGCTTCAGTGTGGAGGCGGGTGCAGGGGAGGCAGCCGACAATGGAAACCCCATAGTAACTCTATGGGTGACGTCACTTCCCAGACATTTCACAGCCATTGTCAGTCCTTTCTTGCACATAGCTTCCGCCGCAGGAGACCCGACTGAATTGGTTGCAGAATAGGCAGGTACAGCGATTTTTGCTTTACAGGGTTAAATAGATTAGGTTTGGAATGTGATGGAAAGCAGTGTAGTTTTTACCTGGACTTACACTTTAAGTGGCATTTGTATGTAATTTGGAACAGGTAATTTTTTTTTTTTTAAGTATAACTCCAGTCAAAAAAAATAAATGTAAAGTTTTTTTTTTTTGGATGGCATAGGGAAGGGTTAGCACCCCTGTAACATTTGTTTTGTGGTCCGTGCCCCTATTCAGAAGATTTCACCTCACTGTCTGTCCCACTGACAATTGGAATTCTGAACATTTTGGGATGTTGTGGAAACAAAGATTGGTGATCAACTTTGAGGCTGCATTCACACCACAGCGTTTTGAATCGCGGGCAGGTCTGCCACCAATTTGACAGCGCCAAGGTGTGAATGACAAAGCGCAGAACTCGCTTTTGAGTCGCCATTCATTTGAATGACTTCTCAAATGCGAGTTCCCCGTTTTGTCGTTCACACCTCGGCGCTGTCAAATCACGGGCAGATCCGCCCGCGATTCAAAACGCTGTGGTGTGAATGCAGCCTCAGTGGAGACACCTTTTTCCCATGATAACTCCTACAGGAGTGAATTTCCCTTCCTAGGGTTAGATTTCCTCTCACTTCCGGTTTCCCTCCGTTTTTGTATGTATGAGTCGTATCTAATGTTTGTAACTCAGGGACTGCCTGTATTTTGTTACCCTTCATCTTGACACACATTGAAAAATTGAAAGGAGATAACAGTGCCTGCATCCAATCAGATGCGAGTGCTGTTCAGATGTTTTGATAGCCAGCGGTGCCAGCTGTCCGAATACAATAAGCGCAGTGGGAGATTCATCCATCTGCATTAATTAGCGTGGATGAAGAAATGTATTTGATTCTTTTCATTCAGCCACATGTGTATGGCCAGTACTGCCATAAACAAATCCCCATCACTGCAGCATTGTGAGAGGTCTGATCATCATGGTGTACCTTTAGGGCCAATTCGCATCAGTGTGATCTGCATTTTAGCACATCTGTAAAACGCTGATCACAAGAAGGACATCTGAAAACAAATTGTTTCCGATGTGTCCTATTCACACCTGCAATGCTGTGCATGCTTGTCAACGGACTTCAGCGCACGTTAAAGCACATCTAATGTGGATGGAAATGTACGTGCATTTTCCATACATTTTAGCGCTAGCCAGTGTGAATTGGCTCTTAGGTTGTAAAGTGTTAACATTTTGGCTGCGGCCGTTGTCCGACTGACATTTCATAACACAGTTGTATGTTTAGCGGTGAAAGGATTCCATGCTCTTGTTTCATCACCCGCTCTCTTCACAGGCAAGACAGCAGAACTAAGTGGACCTATTTGTTTGGGAATGAAAGTGCGGCTGGAAGAGGGACTCACTCGGACAACATTCTCCACTACATCCCCGGGAAGGTAGGCACTTGTGTCCGCTCATCAATCTGCTATGGCAAAATGCTTTGTGATGACTGATGTTGTGGTTCCTAGAAATGTCACACAGCGAAGGGTTAAGCCTCTTACTGGATATCAGTCTTATCAAAGGAGTCTGCTGTGTGTATACATCTGCATGCCTGGAATTTGGGATAGGCTGCCGGGATATTCCTCTCTCTTCTGTATTCCCATGGGAGAGGCTGTGCATGTAAGGATTTGCTAAAACACACACACATGCATACAAATGAAACTCCACCCAAAAGGCTTAATTTCCTTCTTTAGGTGGAGGGTGCGAAGACAACTTTTTCATCCAGATTCAATAAAGGAACTTTAACTTTAATTATAGTCTTAAAGCAAAGTTGAAAAAAAAAATGTATTTAGGACTGTAGTTTCCCCAAGCTTAAAAAATAAAATAAAATAAAAGATCCTAAAAATACTGGTCTTTAAAGTGGAACTAAACCCACCGATGTTTCCCAAAACAGTTGCATTCAAGGCATGCCATAAATAACTGTCAGTTGCTGGTACTCCAAGACCCCTTTCACACTGGGGCGCTTTGCGGGCACTAAAAAAAGCGCCCGCAAAGCGCCCTGAAAGAGCCGCAGCTGTGTCTCCAGTGTGAAAGCCTTGAGGGAATTCACACTGGAGCGGTGCGCTGGCAGGACGGTAAAAAAAGTCCTGCTAGCAGCATCTTTTGGAGCGGTGAAGGAACGGTGTATACACCGCTTCTGCCCATTGAAATCAATGGGGCAGCGCGGCTATTGTCGCCAGCAAAGCGCTGCGGTGGTTTTAACCCTTTCTCGGCCGCTAGCAGGGGGGCACTTTAATACAGGAAGTGTGTTACTGGCCAGATCACTAGTTGAAAACAGAGGGGAAAAAGTCTTAATAAAAATAAACGAATGCAGCCACCACATCTAATGATTGGTAAGCTGCAATATATTACATTCTTGATTTTGGGTTTTATTACAACTTTAAAGCGGTAGTAAACTGCATCAAACTAAAAAAAAAAATAGACACCGGGCAGTTAAGTCATAATGTGCTGGTATGCATCGGATACTAGCACATTATGACAGACTTGCCTGAAAACAAAGCCCTTGTCGTTTGCAGCTATTGCTATATTTCGCAAAAAAATTGCAGCATTTACCAGCTAAACCACAAACGTCACGCTCTGTTGGGGCTTAGCAAACGTCCCATGCTTGGGCTTTAACATTTGGTTTAAAAATGAAAAATGTGATGCTGCAGAAAGTCCCAAATTTGCAAGTTTTGTTTTTTTTTTTTATAAACCTCAAATCAATGCTTTTCTATGAAGTTGGAGTTTGGGAGTCAATTTGTTGCCTGCCTTCGGCCCTTTGCAGCACAGGCTCTTTTACCAGGAAGACCCTCTAAAATCAATAGGGAATCTTCCAACATCGGAATGATATGGCAGCTGTAGCAAAGGAGAGGAGATAGCAGGCCTACAGCCAAGCCTCATATACAATTACTTATGATATATACACTATATGACATATAATGGGTACTATAGTGACCCCATATATACCATAAGCCCTGTTGCCTACAGGTTTTAGCTTGTTTAAGAGCCGTGTGTACAGCAAGCTTTGACAAAGCATTTGCAGAGCTTTTAGCAAGCTTTTAAAGTCCCATTCAACTCCAGTGTTGAACACAGATCCTAACGGGAGTGCTGATTGCCACTTTAAACAAGCTGCTAGCAGTCTTCAAGAAGTTCTGAAGCTTGCTAGCAGCTGCAATCATCACTCCTATTAGGATCTTTGTATAACATTTCTAAACTGAAGATGAATGGTACTTTAAAAGCTTGGCGAAATCTCTGCAAATGCTTTGTCAAAGCTTGCTGTTCACACAGCTCTTCTACAAGCTGAAGTCCGTGTGAATCAGGCCTAATTATAAATTGGCAAAGCTAGCTTTTGAGAACACTTGTTGAAGTAGGTGTAACCCCTAATGAAATGACATGTAGTTTGTGGACTGTGTATCATATTCAAAACAGGTTTTTTAATAATGATCACAATAGACCATACCTGCGTAATGTGTAGTCTCCTTTTGAAGCCTATGTGAAAAGATGACAACACTGGAGCACATTCGGGAGACGAGGACAGAGTGTCACCTTATAACAGGAAGTGCCTGAATAAGAACCTTCACCAGGAATTCTCTCAATGAAAATGACAAATTTAAAAAAATATGACTAGGGAAATGACAATAAATCGTTAAAGCTTCTCTGATATTTTAATGATTGGGGTTTACATATACTCAAAGATCAACAGTAAAATGTTTACCAATAGGAATCAATAGGGTATAGTTTACAAGCTATGCTTTGCCGATTTCAAGACTTGGCAATATTTTTAACTGGATTTGTATGATGGGTTGTCCTCCCTAAGGACTAAAACCACCCTAGCCATTGATATCCAATATGCCCCAGGTAGTTTCAGCATGGACACTGGCCTTTCTTGTCCTAAACAATAATAACCTTATATAGTGAGGGAAAAAAGTATTTGATCCCCTACTGATTTTGTACGTGGATGGTAGGTTTATTTTAACTGTGGGAGACATAATTACAAAAAAATTATAGAAAAATGCATTTCAAAAAATGTATAAATTGATTTGCATTTTAATGAGTGAAATAAGTATTTGACCCTTACGCAAAACATGACTGCTTGGTGGCAAAACCCTTGTTGGCAATCACAGAGGTCAGACACTTCCTATGGTTGACCACCAGGTTTGTACACATCTCAGGAGGGATTTTGTCCCACTCCTCTTTGCAGATCTTCTCCAAGTCATTAAGGTTTCGAGGCTGACATTTGGTAACTTGAACCTTTGGCTTCCTCAACATATTTTTTATGGGATTAAGGTCCGGAGACTGGCTAGGCTACTCCAAGACCTTAATGTGCTTCTTCATGAGCCACGCCTTTGTTGCCTTGGCCATGTGTTTTTGGTCATTGTCATGCTGGAATACCCATCCACAACCCATTTTCAATGCCCTGGCAGAGAGAAGGAGGTTCTCGTCCAAGATTTGACAGTACATGGCCCCTTCCATCGTCCCTTTGCAGTGAAGTTGTTCTGTCCCCATAGTAGAAAAACTGCCCCAAAGCATAATGTTTCCACCTCCAAGTATTATGGTGGGGATGGTGTTTTTGGGGTCATAGGCCGCATTCCTCTTCCTCCTAACACAGCGAGTTGCATTGATGCCAGAAAGCTTGATTTTGGACTCATCTGACCACAACATTTTCAGTTCTCCTCTGAATCATTCAGATTGTTCATCAGCAAACTTCAGACGGGCCTGTACATTTGCTTTCTTGAGCAGGGGGACCTTGCAGGAGCTGCAGGATTTCAGTCCTACACAGCGTAGTACGTTACCAATTTTTTAATTGGTGAATATGGTCCCAGCTACCGTGAGATCATTGACCAGATTCACCCATGTAGTTTTGGGCTGATTCCTCACCGTTCTCATGATCATTGAAACTCGACGAGCTGAGATCTTGCATGGGGCCCCATACCAAGGGAGATTTACAGTTATTTTTGTGTTTGTTCCATTTGCAAAAAATCACACCAATTTTTGTCACCCTCTCACCAAGCTGCTTGGCGATGGTCTTGTAGCCCATTCCAGCCTTGTGTAGGTCTACAATCTGGTCCCTGACATCCTTGGACAGCTCTTTGGTCTTGGCCATGGTGGAGAGATTGGAATCTGATTGCTTCAGTGGACAGGTATCTCTTATACATGTAGCAAGCTGAGATTAGGAGCACTCTCTTTAGAAGAGTGCTCCTAATCTCAGCTTGTTACCTGTATAGAAGACACCTGGGAGCCAGAAATCTTGCAGATTGATAAGGGATCAAATACTTTATTTCACTCATTAAAATGCAAATCAATTTATAACTTTTTTGAAATGCGTTTTTCTGGATATTTTTGTTATTCTGTCTCTCACTGTTGAAATAAACCTACCATTAAAATCATAGACTGATCATTTCTTTGTCAGTGGGCAAACGTACAAAATCGGCAGGGGATCAAATACTACTTTCTCACATAGGACATGAACTGCGGTCAGCACTGGATGTCCAAATTGTGCTGTAGCATCCATATTCTTCTAGGGAAACCAACATAAAGCCTGATGTCATCACACCGCCCCGGAAAGCTTTGAGAAATTGCATCCTATTGTGGGTTTCTGCTGAATCGGTTATTTCAGAGTCAGTGCGTGTTAAGATTTACGCTTCATTAACCTTCGCGTTTCGTAAATACGTAAAGAAGTAAACATTGTGAAATGGGGGGGAAAAAAAACAATAATCTTGATGGAGTTTCTACACTTGTGGAAAATAAACTATGCAGAGAAAGTTTCACGGTGCACGGGAGGATACAAGGCGCTTTGAATTCCGAGTGGTGCGAAATAAGCTCTTGCATTGACTGGTGAAGTTTCAGAATATACAAGTTAAATTCACCAGGATTCAAACATAACGTTTGTGGTTTCCAAACAAAAATGACTGATGTATTTACCCTATTGTAATATAAACATACATGAGATAATAGGATTACTAAAAGAAGTAAAACTAGCGATTACGTTGGAAAATGCATCACATGTGTGCTAGCCTTCCGCTCAAATTAAAGGAAACCTGTCATGACAGAAATAAAAGGGCTGCTATTGGCGACACAATTCTTAAAATGTTAGTTGCCTTTCTGTCATGTTTATCCTTTGATTTTAGTAATATATGAGCTATTACTTTCTGACAGCCACTAGCTACCTGATCACTGCATGCAGCTGATGGTTTCAGGTGCTGTTTTTGACCCGGCATCTTCAACCAAAGTTGATCTAGTAATAAACTTTTGTCAACCCAGGAGGGCCACCCACTTTGAAGAAAAATCAGCTGCAATTATACCAGGGTATGGCCAGCTTAAGGCTACATACTGTTCCTAGACCAGTGGTCTCCTAGCTAGGGGCCACATTATTCCCCCCACTGTTGCAGACATGGTTTCTCGCATTGCCACCAATGATGGGGGCACTATTCCCCCTGCATTGCCACCAACGATGGGGGGGGGCATTATTCCCCCTGCATTGCCACCAACGATGGGGGGGTACTATTCCCCCTGCATTGCCACCAACGATGGGGGGGCACTATTCCCCCTGCATTGCCACCAACGATGGGGGGGGCATTATTCCCCCTGCATTGCCACCAACGATGGGGGGGGTACTATTCCCCCTGCATTGCCACCAACGATGGGGGGGCACTATTCCCCCTGCATTGCCACCAACGATGGGGGGGGCACTATTCCCCCTGCATTGCCACCAACGATGGGGGGGCACTATTCCCCCTGCATTGCCACCAACGATGGGGGGGCACTATTCCCCCTGCATTGCCACCAACGATGGGGGGGCACTATTCCCCCTGCATTGCCACCAACGATGGGGGGGCACTATTCCCCCTGCATTGCCACCAACGATGGGGGGGGCACTATTCCCCCTGCATTGCCACCAACGATGGGGGGGGCACTATTCCCCCTGCATTGCCACCAACGATGGGGGGGGCACTATTCCCCCTGCATTGCCACCAACGATGGGGGGGGCACTATTCCCCCTGCATTGCCACCAACGATGGGGGGGGGCACTATTCCCCCTGCATTGCCACCAACGATGGGGGGGGCACTATTCCCCCTGCATTGCCACCAACGATGGGGGGGGCACTATTCCCCCTGCATTGCCACCAACGATGGGGGGGGCACTATTCCCCCTGCATTGCCACCAACGCTGGGGGGGGGCACTATTCCCCCTGCATTGCCACCAACGATGGGGGGGGGGCACTATTCCCCCTGCATTGCCACCAACGATGGGGGGGGGGGGCACTATTCCCCCTGCATTGCCACCAACGATGGGGGGGGGGGCACTATTCCCCCTGCATTGCCACCAACGATGGGGGGGGGCACTATTCCCCCTGCATTGCCACCAACGATGGGGGGGGGCACTATTCCCCCTGCATTGCCACCAACGATGGGGGGGGGCACTATTCCCCCTGCATTGCCACCAACGATGGGGGGGGGGGCACTATTCCCCCTGCATTGCCACCAACGATGGGGGGGGGCACTATTCCCCCTGCATTGCCACCAACGATGGGGGGGGGCACTATTCCCCCTGCATTGCCACCAACGATGGGGGGGGGCACTATTCTCCCTGCATTGCCACCAACGGTGGGGGGGGGCACTATTCCCCCTGCATTGCCACCAACGATGGGGGGGGGGCACTATTCCCCCTGCATTGCCACCAACGATGGGGGGGGGGGCACTATTCCCCCTGCATTGCCACCAATGATGGGGGGGCACTATTCCCCCTGCATTGCCACCAACGATGGGGGGCACTATTCCTCTCACTAATACCAAGACATTTTCTTCTCCTACTGGCCACAGTGCCCCCCTTAAAGTTTAAAGGACCCTAAACTGGCCCTTTGTTTAGAAAATTTGGAGACCCCTGTCCTAAACAAATGATTGCATTTCTTTAGTAAGAAATACGCCTTACTTGTCTCATGACAATTTTAAGTAAACCTGGACCCAGTACTTCTTGACTGTCAATCAGACCTGTGGTGGGCGCCTGGAGGTATTTGTTTGAAGATCTCATACAGAGGATGCTGCTGAACATTGGCTCTTGGCATCAATATGTTCTCTGTAGGAAAGTTTTTTAGGGTGATAACGCTGCTACTGCATGTGTGGAATAGAAAGGAATTATTGTCAACCTTGGGCAGGATGTACAAGGGAAACAATATAAACAACAAATCGTCTGGATAAGATTCACTTTAATGGTTTAATTTGCTGAAACCATATTTTTTTATTTATTTTTTTTTTTTTAGCAACATTGGCTAGCTTATGCGGCATTTGGGATTTGTACTTCTCTGATCTATGTCTATGGTCTATTCGTGACCCATCTTTACAAAAAGCATATAACTTTGATTTATGTGGTTCTGTTCTCCTGCTTCTGGAACCCAACCGCTGCTTTCTAATCTGCTTTTTATAGTGCGTCTATATGTGATTCAAAACTCATTTGGAACAGGCTTTTATTTCTATTGCTTATTGTGTTTGTGGTATTGTTCTTTGCCCCTGCTTTGTACTTCTCTTTGGACGATATGGGTGCCATATACTGTATCTACCAATAAAATAAGCCCTACTGCCAAAGCCAGAGCATGCTTGAGCAGCATGTGGCCATTCTAATCTAGTTTTAAAAAAAGTTAAAAATCCTTTTGCCTTTCCTTTTGAAATACATTTTGTATTTTTTGTGGCTTTTCATTGTGGGACTGTAGCAATTGTTTGTGTCCGCACAAATCAGCTAGCTGGCTCTAACTGGGTCCATTTAAGCATGACATTAGATCAGCATGTTTTTGCGGAGGTTGAATTGATCCTTTGTTGTTGTGATGGGGGCTTTGTACAAATCGGCATTTGTTCGCAAGGTAAACAGCGGTCAGCCATACAACATCTGTATTAGAGCTTGTAGGTCCTTTTTTTTCCAAAAGTTGTCAGTGCAGCTTCCTACACTGCAGTCATTCAGCCTGAGGGCCAGGCTATGGGGTCATCGCCCAATCTGACCAGTGCAGCAAAGGTGTCCATATGCAGGCGTCAATTGTTATTTGATCCAAGCGATTCTGATACATAAGGCATAGCAAAGGCTGAACACACATGGGCTAAAATAATCATTGCAGATAAAGACCAGTAAGCAGGCCGGGGCATTTAGTGATCCGTTATCTGTTTTATAGTTGTAACAAAAAAAAAAAAATCGGACATGACAGTTTTTGTAGATGTTGTATTACTGTTTATCTAATTGTCTGTTTGTGCGCAGCCTGCACGGCGTACTTGGCAGCATGCATTTATTCAATCACCTGTCGACAAGTAGAAAACATAAGTGGCAATTGAAATAATTGGAATCTAGCACCTGGCTGGTTTCATTGTATGACTCACCCTGTCTGTACTGCGGTTTCATTGTAATATATCCCACATAGCTGTGCTGACCTGGCTGTCTGGGAGGCAGACTTCCCCGATGGTCTCAGTGCCGGTAGGCACATCACCTTCTTTTTCAAAAAGAGAGTGAGGAAGTTGGTTGGCTTAAAGTGGAACTTCTCTCTCCCCTGCATCTTTTTTAACCACCACCCCCACCCCACCATACTTGCCTTCCCTTGGATTCACATACTCAATTGCACCGCAGATCCAGCATTCTCCTGCTGTTCAGATGTTACAGCCCAGTTCCCATGCTGCCATTTTGGTCCTCTTAGTGATTGTGAGCATCTGCCCTTCTGGGTTGAGGCAGCAGGCCCATGATGCTGACCGGCGACTCTGCTCACAGCAGCCACTGTTTCCTTACTCCTGCAGCCTCCTTCAATATGTGAAGGTGATATCCCAAGAGGCTGCTGGAGAAGTGACATGTCATTCTTGCCCAGGTGAGAATGGTAGGGGACTGGATGGAGTTGGAGCAAAAAAAAAAAGCTGTGGGTTATTTGGCGGGGAGGGAAGGGGGAATGCAGGGACTTAGTCGCTTAGGAGAGTTATGGTCTGCTTTAAGCTGACCATACAAGGCTGGAATTATGGCTGAATCAACTGAAGTTTCAGCTGTGGGTGTTCTTGTTGGCACCACCCAGCTTGACAAATTTTGATTGAAAAATTGAAGGAGTCAAATGGAAAATTGTTCAAAGAGTGAGTGCACCCATTTCAGCCCCAGAATACAACAGCTGGCAGTGTAGATTCCTCCATCCATGCTTCCACTCTGTTTTGCATGGATGGAGGAATCAAGTAAAGTCTAAATGTGTATGGTTAGTCTAAAGCCTAGTACACACGATGAGATTATCGGACGAATGATCATCCGTTTCTCTTTTGAATGCTATCGACCGTATCGAAAACTAATAGGATACTAAAGTATGAAAATTCTTGTAGGGTAGCATAAAAATTCAGAAGTGGTGTAATGTATTTGTATTGTATTTTCGGACAAAAACTGTACTGTTTAAACGAAAATCGTATGATCTGGTATCGCATGAGAAAAATGTTTGTTTGTTCCTTCGGAAAATTTCAGACAACTGTGTACTAACGATCAGATTATTATACGATCGCTTTGAAAGTGTTATTTTTTGTTAGATATTCTGATCGTGTGTACAGGGCTTTAGCCTCTGCACCCAGTGACTCCTCTCCAGCCATATTCAGCTGTCATGGCCATGTGTAGATAATGTCAGCCAGTATCCCGCCCCTTAAGCCGGGTACACACGGGCTGAATTTTGGGAGACATTTGCCTGTTCAAAAAAAAACGGCGGGCTTCTGTCCGACAGAAGCCGGCTTTTTGGTGGGCTTCTGTCGGACACGCATGCTGGAAAACCAGCAGTTGACCAACTCCTGATCAGCGCTCTCAGCCAAAGGCAGAGAGCGCTGATTGGAGTGTTCTGACAGGGGGGTTGCCCCCCCCTGTTTGAACAAAATAGCCACGCGGGGGTGATCGATATAATAACTTCGCAAAAATGGAGCTGACCTTTTTATTTATTTTTTTTTTTTTTTTTTCGTTCAACCTGCTGGGTTGAACTGAAAAAGACTATTAGTGTGTATCAGGCTTTAGTTTACTTTAATCTGTCATCCGGGAAATCTCCTCCAAGGGGGCAGCTGAATGGGACTGAGGATTTGGCACTGGTTGCTGGGACACTGACATTCTAGCAATCCACAAACCCTGTCCACTTAGAGTTGGTGGTAATTACCACCAGTTTGTCTACCTGTTCTTTTTGAAATAGTTGCAGCCATAGTGGCAGAATCTTTTTAGTGGCAGTAATAAGAACGACCTAAATCTGGTGCACATGATGGTACTTGTACAAAAACTGGCACAAAGCTTTCATGAATTAGTCGCAGGCCATATTAAGGTAGCAATACCACCATAAGTGTTATTGATTTATTGAATATCTCCCTATATGTTGTTGTCCTGGTGTCTGCTTCCAGGATTTATATGTGATGTTGCAGTGTCTTCTGCTATCAGAGCTCTTGAGCCATGTCCGCAATGCCATGCTTCTTGGCAGCAGCTGTCATAATGTTGTTGGATGAAGAGGAAAAAGAGGTGAAATTACTGAATGCATCCAGTGATCTCTAAAGGAGAACAGATAGGCCAGTTTTTTTGGGTCATGTACCAGTCAGGGAAAACTTCATACCCAATTTCTTCCCAGGCCCTCTGCCGCTTGTCAGTTTTTGTAATGGGCATCCCTGGGGCCATAGAGGTTCGTGAGGACCCTTACCAGGCAGATGAAAGTCTCCAAATCCAACATGGGCACATGGTTGTTTGGCACAAGAACATGTGACAAAATACCCTAAAGAGCTTGAAGTCTATGGGGCCAGAAATGTTTGATTCTACTTGATAAAATGGCCATGTACTTTTTTTCACACAAGTGGCAGCAAAACACAGGTGTGAACAGCACCATTAGATATAATGTTGAGCGTTGTTGCGCTTTGAAAAACATGTCGCTCGTATGTGATTGAGGACTTTAAGTTTACATTTTCACATGCCATCATACATTAGCACATTACATAACGGTGATAGTAGACTGCATGGAGCTCAGATTTTACTTATCAGTCTGGCTGCCAACCCATTACCCCCTCCTTACTCCAAAACATAAATATGCATGCTTGTATTGCAAGACTTTACATGTTTAGAAGTAGTACAGGCACCCATGTGCTGCTTGTATTGTATGGGGACAGTAAGGAACCAATGTAGAAAATTCCTAGCTGTTAGCTTTTTCTACCCATAGGATCTTTGCTTAGGAATTGTGGGGTTGCCTGAAACTTTTAGGGGGGTAGGGTAAAGGTGCAGTTTCCTTTTTAGCAGCTAAGCCCTTTCCCAAAACTCCTAGGTGTGCGAATTTTACCACTGCTCTGGAAACCAGATGGGCGAGTTTACCTTTAATAGAAGGCACTCCTATTCTTGTACGAATTAAAACTCATTAACCAAATGCTTTCATGGGCAGCCAAAGAAGGCAGATTTTGCTTATAATGAATGTGTTATGCAATCCACAGCTGGGAGGATGGGGTGTCAGTATTGCTGGCTGTGACATCATCAAGGCTATTTTTTTTTCAACTGGAGCATTAGATCTGTTTAGTCATCTGCCTGTCATGCAAAGGAGTGACATGAGAACTTACCTATGTCTGTAGGGGTCACTCACCTCAACTGATTCATTGCTTTGGAAAGATCCTGTTTCCAGTATGACTTTAGGTGATCGAGTTTTCCCTGTACTCCATGAAATTCAATCATAGGGGCTTTCAGAATAAAGGGTGTGAAACACAAGCATGTTACAACGCCCTTTTCCAATAACTCTTTGGAAAGCCAGAAAAATGAAGGCACAATTCCGAACGTGAAAGCGAGTTGTGGAGTGCACATTGGATACAAATGAGAAAAATGATTTCACAATGGGCTGAACCCAGTTTTGGAAGAACGATTGTTCTTCTTACTGTATTTCAACCCATCTTTAATTTATGGGGCTAATTCAACAATCAAAATGATTTTCAAGCATGTTAAAATGCCTTATCGGCCTCTAAGCAATTCGGTTTTCATTCCCCTCTTCTGTTTACCGAATCGGGTGAGGATTGTGACTGGTCCCAAAAACAAAAATCAGCCTTGGCAGATATCTCATCGCCCACCTATAGAATGATCATGGCCAACGTACCCATAGTTAAAAGGTAAACAAACAAAAAAAAGATAGTTGTTGGGAGCTCTGACCAGAACCGGATCTTTTTTTAGAAAAAATGTTCAATAGACAAGTTTTCCAACCTGACTATTATCGATTAACAATAGTCTTCTGCCATTTAGTTTTCATGTTCTATCTGTGCTTGGGTGGATTTCCTCCTGCTATTCTAGTTTCCTCCTACACTCCAAAGACATACTGATAGGTTAATTGGCGGTAAGTCCGACCGTGTGTATGCTCCATCGGACATTTGTTGTCGCACATTCTGCCAACAAATGTTGGCGAGCAGGTTCTCAAGTTTTCCACCAACAAATGTTTGTTGTTGGACTTTCCAATCGTGTGTACACAAGTCCGTCACACAAAAGTCCACGCATGCGGGCGTGGCTTAGCGATGGCCGGGTAAAGACGTGCTGTGAAAGAGCTCCCGGTCCGACCCGACATATCCCGGCTTAACAACCGACTTACCACACATGGAGCCACGGCATGAGCACTAACAGACGCTACAGCACCAGGGCATCGACGAAAGGGGCAAGTAATCCAGCCACCCCGCTCGGTATCCGGAGATACTTTAGAGGCAAGCAGGAGCTCTCTCCGGGCGCCATTGTATCAGCTCCACGTGCACTCAGTACATCCCGCGCTGCATGCAGTTCCAACATGTCGCAATCCCCTTCACCTACACCCTCTCTGGAGACAAATCCACATATGGGGACCCCAGCGATATTCCGGTCGGTGTCGACGGACCCCCCACACAGCCACTTTCATTTGGCAGATGACCTCCGCGCCATGCTGCAGGCCCTGCCCACGAGAGCAGACATTGAAAGCCTAATACAGCGAGTGGAAGAAGCTCACAAGAGGGACATACAAGAGGTCAGAACGGAACTAAACACTATCAATGCCCGCGTAGCCACGGGCGAAGGCCTGACCTCCGCCCTGGAAGCCCGGGTGCTATCCCTGGAACAAGCACGTGAGTCCCAAGCTATAGAAGTTCAAGAAATGCAGCTCCACATAGAGGAAATGGAAGACCGCAGCCGCCGCAACAACCTACGGCTGCGGGGGATCCCTGAGGCCACAGGTCCGGAAGACCTTGCGGAAACAGTGACCGCGATATTCCACAGGCTGCTAGAGACACCACCACCCTCCTTGGAGATCGACCGGGTACATCGCACTCTAGGCCCGAAACCAGCGGACCCCGCAAGACCCCGAGACGTACTTTGCCGCCTACATCGGTACGCTCAGAAAGAGATCATCCTCAGAAAAGCTTGGGAAAACGGGGATATCGACTTTGATGGAGCACACATCCAAATACTCCCGGACATCTCCAGAGCTACACTACAACGCCGCGCTATGTTGAAACCAGCACTGGAAGCAGCTAGAAGCCGAGGATGCACTTACAGATGGGGCTACCCACTGGCGGTGATAGTCCGCTCAGACGACTCATCCTTCACACTACGCTCCCCGGCAGATCTCCCAGCCTTCTTCACCTTTCTGGGATCTGACCCGGTTCAGGTTCCGAATTGGTTGACGAAGATACCGAGACCGACGGGCCGCACAGGCCTAAACCTGAACAGACCCAACCAGGCTAACCGCTCCCGGAGTCAAAGGGGACGCTCTCGAATCCCTGGTACCAACAGGTCACGTGAGTCATAATTATACATAACTATTCTGCCTTTCTAGATACCCGAGAGTAATATGCAGGAATTGTTGCCACGACACTTCTACCGATACCCCCCCCCATGAGCTGACACTCTTCAGGAGACAGTCCCCTCCGGATCTAGCTGAGGCCCAACATACCTTTGCCGCACTCGCGGGTCCCGGTAAAAGATAGACGCAAATACATGGAAACAGGCCAGACACACTATACTTACCGGATCTCAAGTTTGCCCTCCCCGGACTTCCGATATGGGGAAAATGTACTGTCACGCCATATGTGATTCTCCCCCCTGATAGAATACCCGAGAATGGTGGGACACTATAGGGGCCATAGGTTGTTATTGCCATGACTCTATCTTTGGTTGCTCGATCGCCCAACACAATAACACATGGTGTCAAGATACACAGGATGTAAAGATTTATACCCTATTACCATCCAACGGGACATACATCACTACGGAGCAGGGGGACGTCTTACCCTGAGACTTATACCATGTATCTGCACCGCTGGCAGACTGAATTGAACCCATCACAGTCTACAAGCCTATGCATCCCCATTTTAACGAAGAGTGCCTCCCGGGGATAAGTAACTGCATGGTGTATCATAGATGTCTAGATACCATAATAATCTGATTTCTCTCTTTCTATAAACTGATGGTCAAGAGAAGACACGTGCAGTTCCTCATCAAGATGCTCAAAGGGAACCCTCCACCATGTATACTACAGGGTAAACATAGACACTTGTCTTTAGTGAGCCATGTTACGCTCAGGAGATGTATATTCAGAATAGAGTGACAACAGTCTGTGAGGGGATATATGCTAGACACGCTTACTGGGGGAGACGTTCTAAGGCTATGTTTAACCTGCATATCTCATACTGTTCTATTTTGATTATGTTTGATTTCCTAGACCTAATTTCTAGTATATACAGATTGTACTGGGCAGTTGTAAGGTCTATATTCGACCGTTCTATGTTATAAGTCGCACACTTTTCTAATACACACCACTTGTGCTGCTGGGCAGTTCATGCTCGCACACTCCAACATATATCAGCAGAGCCGGGAGGGACACGGGCGGTAACCGGGAAGCTCCCACGGCCTTCGCTGAACACACACCCACCTAGGCCCACGCTCGTAACTCAGGCTTTCCTGAGGAGCGTGAAAGCAACATTTTGCTAATAACGATAGACCCTATACTAGAGGGCTGTCTACCCTCTCTTCTCTCTTTCTTTCTTTCTTCTTGCCTCTAATCTCTAACCCACCTCTCTCTTGTTACCCCATTACCTACCCTCTCCCTAACCCCCCCCCCCCCCCTCAATCCACCGCGATCATGGATGAACTCCACATTGTTACTTTAAATGTAAAGGGACTTAACGTACCTGAAAAACGCCGAATGTTACAAAATGACATGAAACGCATAAAAGCGGACATCGTCCTACTACAAGAGACGCACTTTAGGGAAAATGCTTTCCCTATTTTAAAAAATAGATTTTACCCGACAGTATACCACTCCACATACTCAGAAACCAAGTCCAGAGGAGTTTCCATCCAGATCTCAGCCAGAATCCCATGGTCTCTACTTGACATAAAAACAGATCCGATGGGAAGATACCTCTTCCTTAAAGGCAAGATAGGAGAAGTGAAAGTAACCATAGCCAATCTCTACGCCCCAAACTGCCAACAAGATGTATTCACCAGGAAACATCTTAAACTGCTCCAAAATTTCTCAGAAGGCCAACTCATTGTAGGTGGCGATCTTAATACTACCCTAATCCCCTCGGAGGACACCTCAGCGGGGACCTCTTCCACGCCCAGAGGTACACGTAAGATGATACATGCAGCCTTACACGACACACAATTGATAGACGTATGGCGCCTACTGCACCCAGGGGAAAGGGATTATACATTTTTTTCCCGACCACACCATTCCTACTCGCGCATAGATTACCTATTCGTACCACACGGACAACTACAGGCAGTCAGAGGTGCCGCTATAGGGTCCATCACATGGTCTGACCACGCCCCAGTCATGATGAGATATGCTCTGACAGACTTCCACAGGGGACAAAGGAAACCATGGAGACTTAATGAGAGCCTACTACAAGACCCAGAGGTACTAGCTGACGTGACGAAAGAAATCACACATTATTTTCTCACCACATTAGAAGAACTATGTTCCACCTCGGGGGTAGTAACACACACACTCTCTCTGATATACAACCTGTTAAATACACCACCGACAGACTTTGTCACGCCGGGCATACTTAAATGGGAAAAAGCTCTAGACCGCAAGTTTGATATATCCAAGAGACAACAAATCCTCCATTTCACACACAAGTCCTCTATCTGTGCCAAAACCCAAGAGACAAACTACAAAATCCTTACTCAGTGGTACAGAACCCCAGCACTGTTACACAAACTCTTCCCGACGACTTCTGACCTCTGCTGGCGATGCCAGACAGAACCAGGGACACTATTGCACATCTTCTGGTCGTGTCCCAGACTGACGAATTTTTGGCAAACAATACAGGAGACAATACGTAAATTCACAGACTACAACACCAGAGACGACCCAGCCTTTTTCCTTCTACATGCTTCAGACATTCCGAGAAAGACATACAAAAACTCAGTGACCCGACACCTTTTAGACGCAGCGAAAGCCTGCATTCCACTACATTGGAAGTCCACAACACCACCAACCATAGACCTCTGGATGAACAAAGTAGAAGAGATTAAGCTAATGGAAGATCTCATCCACACTACACAAAACAAACAAGAAAAATTCTCCAAAACATGGCAGCTGTGGAACATGTTTATATACTCCAGTGAAGGCCAAGCAATGAGAGAAGCCTCACTGAATAACTGACCTTCTATACTGACGCTACAGACATATCCTTGTTACACCCTAATAACAAACTCCATGATCGCGGCGGGAGCCTCCTTTTACCCCCTTCTCCACCTTCCTCCCCTACCTCTCCCCCTCCACCCTTCAATTCCCCCTTTCTTCCTTATCCCTTTCTCTCCCTCTAACTGTAGAATACTCCTACAATTCTTTGGAAAATAGGAAAAAGTAAGAGGAGGGGCTCATGGGACAGTAAAACTGACCTAATGTGACACATAACAGGACGCATATAGGTTTCCTTCCAAGGTGAAGCTTCGCGTATCATTAAAGTATTAAAGTCTACACCTATCTTTAATGACTAATGCATATTGATGTGTTATGTGATTGGTTATGTTGAAAATTTCATGTACACTGTACGGTATCGGTCCATGTGGGCCTCCTTTTCTGTTATAAATAAAAAATTTAAAAAAAAAAAAAAAAAAAAAAGTCCACGCATGCTCGGAATCAAGTACGAGCCAGAAGCGATCGGTCTTGTAAAACTAGCGTTCTTAATGGAGATATTACGTACATCTTGTATGTCACTAGGTTTGTAATTGTTGGCCAAAATTTGTGTGACCGTGTGTATGCAAGACAAGTTGGAGCCGACACCCTTCGAAAAAAAATCCACGGTTTTATTGTCGAAGGTCAGATCGTGTGTGTTTAAAAAGCATTTTGTGTTTTTAACAAATGCGTACAGGTTTTGATGTGAGCTGGAGCTTCGAAATACTTTCCAAAAGCAAAAAAGCCATTGGTTTACTCTTTGGGGAGGCCAGAATGTACTGCATATACCTTTTCTTAGATGTTTGTCAAATCAAAATTTTACATGATTTAGTGAAACAGACTATATTAAACATGACTTTACATGACTCAAATGTGACTTTTTTTCAAACTTTTCAAGTATTTAAAAAAACAAAACAAAAAAAACCTCAAATACTGAATTTTCTCTTTTGAGTAGAACTTTTATTCATCCGGTCAGCCTGACAAAGATGGTGGATCTTTCAGCATACATGCAGTGAGACTAATATGTCTTGACAGATGCATCCTAATGCCATGTGGCGCCCAGTAATCAAACTTGTGTTGGCAGGTGTTTAGAAGCTTTGCTTTGTGGTAAACATGGGATGTAATGTATATGCAGCGTGGCTCATTCCTGAGCAAAGGCTATACAGTCTTCACTCGCTGAGAGAGGCTGCAACACCAATGTGCAGAACGGCCTGCGCTCCCCCAGAGATGTCAGCCAGGGAGAACAGCTTAAAGGGGGATAAGGAAGAGGCATGCACTGCGGCAAGGGCTGGGTGTGGCTCAGTTGTGCAAGGGGCATGGCTTAAAAAGCGGTACTAGTTACTTTTACATACAAAAACCATAGAATTATAACAATTGTGTATAAGAAAAGAAGCAGTGCTGTGCAATGATCATGTATAAATGTGAGCAGTTTAGGAAACCGTAAGCAAAAGCGCCAAATTCACATTTATTGTATGTTACACATAAGTACAAATCAGGACTGTGTTGCAAAATATGGTTAACCTGGTAACTACGTATACCTTTAACTACTGGAAGGCTAGCCCCGTCCAGCCCCGCTGCTGGCAGCCTGTAAATCTCTGGTTGGCTAAACGGTGCACCTGTGCCTTCTGCCCGCACCAATACGCTGAGATCTCATGCACTGGGGATAAACGCCCAATGTGAATGAGGTTCTAATGTATGATCAATGGCTGTGACAACTCGCCCTAAAACCCTCTTTTTAAAACGGCCAGCTGTGCGGCTGGACAGCGCACCGAATTTTACTAATGTTTTGGGGCAGTATGCACCCAGGGATAAATGTCTGGAAAGCAAGCAGCCTGTCTTTGCCTTCCTGGTCTCGCATTGTACATGATGACTTCAGGGACTGATGGACAGAGCTAATAAGCAAACTTACTCCTGGGGGACCAGTTGCATGGAGATGTGAAAGCTTGTGGGTGCGAGAAAAAAGGTAATGGTACCCTAGGCATAAACAAGCATTTAGACACTTGCAGTGCTCACCACCGCACGGGTAGTTTTTACATTTCCCCTAAGTTCAGCTTTAACATGCATCTGATCCCTTTGTGTAATACTTCTCTGAGATTGGCCATACCTGGTTAGAAGTTTTTGTTCAAACATCAAAAAAAAAGTGGTCAGAAGATTCTTTCTTGCCATCGAGTCATCCAGTTTCATTCAAAAGCCCTTCAAAAGTTTCACCCAGGCCTATTCTAATGCAATCCCAGATGTATAAAGCAGGTTTCATTACAATATAAATGATTTTTCCAAAAGAAAATCGCATTTAGAATTTAGTTTGAGAAAATATTTCAATGTTCATCGCTACAGGCGAAAAATAAAGTCAACTTTACCCCACTAACCATTAGAAAACAGAACGAACATTCGAAAGTTGGAAATTTTCAAATGCAATGCTACTGGCATATGGCCAGCTGAAATTGGCACAATGTATGGCCACTTTTAGTCCTGTTACTTTGCCTAGTTTGTATAGCGCTTCCACATGTCACACAATTCAGTTGTGTCCGGCCAAACAGCGGTGTGACTCCAGCACCTGATCAGGAGAGGTGTTAGACCAATCTGTTTTATTTGAAGTCAGGCTTGAGCGGGTCTAGAGTGGAGGTAGGGCACCTTTTGTTTTTCCACCACCTGTGTAACTTTCCTGCTGGCTCCAATTAGGCTGCTTATGTGTCGGAGGGCCAGTTTCCTTCCACTTGTCACTTTTTTTTTTTTTCTTAAACTGAAAGATAAAGGTGTTACACAGGATCTGATGTTTTTCACTGTGCTTTTGCATAATTAGCACTTGGGGAAAAAAAATAGCACTGTAGTGATTCAGTATCTGAAGATACATGTAAGATCGCTAATTGCATTATAAAAAGAGGATTATTTTCCTTTATAACTGGTCTACTTTCCATCCACAAAAACAGCTATGCACTTTGAAGGCCTACCTGATTGAGTATACACTGTATTTGTTAGCTATGCCCTGGTGCTGTTGGTAATCTAAGGCTGGCCAATGTTGGATTTTTTTTTTCCTTTCATTCAGCCAGCAGGCTGAATGAATATAAACAAATGGATTCCTACATTCACATGATTGAGGTGGCTAGAGGAATCCTCTGTGCCTTTGTAGTCTGACAGCAGGGACGCTCTGCTGTCAAAATACACTGTTCAATTGCTGCAGCCGCTGATGGAGAAAGATTTTGCAGCAAGAGCGTTTGACAGAAGTCGATCCTTAGATCGACTTCTGTCTAGTGGGAGGGGCCACACATGGATCAAAATTTGGCAGCTCCCTGCTGAACCGGCTGAATTATTATTATACAGGATTTATATAGCGGCAACAGTTTACGTAACGCTTTATTTCGCTACGATCCATCTTTTGCCCACTTAAGGGATCATTCACACAGCTGTTCATACACCGCTCATATTGAAAGCTACAAAAGTTTGCCCTTGGGACTTTAAGTGAGGTGCGGTATAATCAATAATGAAATAAAAATTGTAGATTTATTGATGCATACAATATCAGCAGTAAAGCATAAACAATGTGTTGTCAACAGATCTGTAGTGTTTTATATTTTCATAGCTAGACACAATAGTCTATAAAACTACATATAATATGTATGAGAATGCATCCCAATAAACTGACGCATTTCGTGAACAACCGTTCGCTTCTTCAGGGGTTGATGCAAACACAATATCTATGGAATAACTAGTGAAAAATACATGAATATCCAGCTAAAAAATTTCCTTCAGATTTGGTATATAGTGTACTTGACAGGGGCCGATGTATGCTAAACTAAAAAAAAAAGTTTTTTGGCTTGACTACACCTGAATGATTTTAAATACATGACTGGATTAAATTTGTGCTTTTCTTAAATATCTGCCTAGAGGTCAGGGCTACTAGATGTGTACTAATCATCTAAAATGAATATCTCCATGTTTATTTCATGCTGTCAGCTTATTTTCTGTCCTTTTGATTGCCCTTTAGGACAAGTCAGCTGTAACAATCCAGTGTTTTAATTGGCTTGGGACAATTGTCTAATTTATTTATCTTGGGCCCTCTTCTAACATGTGTAATAAGCGTTAGGAGGAGTCCCCCTGCTGTGCCCGCTCAATGTTCTGGACATAACTGCCATTTCTGGCCAGGTGGGATCCATTAACACAGGACACTTTTATTCATACTATGTGGATGGTATTTGTTGTGTGTCAAATTAACTATTCAAATAAAAAAAAGCTTATTGTGAATTATTAGGTAGAATATCTATGCATATTTATTTACAACAGGAGATGTGCAGGATAGCAGCAGCCATAAAGTCCAGTCTGAGGTAAGCTTTTAGTGTGGTCTAGCTGAGATTTTTTCGTGTTGGCAACCATGGGCCTCATGAATACGTTAGTCTGAAAGCAAAGTGTCTGCTTTTCCTATTCCAACCAGTAGAATTTTTCAATTTTCGAATCTAGTCTATGCAGTAATACAAACAAAAGTACTTTATGCGGTTATGCTGTATGGTTATGGACCTAAAGCCTGATACTTCAAACCACAGGAATACAGAAAGGAGCATTAGACCAAAACATGGATGAAAGTCCAAATCATTTTTCTTTTTTCTTTACAAGGGTAGTTGATCATCCCCTGCGCTACCTGCAAACAGCCTTAGCTGATCTTTCTCTGGGGATACAGTTGATCAGATTTGGAAAGCTTGTCTGACCACTAACGTTCACCTGCATGTAAGTGCTGGAATGTTTTGCCCATTCCTCCTGTGTTTTCCCCTTTCCAGTACCATAGCTGTTGTTTGCTATGCAAAGCATTCACTTTTATGGAAATCTTTAGACTGTTTTGCCTCAAGATTGTCACATTGCAACTACATACGTGTCCTTTTATGTGTATGGGTTCCCTTAGGGCTTCACTATGCCAGGTTGTTGATTGTGCTGCTACAACCCAGAATTGTCCCCCAGATGGCCTTGTGATAAACAGATTACCTGTATGGGTCTCTGGGAGCCCACATAAATCTCATTGGTGTGACCAATCATGATCACAGATGGTTACCAAATACTCACTTCATTAGTGGTGGACAGTGGCAGCTCTTGGTTGTGCAAAAGCCTTATTAAGGATAGCTTGTGTAGACTTGAGAGGACGGTTGTTTATGCATGATCTGACCACTCTTGGAGCAAGCTGCATGCAGTGAAATCTGTAACTGCTATTGTTTAAAGTTTATAACGATGAAGAGGGGATGGGTGGGAAACAGGTCTTCACCATTGGCTTATTGTGGCGCTAACCTGATTGATAGGGGCAGGTTTTCTTACCTTTCCAGGGTGCTCATTCAACCTGACAGTTTTTTGTTGGTGAACTGGGAGGCCTTCAATAGCCATAAAATGGTATTCCAATAGGATTGGTTAATTGCATTAAATGCCCAGAGTGTTAATGTCAGCCAGAGTTGGAGATATGCATTTTTGTTGGGTTAGTTTTGATTCCTCGTGTCAGGCACCAGATTTTTCTGATTATTATTTTAGCCATCCAGTAGGCCATCCTATTCCTGACTGTGGATCAAACAAAAGGAACAAAGATTCAGGCAAAAAATTTGATCCAAGGTTTTTTATAAAACTGCAGCCCTGAGTAGCTGATGGGTATGCCTTTTTATTTACCGTCTTCTGATAGAGTATGGTTGACTGCACTTTGAATTTTTTTTTCCCCTCTCTCTGTGTATATCATTCCATTCTATTGTGTGTATCCAGGATCATTTGGTTTAGTCATCCTTGTAATGCCTTATTTGTAATGACATACTGTACAATGGAGAGTCGGGCATTCCTTGGTGGGGTGGGCTGTTCCTTTCTCCAGTTCCACATTCTGATGTGCAGCTGATCAACTAAGATCTTAGCCAGAGCTTGGGGAACCTGAATGTTGTAGGCGTAGATGTTTTCAGATCTGTGACCTGTGATCTATGTAATTGTGTGGGTGTGAAAGATTTACCCAATTATACATTCCTCTGATTTTTAGGTATTGACGATTTATTTATGTCTTGATAGCTGCATCTGTAAAATATGTCCTGCCTCTATGGGGCATGCAAATTCAGCAATTTTGTTTTTCACAATTTCAATATCCTCGGTATTTCAGAGTTTTGTAACCCACTTGCTCATCGAGTGTCAAGTGCGACAATCCTTCTCAATTTACCTCTATGTCTTGGCCACAAGTCATTGAAGGAGAGCACTTTGTAGTAGAGAAAGCTAACCTAATGATGTAGCACAAGACTGACTTGTAGCTGCCAATAGAAAAAAAAAAACAACTTCTTGGCGACAAACCCCAGGGACTATTTCAGACAATGCTAACAAAAGTCGCTGGTATTAGGGATTTCTACCAGCGAGTAACAATTGCTACAAAAGCAACCGTCTGATATGTCCCAACGTATTGTACTCTGTACACCAGGATGTACATTGAGCATGAAATATGAAATCATATTGGGTCAAGGACTTGTTCTTATCCATTATCAATTTAAACAAAGTGACATTTGTTTCTGGTTGCTTTTGGTCTTTTCTCTTGACCATCCACATTTGCTGACCAGGACACCCATATTTTAGAGGTACTGGATGTGTATAAATGGATCCTACTATAAAGTGTTAGAATGTCTAAAGACAAGGAGATGCTGGTACAAGAGTTGTGATGGAACGCTCTAGTGACCACTTATATTTTTCATAGTAAGCATTTTTTCTTATACACAAAGACATGGACGCTTGGACACAGTAGGGTTAATTTACTGAAACTGGAGGGTGAAAAATGTGGTGCAGCTCTGCATAGAAACCAATCAGCTTTCAGGTTTTTGTTTTTTTTCAAAGCTTAATTGAACAAGCTGAAGTTAGAAGCTGATTGACTACCATGCACAGCTGCCGCAGATTTTGCACTCTCCAGTTTTACTAAATCGACCCCTATGTCTTCTAACTGGTCTAGCTTCAGTAATGTGAGTTGTAATTGGTTGTTAGGGGGTTACTGGATGTGTGTGAATGGATCCCTAATGTAGAATAAAATGTCTGAGGCCAAGGAGATGCTTCTTGACTAGATTGCATAGTGGTACGAGAGCTATAGAACATTTTATTGACCACTTTTATACTATGTGCAAATAAAGATAGAATTGAAGAAATTCGTAAAGAGTCGAATAAAGTCCAAAAAGAAAGTGCTTTTGTGCAAAACATTCATATGAACTTTTAAGTGTTAACAAGAACCAGTCCTCCAAAGTGAATGAAGAAATATTCTTCACACCCCACTCACAAGCCGCTTACCAGCTGTTAAGACCCCAAGATTGAGGTCTGGCTGCGCCTTATCCCAATATCCCTATGGGATAGATGGATTCCAAGAGCCAGTGTTCCAAGATTGTGGATCTTCTTGATTGCATGGTTAATCAATCTTGGAACACTGGCTCTTGGAATCCATCTATCCCATAGGGATATTGGGATAAGGCGCAGCCAGACCTCCATCTTGAAGTCTTAGCAGTCGATTTATTAACCATGCAATCAAGAAGATCCACATTCGGCTGCTAAGACTTCAAGATGGAGGTCTGGCTGCGCCTTATCCCAATATCCCTATGGGATAGATGGATTCCAAGAGCCAGTGTTCCAAGATTGATTAACCATGCAATGAAGAAGATCCACAATCGGCTGCTAAGACTTCAAGATGGAGGTCTGGCTGCGCCGTATTCCAATATCCCTATGGGATGGATGGATGGATGGATGCTAACAGCCAGAGTTCCAAGATTGATTAACCATGCAATTGAGACAATCCACTCAATGAGGAGGAGGGGGCGTAGAAACAAAGGAGGAACTCCTAGTGTAGTATTAAATGTTTACGTTTTTCAAAAAGGTTAAAATTACTTACAACAAGCAGGAGTAAAATTGCATAGAATACAGTTATACACATGCAGTACCCTGGCAGGCGTGATGAGGTTACTGCTGTAGCTACTCCCAGGGTCATCAGCTATCACTGATAGCATTTGTTGTATGGCAACACTTATATTGTTGTATTGTGACACTTTTGCACAACTTATTTTTGTTTTTAGTAGTTTCCATTACTACTTCTATGCAGAGGCATGGACACCTGGGCACAGCATCTTCTACTGCTCTGGCTTCAGTAATGTAAATTTTTGATTTTTAGGGGTTATTGCACTTTGCTTCTTTTCTGTTTATTGAAATTTTTAGGTTTTACAGGTAAAATTGATACAAACCTTAGAAGCTGGCTCTCCATCCATCATATAATAAAGGCTTGTTGCCTGAAGTCCATACACATGTCTGGTCTCATCTTGTGTAAATAAACAATGTTACATTGGTGATGGCTTCAGGTATAAAGATCCGAAAGACATACCAATTGATATAGAATGAATTAAATTTAACAATGGGTTGATTCTGATGTTACTAGGACAGTGGTCCTCCTTGAGATGGGTAAAAATTAGAGAAGGAAAAAGGAAAGAAAAGCAGAATAATAAATCCACGTATTTCTGCACTTTTTATCTTGCACTGATTGTTGACTAAGGCTCAGGCACAATAGCCTGATTATTTGCATTTGAAACCCCATCTATCGTCCTACAACTTCTACCTAATTTGTCTTGCAGCCTCAGTTGGCTATAGACTCCCGGCAGCTACTGGACTCTGCACTGGTGCCATTGCTTGATAATCAGTTATGATAACCTCTTTTATAGCACCGTACCTGGTGTTAGAGGCTATTTAATCTTAAGCATGTAAAAACTAGGAATAACATTTCTGCCCAGAAGAGCTTGCAGGATGGAAGACCTGGATTAAAAAAAGCAGTGCTTCGGTGCCATTCTTTGTGTATAAAATGCCAGTGAACTGAGCAGTTCCCTTTCCGAAGAGACGACTAATAAAATACCATCGTTCTGTTTGCTTTCAAACACACAAGATTTGTTTTTCTTGGTAATCTGTTAGCATTTTGACAACAGTCTGTCTGTCATCTGGCATAGAGAGAGGATTAGACGCAGTTATACATAGCAGACACAAGGTGTGGCGGGTGGTTTTCTTCCCTCTTTCTATTGTCTCATGCGTTAAGCGCACAGGTAGTTATGTCCTTGTCACATTCATGTCAAGTTACAGCATCCTTTACACATCCAGGGACTAAAACTGCTAAAAATATATAGATCTGTGTTTGTTGTGATAGCGGACAGAGGTTCCAGGTGCTCTCTCTGCTGGTTAGATAACCAAATTCAGTGCCTAGTACACGATGAGAATATCGGACAAAAAAAAGACACATTTAGAGTGATCATCCGATAATCTGTTCATTAGTACACAGCTTACAAAAACCGATCATGATCATTCATTCGAAAAATATCTGAAGGGACAAAAACGAAAAATATGTTCTCGGACGATAACTGAACAAACGTTTTTCCTGTAATTAGTATAGTATTTGTACGAAAAAAAATGTGACCAAGACCACGCAATCGCAGAAACGAAAGAATACTATATATTACATCGCTTACGAAGTTATATTATGTCTTCCGAGAATATTCCCTACTTTACTAACCTAGCAGCACTAGGGTCATCAGTTTGAATCCCAACAAGGGCATTACCTGCCTGGAGATTGCATGTTCTCCTTGTGCCTGCGAGAGTTTTCTTCGGGGTAGTCTGGTTTCCTCCTACTCGCCAAAGACCTGCTGATAGGTTAATTGGTTCCTGTTTAAATTGACCCTAGTGTATGTATGAATGTGAGGGATCTTGCTTTGTAAGCTCCTTGAGGGCAGGGGCTGATGTGAATTTACAATATATATATTTAAAGCACTGAGTAAAATGGCGGCGCTATAGAAGTACCTGTAATGTGTTTTCAATATGAGACTAGCAAGCAAAAAAAAAAACTAGGCTTTAGGCTTTCCAGTAGATATTAGATGGAAGCCTGAATGTACATGTTTTGTTGAAGGTTTGTTTCTCTAAATAAGACCATTTGTATAAATGGTCTTCCTTTTTTATAAATGGTGCCAAAAAAATAGTTCTGCAGAGCTGGAATGTTTTAGCAATTTTCTTTTGGTTGAGTGTTTTTTGTGTTATTATTTGACATGTCTACCTTGTACCTGATAACATCATTTTGATATCTGGCAGCATCACGGGCATACAGTATGTTTTCAGTAAATGATATTGGTGAGAATTGTCTTTTCTTTAGAGAATATTGATTCTGTTTTTTGGAATGGTCTTTTGCCATAATGAGTGTTCCCTCGCTTGGAAACAATACCTTTTTGTCCAAGAATCCTAAAACTAGCCAAAGACACTAGGTCTTTTTTGAGGCCATTGCTTCCTTTAACATGAATGGTCGCGTTGAGGGACTCTTCCTGTTTAGTCCTGGTTAGGCTGACCATAGACCATTCAAATCTCGGCCGGTTCGGCAGGAAGCGGCCGAGGTTCGAACCATGTGTACTAAGTTGATCAATCAACTTGGGTGCAACCAGCCTGCCGGATTCAGTTGCGATCATAGCTAGTGGCTGCTGTAGCCGCTAGCAAAAAATAATCTTCCCTGTCCCGCTAGGAGTAGACAATTGCCTGGCAGTAGGGATTTTCCTGTCAGCACGGTCTGTTGATGGGGGAATCGTGCACATCTTTCTTGCAACCCGTGGTTGCAGGAAAGAAATTTGCACGGTCTATGACCTGTAGTCCTTTAAAGAGACTGACCGCTATACTTCCAGATAAGCTGTAGCCTAGTGGTGTCTGCAGGTGCCTTGTAGATCTTAGCTTGTCCCCTGATCCAGCCCAAAATACCCAGATTGAGAGACTATCATCTAATGTCACTGGGTACGTAAAAAACTTAATTGCTAAAGACAACACACCTAATTTTTTGTTCTCCAATTTTTGGTATTCGGGGGGGGGGGGGGGAATAAAGCTGATCACAACTACCAAATTCAAGCTTCCATTGTTTTGGCACAAGGCAACAACTGATTGGTCTTTCGACTACAACCTGCTTATTGCTGGACACCTATTTTTATTTTATTTATTTTTTTTAACATTTACTCTAAATATTTTTTCTGACCTGCTTGTAAAGCTGGAAACAGAGTTGACTTGACATCCATATCCAGTTTCAGCCTACAGAGCTGCACGGTGTAGTTAAACCATGTTAAACCCATGTGTCCTTAGAAACTGATACACCAGATCACAGTCTTGGGGAAAATGAGTTTAGGAAATAGGAAAGCAGAATTCAATAAAAAGTGAGCCGGGTCCCAGTTCTCCCAGGACTTTTATTTTTTCTGTTTAAAGTTTGACACACAACCAGAAACCTGATAACGCACCATAGAACTGTGTAGTGTCATCCGCTCACGCTGGAAGACCACCCTTGAGCCACGGCAAAAGATGCCCTGGGATTAGCGGGTCAGCATAAGGGGAAGGCATGTAGACACGATCAGCACAGGGATCTGAAACTAAACACTGGGTCAGACAAGTTCAGCCTTTTGAACATTATCCTGCTGACCGTAAAAATATTATCGGGATGTGCTGCTAGATATAACCCTTTTTATTGCTATGCTAGAAATGCAAACCATAATGGAAATAGTTCTAGGTATCTTCATTTGTTTAGCTAAGAACTTTCATGAATTGCATAGCATTAAAAGAAACCCATCCTGACAGAAAAATAGACACAGCCATTGTATTTTGTAAATGCCAGTTGCCTGGTGGCTGCCATTCTAGGACAGCCACCAGGCTAAAGTCCTTACCTGTATGCAGATAAGGACTTTTAGCGTTATTGACTCAGTGTATTTAAGCCATCGGGTTAGAATGACAGTCTGGTAACTAGCATTTTAGAAGGTCAACAGTGGCAGCATAAGTTCATTTAAAGGGTCAGAAAAACTTAAAGCCCAGATTATTAAATCTTAAAACACAGATGCACCGGAATGAGGGTGGGCCATCTCATGCTAGTCCTGCATTAGTTGTGATGACATCAGAGAGCTCTGACTGGTTGAGCAGCAAAGTGAAGTGGCTTTTGGGGACCAGTTTCACAACAATGAGAATGCCTGCAGGTGCAAGGGATAAAGTAATTATTTGTACCTATTCCCTTTCATCCTAGCCAGACACTGGGGTAGGTATTGATAAGTTCTCGTATAAAACTCCATATCACTCAGGTCTTTAAAATGTTCATTGGTAAGGAGCATCAAGAAAAGCCAACACGTTTTGGGGGGAGACCCTCCCCTTCCTCGGGGCTAATGTGCAAGAGAGCAGTAAGAAAGGAATTGTATAATCTCTCATATAAATATTATAGTGATGTACATCCATAAAATGAATATAACAAACGCGTAAATAAAAGCCATAAAATACCCTTTTCAATAAAATGGTGGTGAATTTGACAATCAAGGTAAACCCACAAAGTGTATAACATTCATGAAATATCCTAGCCAAACGAGCACTTATCCTATCCTGTGCAGGGGAACCCACTGCATAGGTTAACTTAAACGCAGCCTGGAGTGGGACTTTAAAGTACATGTAAACCTAAACACAAACATCTCAGATAAGCTTTTATGTTAATCTAATTTAAAACTAATTTTCATTATATGTAAATCTGCAATTTCCTATAAAATGATACCTTTTGATCCAGCCATGAAGTTCCTTGCTCAAACACCTTTTTTTTTTCTTTTTTTTTTTTTTCCAAGGATGGCAGCACTCTGTTCCTGGTTGTGCACCTGCATTGCCAACCTGACACAGGCTTCTAAGCGAGTCTACAAGTAGCACAGTATGCAGGCATGGTCCACAGTTGTCACCATCAGGAAACTGGTCCTGAGACATGCTATGTAGCTATAGCTGGAGGGGCATTTTTTGGGTGTGCAGTATTGGTAAATTTGGCATATGGCTTTCTGGATATATGAGGGGGGCTTCTATTTAATTATTGTGCATTCAAAATCTTTTGTAATAACTTCTTCTTTTTTTTTTCTTTCTTGTTTTTTTTTTTTCTTTTTTTCTTCATAGGACCTTAATTATGATGTACAAAAGGATAATGTGGACCAAAGATTCCTTAGCATCTTTCGTAAGGGCAAGAAGAAGACAATTGTTCGAAATATGGGGCAAATGATCCACTATTCCAAGGTCAAGTTCCGCTTCCAACATATTCAGGTGAATATAAATAAGTCCATTGTTTACTGCCTTTTCAAATCCATATATTTGTACTAAAAAGACTGTATTTGAAAGAGGTGTTTTATCTTGATGCATTAAGATAAAAAGCCTTCTGTGTGCAGAAGCCCCCTTAATATTTACCTGAGGTCCCTCTCTGTCTAGCGATGTCCACGAGTGTTTCAGCCGTCCAAAATTCTCCCACCTGATTGGCTGAGACACAGCAGCGGCGCCACTGCTGTCAATCAAAGTCAGCTAGCCAATCAGGGGATAGAGGGGGCCGGGTTGGGGGCTCCGTGTCTGAATGGACACAGGGAGCTGTGACTCGGATCAGGTGCCCCATAGCAAGCTGTTTGCTGTGGGGGCACTGAACAGGAGGGAGGTGCCAGGAGCACAGAAGAGGGACCCAAGAAGAGGAGGATCCAGGCTGCTCTGTGCAAATCCACTGCAACAGAGCAGGTAAGTATAACAGGTTTGTTATTTTTATAGGAAAAAAAACGAGACTTTACAATCACTTTAATAGCTCATTCGAGAGCCCCTCTCTTTATGTAAAACTATATAAATGATTCACTGAATTAGAGGAGACCTTAAAGGATCACTAAAGATAAATTAAAAAATAAATAAATAAATAACAAACATGTTATACTTACCTCCACTGTGCAGCTCGTTTTGCAGAGTGGTCCCGAACCTGGTATTCTGGGGTCCCTCGGCGGCTGTCTCGGCTCCCCCCCCCGCAAGGACTCAACACGCCACATCATTGGATGTGATTCACAGCAGCGCGAGCCAATGGCTGCGCTGCTTTCAATTCAACCACTGTAACCAATCAACGGCCAGGCTGAGCAGCGAAGAGGATGTCGGGGGCGAGCGCGGGATTTCGAGGGGTCTGATAAGTAAAACAGGGGGGGGGGAGGGGGGCTGGTATTGTCAGATGTTTTTTCACCTTAATGCATAGAATGCATTAAGGTGAAAAAACTTTTACTTTTACAACCCCTTTAACTTATATGATTGTATCTAGTGTCCTCTCAATCTAAAAGCAAGTTACAAAGACCCCATGCTAGTGAATATTCGTTTACAAAGCAAGTAGAACTATATGCCTAATAATTATCCAAAAAATATATCCCAGTCCAAATGTATCACTTTTTGGGAATGACATAAGGGCTGAAGCTACAGATTAGGAGATGGTGTATTTAAAGATAAACCCCAGGCAAGCATCTGAACTTATATTTGAAATATGTATTTAACTGTTTTAATATATTTCTGTGCAGCCAGCATTCTGACTTGGGCACTACTGCCAGACAGCACATTCAGGTGCTCAATCCCAAGTGCTGCAACAGTACAGCTCTGCTGAAAATTGGCGAATTTAAAATTCACTGCTTTATCGATATGTTCCTAAGAGGCTACTATGCATGGCTCTGAGAGATGGCGTGTGATTTATGTATATATGACTTTATATTGCAGCCTGAGGTGTGTTATCGATTTCTTTAATCATAATCTAACGTAATAGGAGGCAATTGCAGATTTTTTTTTTTTTTACAAGGTCATAAACCTTAGAAATGTGTGGTATTTCCCTCAGGTGGATGTGAGGTGTATTGTTTACATTAATGGAAAAGATAATCCCTCAGGCAGTAGGCAGTTGATTTACATATAATCTCCTTGTTGGATGAGAATCTGCCTTTCTGGACTAGTTTGCTGAATTCCCTCAGAAGACAAAGTGTTAATGGGATCAGCTGTTTGCAGAGGCCGTGTGTTCTACGTCACTCATATCTTTATACAAGTTTTTCCCTACTCGTGTGCGTGCGTGCGCAGCACCCTGCGTTGTTACCTGTGACTCACTTCCGATCACTGACATCGCTGTCTTGAACCTTGATCTCACGTCTGGATGATTCGGCACTGTGCGTGTGTGCATTTAATAAAGCCCATCCCTTTCTTGGTTATATTGATAATGTGTGGATTTAATAAAGCCCATCCCTTTCTTGGTTATATTGATAATAGCCTTCCGTTCCATTATCAGCAAGTTTGGCAGACTTGCTGATAATGTTTTGTAAGTTATTGGGCTTCTTTTAAAGTGAATGTGTATCAATGTTTTTTAGGTATAGATATATGCAGTACTTTCTGAAGCCATTGGATTAGCATAAAGGCCAAGCAGAAACAAGGCAGCAAGGGCAGCTGTCATACCTCTCAGAGCAGGTTTTGGCTGGCCATGGATGGATTAAAATTCGTCCGGATCTGCAGAGACTGGCCCAATTTCCATCCATCTATGGGCAGACTGGTTGTACAGCAGGCGATCTCTCGATCGCCTGCTGTACAACCAGCCCGTTGGAAATTTGTCCCATTTATTCATGCCACCGACTATGCTGATAAGTGTATTTTGATGACGGGGAAGCCTCCCCACTATCAGAATACAGTAGCTTTGCAGAAGGGATTCCACCATCCTCCTTGAATGTGGGGATGGGGGAATAGATTTCATTTTCTTTTGTTCAACCTGCTGGTATGGCCTGCTTACTTTCAGAACAGGCTCCTTGTTAACACATCAAAGCCTGTTCTGGTCCACTAAGGGCTCCTTCACACCAGCCCTGTCCTGCCCAACACAGTCCTAAGACCTAGACAAGGCAGTTTGTCCTGCGTCCTCTTGTTTCAATTTACTTACTGAAAAAAATTGGATGTGCTGCATTTTTGCACAGCATGTTGAGACGCACTACACTGCATCAAACCGCCCCTTCAAAATGCACAAGCTATGTAGAGCAGTGGTCGCCAACTTTTTGGACCTCGAGCGAATCTCATGGGCCACTAACATGAATTTTACATGCCTTTATACACACAATGTTTCGGGCTCTCTGCCCCCCTACCCCCTGGATCACACTACTGGCTTATACACACGGTGCTCCGGCTCTCTATCCCCCTCTGCCCCCCGCACTCTGCATCACACTGCTGCCTTACACAAACTCCCCATTGGATCTCACCTCCTTATCCAGCCATGTGCTTGAGCTCGGTGCTCCCTCCCGCAGTCTGTGATCAGCCCTGCCATTGGAAAATCCCCTACTTCTTTACCTCCTGCTCTCTGCACTACTACCAGTGTCTCACTCTGAGCTCACAGGAGCCAGAACTACAAAGGAAACTTCGGGTATCGTGCATTGAGAACAACACTGGAAACAACATCAGGCTGTATATATATCTGCCACAATGTTGATTTGTGGCAGAACCCCTGGGGACGGCAAAATTTTCTCGTGGTACTTGGACCACTGGTTGGCGACCGCTGACGTAAAGCATAATGCACTTCCACTGTCGTGAATGGGCCCTTCTTCGGCAGAGTAGTCCATTTCCAAACTGTGCTCTGTAGTGAATGGCAGGAACAACTTATTGTCAGTAAATGTAATCATAGTGGTGGGAGGCTGCAAGCCATACTGCTGGAAACATAATGTATATATCAGTGGCGGACACTCACACTGGGTGCTAATCCATGCGCCCGACCCCTTATTTACATGCAGGGCGCCGGACACATGGATTTCAATGTTTTGGTTTTTTTTTTTTTTTGAAGCACATGATTAGAGCCTGAGGAGCACCCAGTTGTGTGACATTAGCGAATTGATATTCGCTAATGTCTTCCTGTTTCTTCTCCCGGCCAATCAGGAAGGGGGTCCTGGGACACGATTAGCTGTGAGTCTTCAGTCCTGATTGGCCAGGAGGAAAAGCGAATGCCTGGACTTGGGAGGAAACACCGGGGTGGGGGAAGCTGCGACCTGGACCTGGATGGGGTAAGTGCGGGGCTATTGGGGCGACCGGGGGAGGGGGGGTGGGGATGATCTGACTGCCACTGAAAAAATTGAGCACCAGCCACCTTTGGTGTATATATAAAAAAGTGACCCACCATATTAGTATAATGACTAATGAAAGTTCTGTTGCCCTTTAAAAGTCATGGAAAACAGGACCTGCTGAGCCCAGTAACTTTTCAGTGAATTTTTTTTCATTTTGATCCCCTAATTTTTCAGATTTTTAAGCTGTTCTATATCTTGACTATTTCCTTGTTTACATATACAACTATATAAAATGACCTAGGTGAAATGGCATGTCCATTGTACTGTAGATAAGGGTTTTATCCTGTACTAGGGTAACTTTTGGTCACTTACTGCACTGTATCTATGGTGGAGCAGGAGTAAAGTTTGCATACACTTAAAGAGATGATTGCTGATATTTTCACCTTTTTGTTTCTGCCAGTAACACCATTCCTGTCCTGGGTGACAGTTTTTGCACATCTTTTTTTGCACTTTCTAATTAAACAAGCCATATAGTGCTATTTTATTCAAGGTTGTGTTATAAAAATCTAGCTCTGTTTTAAAGCACAGTGGTGACTAATTCAATGTGCACAGTACCATAGATTTGGGAAACCTTATAGATTTATTCCTTTCTGCTGTCGGGCTTACAAAGTGGTTCATTGGTTATTTTTAAATATTTATCATTATTAAAACATGTTTTCAAGGATTTCAAGAATAATAATAATGGCATAGTTATATTTTAACTTGAAGTTTCCCTATGTTTTGTTTGCTTTAGAATAACCAGTGCCTCACTGAAACCACTTACCAGTTCAAATATTGTCCCAGGCCTAGGTGGTCCATTGCTATCGAGGTGGCTCCGCATTTAATAACCAGTCTGTCTTGTTCCAGACGTTATTAGTGTGACAATTAACTCTTTTTTTTCTTTTCCAATTGTTCCAGGATATCAGTGACTGTTACTTGGAATTGTTTGAGTCCCAGCTGTACTTCCAGTCTCGGGGTCCCACCGGTTTGACATATCAGGTATGTTACCCCTTCATAGTAATGAATAGCCTTGCCTCATCAACAGGCTTTGGGAATATTTGAACACGGCAGAAACAAAAAGGGATTTCTTGTATTTCCAGACAGACAAATCCTGCTCAAATATCTCTTGACCTTTCACCCCCCAGGGTCACATCCATTACATGAGTTTACACAACACTAATGCTCAGCCTTTATCTGAGCCCTGAGAAACACGCTGACTCTTTTCAGGACCTTGTGAAAACATAAACATATTTTGTGTTGGCTGTTTGTGGTGCCATACAAGTTTTAGATCTTGCATTGTGTCGTCAGTCCCGGCGTGAAGAATTTGGCTGTTTTAGTCACTTGTTTATCATCTAACAATCATTGCAGTACTTGAATATCGGTGAGGTTTATGTTTTGATGCCACACATACACATAACAGACAAGATTAAAGTCTTTACCACATGGGAAATGTCTGACTTGTGGTGCTATGTAACCAAACAGGGCTGCTGCTATCCAATGACTTTGAATTTTATCTGATTTAGGAACTTCCATTAATTATAAACCACTACAAAATTCTGCAGTTAATGTTGATTACCCTGGGAACATACATCCCAAGTAGAAAATAACACTTTTCTAAAGCCCACAATTGGGTGCTAATGTGTCCCAAAGCTGGTCACTTCTGTTTCAATCTTTTTATTAAGATTTCAAGTAACAACGAAAACCTAAAGTAGCAAAATCAAGTACAATAAGGAACTGTCATAGTCAGTATATAAGAAAATGGTTACATCAACCTAAATGGTTATGGTTTAGCCAGTGTCCCATGGAAAGTCCATTAGTAGCTATGAAAAACTGCTCCAAGGTGGTCAACTATGAAGCGTCCCTATAGGCTTCATGTACACATGGCTTATTTTGACCGCTGATTCTTCTGCATTCAGGAGAGGGAGGATGAACCTCCACCTAACCGCAGAAGCTCTTAAAGGATTCTAAAAGTCTATGTGTACATGGACATACAGGCTTTTATGGTGTTGAGTTTAGGAGCTTTGGCAAAAAAAATGGCAAAAGCTCCTAAACTCATGTTTAGGAGCTGTAGTGTACATGAAGCCCTATAGTAGTATATGTTCAGCCATGTTCTAAGATGGGGCCAAACGACAAATGGGCCTTGAATCAGGACCGGCGGAGGGGGTCGAGCAGGATTACACCTGCCGCAAAGCTGGTCATTTCATCCAAAATGTATCCCCTAATACTTCCTGCAAATGGAAGTATCACATCTTTTACTTCCACAGAAAATAAATATCTAGTTTCAGATTTTCCAGTGTTCTGGAGGTTCAGCATTGTTCAGAATACATGTGTTTTTGTTTTGTTTTTTGTGTTTTTTTTTTCTTTTACATTACTGCACTTTGCATTACTTAAAAAGGATAATGTATTGACTCTCTAATGTCTAAAAAGTAAAGCTGGCCATACTCTGATCCAAATTCAGGGGAGTTCAGCAGGGACTAGCCAAACTTCACTTAGTATGTGGCTGTCTCCGTTTGACAGAAGTCATTTGTTTGATAGACTTCCGTTGGAGGAAAATGTTGGAACATTTTTCCCTATCAACCCACTGGCTAAGTGAAAAAAATAAAGTAAGAGTGTATTGCCAGCTTTAGGGAGAATATCGCTAATGCCCACAGCAACCAGTCAACTACGTGTTTTATAACTGGATAAATTGCAGGTGAAAATTTGCTATACAGGTATTTGTGTAGATTGTGATTGGTTTGACATTTTTTGAAAGAAACATACTTTACTATAAAACCTGCATGTTCTATAGCGTTTTGACCATAAGGCAATGTGGGTTTCTGTCTCTGTACTTAAGACTGATTTGATATTCCCACAGCACCCCTAGTGTTATAGTTGGAGGGATAACACCGGCCAAAACACATTTTGGTGCCTCGAATGTTAAACCTGTTCCCGGGTATATTTGATCCGCTGATTCCAAAAATGGCACCAATTTTTCCCCATCAGTGCTAGTTTTTGAGAAACAGCATAAATGCCATATGCCACTCTTCACTCTGGTCGCCCGTCGAAAATCAGGATATTTTAATGTAGTGTTTAAATTCATCTCCTTGCAGCACAAAAGAAATACATAAAGTTGCCATAACCTCTATGGTGTTCGATCTGCAAAAAATGAAATGATATGCTGTAGGTGGCAATATATACTCGAGTATAAGCCGTCCCGAATATAAGCCAAGGCACCTAATTTACCACAAAAAAACCGGGACAAACTTACTGACTTGAGTATAAGCCGAGGGTGAGAAATGCAGCAGCTACTGTAAAAGGAAAAGAGGGTCAACAATGCCCATCTGCAGCTGCATGCCTCCCTCTGTCCATTGCAGCCCTTCCCTGTGTCCATTGCAGTCTCAGTGTGCTGATCTGCCCACCTGATCAGCCTGTGTCATGCAGTCAGACGGCGGCCATTCCAGTGTACAAAAGCCGCGCCTCATCCTCATTTTCGTCCGTGATAGGCTGAACAATCAGTTTCCCAGCAGTCATTGTTCAGTGTTCCACCTATCACGGACATCCTCTCATCCTCATCTGTGGAATGAGGATGAGAGGATGTCCATGATAGGCAGAACACTGACTCACTGCTGGGAAACTGAGTGTTCCCCTATCGCGGACGAGGACGAGGAGGAGGCGCGGCTTTTGTACACTGGAATGGCCGCAGTCTGAGCATTACATGCGGGCTGATCAGGTAGGTAGATGGCAGTGACTCAAGTATAAGCCGAGGGGGGCGCTTTCAGCACAAAAAAATGTGCTGAAAAACTCGGCTTATACTCGAGTATATACACACACCTCCTATATGATCAGAACTATAATACAGTTAATAACTTACACTTTAGAATCAAATGTTTCAGATGTAAAAGAACAGTTGAAAGTCTATAAACACTCGCTAGATCTGCTAAATTGTATGCAAAAACACAAACTGGGTAGCAGAACAACAAGTTGATCAACAAGATCTTTTCAAAGACTGACTAAACAAGTATATAAATTCAACAAGAAAGTAGAGCTGATGCAGTTTAGCCAATGCAATTTTCTGAATCGGCTCCCCAAATAACTCTAGGAACACTGTTCCTGTCCTAATGTGACAAGACATAATTGCCCTTCTGCATCAGAACAATAGGACTATAAAACCCTGCCCTGTTCTATTGTCCATAACATAGATGGGTGTGGTTCTGCATCCTAGCAGCAGGACAAGGCACAGCTGCCTATAGGAGTTAGTTATTGTTTTTATTTATTTTTTTTACTAGGGGGACGGACATGGCCTACAGTGATGACTATTTAAACCGGCACAATATTTTTAAAGCTGCCTAGGGTTCTTGAATACACTGCAATGCTATATTTTAATAAAAACTTAAACTAACCGTAATGGCTAGTGCAACTTGCAGAGTAATTGAAATCTTATAGTTAAAGGTGAACTTCAGGAGGCTACAAAATTACCTGTTATTACAGATATGTATTCATAAAAAAAGCTAGGATCAGTACCTTGATTTTGTCTTGATATCAGCATCCTTAGAATTAAGCCATCGATAGATAATTAAATTCTCGGCTGGTTCAACAGGGAACAGCGAGATTTGATCCATGTATGAGCAGGCTGATTATAGCCAAGTTGATCCATTGATCGACTTGGGTACAACCAGCATGTTCGATTTCTAGCATGCGATTGACGGTGGCTATAGCTGCTAGCAGTAATCGCCCTCCGGCAGGGATGCAACACCCTCAACCCCCCTCCCGTCTCACGGCCAGGAGAACACAATAGCCCCACAGGACTGTGTTGATGGGGGAATCAAGCGCTTTGGGTTGCAGGAAAAAAAAAATGCATCGTCTATGGCCTGCCTTATTTGCTGTACAAAGAACATGCTGCCAAGTTTAGACAGCAAAGAGTTTTCTGCTTTTAATTCATTCTCCAATCAGCAGGTTGGGGGGGTGTTCTTGTTGTGCTCTGGTGAAGGTTGAGGGTTTTTCTGCACTGTCTGTAAAGCTGTGTGCACTGAACCTTAAATAAAATTTTTATTGAGCTCATCAAGAACTTTTCCATATTAAACTGCCCTTGCTTAAAAACCTGTTATCAACAGGCCTGATTAATGCTTTATGTTTGGTAGTTTAATATCTGGAAGTGGTCTAAACCCCCTCTACATATCTATCGGGCTTTGCTTGCATGCACATTTGGCGGCACACATCACTTGTCAGCGTCTCTGTTTTCAGCGTTCTGAACACATTCATGGTCTCGGCTGTACACAAGTCACTGACTTAAATTCTACGCATTGTTCTTCACTCAGATACTTGTTCTCCCATTTCACTTCCTCCGTATTGACACTCTGAGTGCTTTAATAAGCAACCTGCACTTATGTGTGATTATTTGGGGCATCAGATTTCACTGTTCATTGGTTTGGTGTAGTTAGAACAAAGGAAAGTGATTGCTGTTCACTTGTTTGGGGCGTTTCATGTGGCTCTTTGTCTTTAGTAAATACACCCTCCAGTTCTATATCGAATAGATTTTGAATCCTGGCCTGATGTGGTGATTCACTCTTGTCATTGGTTATTTTTCAGGGTCTGGTGCCATTGAAGGAGCTGAGCGTTTATAAATTAGAGCGCTCTAAGGTTCCACCCAAGCCGGACGAAGAGCATGCTTTCCGAATCACAGGTAAAAATACAAAAGGCCAAGCCATTGCTTTTGTGGTTCATTGCTTTTATACAATATGACTTCCTGCAAATGATTGTCTTTGCTGACTTGTACATCTACCTGCCAATACAATTGGTACATGTTCTAGAATTCGTTTCATTGCTTTTCTTTAAACTACGTTATATTTTCACATTCCCTTCTTGTACTGTGTCCCTTTCACTGTGATAACAGTGGCTTAGTGGTTAGCTGGTTAACATGCTTGGCTTGCAACACCTATGTTTAGTGCCATCCAGGGACAGCATCAGCATAGAATTAGTATGGTATGTTGGCTTTCATTGACATGAACACAGCTCCAGGGTTTTGAGCAGCAAAAACAAGTTGGAAAGTAAAATGCGTCCCCGCAACCCTTGACCTTCTCCTCATTCAAGCCCTAAAAGTTAACATAACCCCAGAATACACCCTTAACACTTGTGGTATCTGCAACAATAAACCCCTAAAGGGTGAAAGTGGTGGTGGGGAAGGGAGGTTGGGGCATTAATGTGAAACCACCGTTGCATATCAGCCTTGGTTCACTGATAACATGCAGATTTGTCAAAAAATTTTCAGTCCTGTAGAAATTGCATGTATTTCTATATATTTTTTATTTCTGTACTTTGTTTAGGTCCCTTGCTCAATCCTCTAATTGTCTATTGTGCAACCCAACAAGAGCTGCAGAAATGGCTCTACCACTTAGAAAAACAGATCCAACTCAATGGAGGAAACCTGGACTCGTTGCCTGTTACAGAGGTATGTCTGAGACCAAAAAGTAGCATTTTATGTGCACATCCATATTCGGGATAATGCAATTCTTGGCTTGAGCCTGGTACACAGGCAGAGGTATCAGATTCATAGCTCGACGAAGTTTCTTGGAACTGCTTGATGATTATTTGGACATCTGTAGGCTATACTTGCTGGATCATTTTTTGTTTTCATACACAGATTTTTTTTTTAGTAATTTCTAATCTGACGCTAAGGGCTGTATTTACTAAAGGCAAATAGACTGTGCACTCTGCAAGTGCATTGGCTCCAGAGCTTGGTAATTGAAGGGGGGAGCTCTATTACCTTAAATCGTCCAATCATGTGCAATCAAAAATATTTTTTTTTTCCTGGTATGTGATTGGGTATTTATAGCAAAGTGAAGCCTCATCTTATTTACTAAGCTCTGGAGAAACTACACTTGGAAAGTGCACAGTATGGCGTCTTCAACATGATTGAAATCCTGATGTATCATCATGATCCTATTTGTTGCTTTGGTGATATAGTGTTTATCTTGGTAATATTACTAATAATTAACATGTCTGAAGTTTAGGTATGGTGTTGGGGATTAGGATCTAGCTAAGGGTTACATTTACGAGTTATGCTCAGGTTTAGGGTTGAGTTTAAAGTATTCAGCCATTGTTTTTGATGAAGGGGGCAAAGATTAGAATCCCTGTTATGGTTTTAAGGTTGGCAGTAGAAGGAAAGTGTGGAGCACTGGAACTCTTTTTAGTAGGTGTTCTCTTTCAGGTCTCAAGCAGGGTAGAAGAAGTGATGTCCTTCGGCATCCCTCCAAGGGCTGATGTTTGAAAGTGTTTCTTTGCTGAAGTAGGGACTAGGTGTTCCAGAATGAAAGCAGCAAAAGCAGAACATATACATTCTAGATTGAGTTTTATTCACACTATTGTGTCATAAAGATCCAGCATCTTTCAAGGTTTCAACAGGTACCCCTTCATCATTCAGCCTCCGCAACATCTGGAGTGGTCATCAGGCTAATTGATCATCAGTCAAGCCGCGATGACGGGGACCCTTAGAACACCCGAAACATGCTGGCTTTTTCTGACATAAGAGTCTATAAAAAATGGAATTGGGACTTTATACGTTCTGCTTTTAACATTGTGTGAGGTTTCTTTTGAGATGTCCCCTCACTTCTTGTCTCAGTGGAAATGTTGTGAAGGGAACAAGAAGTGAAATAAAACTTCCAATGGGGACACAGAAGGCAATAAAAGCTTATGAAAGTTCTAGTTCGACATAACCTTAAGAGTTAGGTGTTCTGTTGAACGCATTGTGTTGAGGATGAGGGTTAGTGACTAGTTTTTTTTGGGCCTGATAAATAGATTTTTGAATGTGAAAATGTTCAACACGCGATAAGTTATTTGTATCAAAATTAGCATAGTGCCTCTTAAAGACAATTACTTTAGCAGTCTTTGCTCTGTATTGCTGTGGTTGTTGTTTACGAAGGAGGACTAATGGCTTACGGCAGGAAAAGGGAGTCTTAGAGGAAAGTCTATCCTGTAGCCAACACATTTTTTTCACAGTTGAAGACAGCCGATTCCACCTGTTCACTGTAGCAGTGCAGCTGTGATCAGTACAGAGGGGGTCACACACTCTCCAGCTGTCACTTTGCACAGGGCCTGTTTAATAGTTATTTAATGAGCACACTTTTCAGTTCCTGTTATGGATTGGCTGCTCTTAGATGTGTACAGTCTACTCTTTTTTTTTTTTTTCTTCTTTTTTTTTTTTTAAACTTACCCTCTTGCCTAGAATGTCAGTAGGTAATATTGTGCAACACAAAAAATTTGACATGTTATGACACTTTTTTGAACCAGTGCATAATGTGCATCCAATGTACCCATATGTAGGGATGTTTATAACATGGCACATGATTATGCAAGCTGTTATACAGGTTCCCCCCCTTTTTTTTTTCTCCCTCCAAAATCAAAAATATGTGATTTTGCAGAAGTTGAAGATCTATATTTGATAGTCTCCGGTGCTTCACCCTTCTTTGAAAGGACAAGGCTGCATGTCTCAGTAAACCATTACTCAGAGAAATCTGGGGGCCTCATTTTGAAAATGCTGCATTGCTTACTGTTCTGCTAATCAGCTAATCAGTCGGCTTCAATGCTGAGTCACTGACCTGGAACTAGTTTGCATAGAAAATTTGACAACATCAAAAGACTTTGACTGCTTATCACATCTAGGTTAGTGACTGACTCAAGGGGCTCAATTCACAAAGCTAAAACTCTAGAATAAGAAGCTTTATTTACAAAAAAAAGTGACTGTTATTTTCAGCTGCGCCAAGTGAGACCTGAAAATTAAGGCTAGCCACAGACGGAGCAAATTTCTTTCCTGCAAGACAATGTTGACAGGGGAATCCCTCCCGTGGAGCTATTGTGTTCTCTGGACGGAGGAGGCCGTCCCTGCCAGGAAAACACTGTGATCATTGCTAGAGGCTAGGATAGCCGCTAACAATAATTGCATCTAAAATCCAGCAGGCTGGTTGTACCAAAGTTGATCGATCAATCAACTTTGGTACATTCAGAATGCCCATACATAGTTTGAATCTCAGCTAGTTCCTGCTGAACTGGCTGAGATTCGAACAGTCTTCGGCCGGCTTAACAGTCACATGGCTAAGTGTTGAAGCAAGCGGGCCAGCATGACAAGCAGCTTATATAGCATGTGCAGAATGAGACTTAAAGTGGTTGTAAAGGCACAAGGATTTTTTTACCTTCATACATTCTACGCATAAAGGTGAAAAACATTTTGTGTGCAGAAGCCCCCCTAATACCCACCTGAGCCCCCTCTTGATCCAGTGGTCAGCAAGAGCTTTGGCTCTCCGGGGGCTCGCACTTCTGATTGGCTTTTGCCAGCACAATCGCAGCCATTGAGCCAATCAGGAGACAGAGGGGGCAGGCGTGTGAATATACACACAGAGGTGGCTTGGGAGCACGTCTGCTTGGGTGCCCCCACAGCAAGCAGCTTGCTGTGGGGGCACCCAAGCAGACACGTTCCCAAGCCACCGCTGTGGCACCTGGCAGGAGGGAGGGGCTCGGAAGCGCGGACAGTGGACCAAAGAAGAGGAGGATCCAGGCTGCTCTGTGCAAAACCGCTGCACAGAGGAGGTAAGTAGATCATGTTTGTTTTTTTAGGAAAAAAACAAAACACAATTTTCATAACGCTTTAAGCGGCAGCAGTGTGGAAAACTTATTTTGATGTGAACTAAGCTTATAAGTCCTCCAAGTTGTCCCTGTGCCCTACGTCCTCAAATTTGCTCCAGTGCTTAAAAATCAATGCAAATGTATTTTGTTGCTGTCCCTGTGTACAATATTGTGCAGTATGGACAACTAAAAAAAGTGTACTTCACCTTTATACAGTATATCCTATACAATTTTTTTATTTTTATTACTGTTTTTTTTAGATATATAAATGTATATTTTAAAAGTCCAATAAGTATTGATTTCAATTGAATTGCATAAAGAATGGTTTTTATTGACCAGAAAAGAACAGAAACAGAAAAGCAAAGGACAGAGATTTCAAGGACAAATGTTTTACAACTAGGGTTTGTCCCTGGGAATCTGTAATTAGGGTGTTGTGTATGTATTTCATTGGCTCAGCTCTATTTCATGCAGGTGCCTTGGCTAGCTGTCAGCCATGCTAGTGTTTTGGCTGGATAGGTGTTACTAGCTCAGCTGTTATAGAGGCCTCTGGAGTACATGGTCCTGGATCAGCACTTTTTTTGTGAGTGAGTTTAGCTAAAGTGGAACTAAACTCATCAATTTAACAGTTTCCTAAAACAGTCACAGTTGCTTGTGCTCGCAACTGAACGGTCAAGCCATTAAAAATGGCTGGTGTCCTAACCAATCATATGTGTAGCACCATGGTAACTACACATCAAACAGAGGCTAAGATTGCAGCCTCCTTGGCTGTAAGGATAGAAGGGTTTAGTTCTGCTTTATGTTAGAACACTGAAATCTGATGGAAGATCTTCTGGATGATGCACACTAATTTTGAATAGATTGATATAATTATATTGGTATACAGGATTTATACAATGCCAACGGTTTACACTTTACAACATAAGGGCAGACTGTACAATTTAATACAGTAGGCATCAGAGGGCCCTGCTGATATGAACATTCATTTGATGATCAAATCCCTTTTTTTTACCTTGCCAATTAGTCGGTTCAGACTGTCATATTGGACAGATTTTGGCAATTGCTTCAAAATCTGAGATGCCGGTCTGGTTGGAAAGTTTGCGTTAATCAAACATATGGCGTAATTTACACATGTGTGGCCGGTCAGCCAACAAGTCTTGTGTAGTAAGCCTCTTAAATGCTTTAGAGATTAGCATACAGGCTTATTAAAGCAGGCCATAGATTATGCAATTTTCTTTTCTGCAACCACGGGTTGATGGGGAAATCCCTCCTGCGGAGCTTTCTGTTGGGAGAGCACAGTGATTAATTAATGCTATCGACTATAGCCACTGGCAATAATTGCATGCTAAAAATTGACATGGTGGTTGTACCCAAGTCAATTGATGGATTGACTTGGGTACAATCAGCCTGCCCATACATGGATTGAATCTTGGCCGGTCCCAGCTGAGATTGGATCCATCAATGGCTGGCTTTAATAAAGCAAAATGAATGGTAATGGTTCTGTGCAGCAGGTCATCCATAGTTGTTACAATTTCTGGTACAATTGATATGACACTTCTCTGCCATAGGAAACATTAAAATGCTGCGACTTTGTGTTTATTGCCTCCTGCCTGGAGTGATGTTCCATGGGACAGTTTGAAAATCGAGGACTGTGTGACTCGGCAACCTGCTTCGATCCATCAGAACACTTGAACTTAGTTTGTAACTGACTGGTCGCTATAGGTTATTGGGATTTGCACATTGCTCTTTTGTTTTTATAAAGCATGCTCATACAAGTGATAAGTAGTTCATGATTGATGGACATGAAGACCTTGTGCAGTGCCTTAATAACTACATTTCCAGATCATAAAACCCGGCTCTGATCCTGCGTCCTCTTTCACCTTCCACGCTCTTTTCTCTCTTTGCACCTGTGGCTCCTGAAACTCGAGATTTAGCTGCTATGGGAACAGACAGTCCTGGACAGCAGCAACAGCTGCTGAGGGTGGAGAGGCTTGCCTGGCCTGCTAAGGGAATACCCTGGGTGTTAACACAGCTGCAAGCAGATTGGGTCACGCAGCATGGCTCGCTTCCCCCCTAACTCATTATTTCTGGCTGAAGTTATCACTCCACCCAAAAAAAACAAGAAAACAAAGAAGTACTATGGTGCAGGACTTTACAACACTAACCGGACAATAGACGCAGACACCAGTGTTTAAAGCATAAATGTGATCAATCTTGTACACAATTTATAGTACAACCCTTATTGTCCACTCATATGCAGAGAAAAAAACTCCATCACAATGACTTTATTCAGTCTCAAGGCTCGTACACACTATAAGAAAATCAGGCGAACATTTTCGTCCAAAGAATTTTCGTATAGTGTGTTGTACACAACTTTCGACAGCCGATTCCGAATTTTCGTATGAAACTTCTCGAGGGGACAAACTCCAAAAATGTTCTTGTACGGGAACAGAAGGAACGATTTTCGTTTTTAATGTGTACCGTTTTCTTGTACAAAAAGTCAGAAAAGAAAGACTGCGCATGGTCAGAAGCAATAAACGACAAAAAAAAACCTTTTGCCGTACGAGGAATTTTCTTATGAATTTTTTTTTTTTATTCATCAGTTCCGATGTTGCTATGAAACATTGAAAAAAATCGGACCAGCGGTCGCCCAATTTTCTTATAGCGTGTACCCCACCTAACGCTGGCAAAATATTAGTAGATTTTCGAATGAATGGTTGTGTAAAAAAATTCACATCTGTACATTTTATGACGTGACAAATGTAGTTCAAAAGTACTAAAAAAAAAAAAAAGTTTGCTTTAACATTGAGTTTTTGGGTGAACTTTTCTGAAGCCACCCTGCTCCTTAGAATTGTTTTGTCACTGCGGTCAAAAACTAACGTCACTAAAGATTAGAAAATCGAGTAAATGTTCTCAAAATTTGAATTTTCAAACAAAATTCTACTAGTGTACGGCCAGCAGCAGAGAAAATGGTTTGTCTTTTGTACACAGATTAGTTTGATATGTCCTATGTAGTATTGAAAGTATTTGTTATGTCTGTTCAGTAAGTGAAAAAAGATCTCTCCTGATCCTGCCAGTAAACTTCTTATTGGTTAATAAAAGAACAGCCCCCCCCCCCATATGGTATGGAGACGACAAGAGAGGCAAGGGATCTGTAGTCTTTGCAGACTTCCTGTTGTAGGGTGACAACTCTACTCCTCTATAGATGCAGTACTGTGAATGAGTATCATCACCATAGGGAAGGAAGTGTGTTGCTGGCAGGATCACAATTTAGAAAAAAAAGAAAATTTGGTTTAAGATACCCAAGTTTAGATACTTGGTTTTGTGAACTTTCTGAGCAGCCTTGTATCTAAGTTGTTTCATGGTTTGTTATTTAGATCATTAGATGATTTGTGGTTTATCATAATGATAATGAAAGCGTCAAATTGTTTCCATTAGGATTATACAGGAATTATTGTGATTCAATTCTGAATGACCATCTGATACATGCCGGTGGCAGCGCCTCTTCTACTGCTTGTAGTAATGTGAATGATTTTTTAGTTGGTCATAAATCCAGTGTAAATCTCCATTAAGCCAGCCATACACCAGTAGAGCTTTGTTTGAACATTCAGATGGAAATTCTGAAAAAGCCAGTAAAGTTTTGTCAGGACCTAATACTTGAATGGATTCCCAAATGTATTAAACCAGTTTATTTTTTCTGCTTAGACTATTTGCATTATGATATGTATTTTGTTCATTCGGGAAAAAAAATTCCATCCAGCTCCTTCAAATTTACTTGTCATTATGGTTGAAAACATTTGACAATTTGACCCCACAAACCATTAGAAAATTTAACAAATGTTTCCAAAAAAAATTTCTTACAAAACATTATTTTTGTAAGAAAATCCAAATCTAATTGAATATAATATGCCAGGGTGGCACAGTAGTGTAGTGGGTAGCACTCTTCCCTAGCAGTAAAAAGGGTCGCTGGTTTCAATCCAAACCACGACACTACCTGCCTGGAGTTTGCATGTTCTCCCTGTGCCTGCGTGGGTTTCCTCCCGGGTACTCCGGTTTCCTCCCACACTCCAAAGACATGCTGGTAGGTTAATTGGCTTCTGTCTAAATTGGCCTTGTATATGCATGTGAGTTAGGGAGCTTAGATTAGCTCCTTGAGGGTAGGAACCGATGTGAATGTACAATGTATATGTAAAGCGCTGCTTAAATTGATGGCGCAATGTAAGTACCTTAAATAATAATATGCCTACGTTTTAAGGCTATGGTTTTTTGGCATCTGCTTACCTAGTAAATCCTTTTGGCTACCTGCAAAGGTTTTAAAGTAAACGCATGTTCATATGAAGTTATAGACCCTTGTGTAATCGGCTTTAGTCAAATTCCAAGTCAAAGGTTGATGACCTCCCTTTTTGTCTTCTCCAATTAAGCAGTGCAGCTAGGTCACCTCCCTCCCCAAGTCTGTAATTGGACAGAGTAGGAGCAGCAGCAGATTGATGAGCTCATCACTCTTCTCTTTGTATATTTCATGGGGTTACATTTCTAAAAATATCTGCCTGGTGTTCATCTTCAAGTGGCAATGTTGGGGTGGGCTTTAATTCATGTTCTTGTCATCTCTTCTTATTTATTGCCCTTCATGTGTAGTCAGATGATGATGTGTTTTTTTTTTTTTTTTTCTTGTTTTTTTTTTTTAACCAGGTAAACAATGGTAATATATGGGAGAAGTCTGAGCTCAGGAGGTCTGTACAGAACCAGCCAGTGCTTGACTGGGAAGGAACACGGAGGGAATCCCTTGGTGCCATCACCTGCATCTCCAAAGTGAAGCTTCAGACACTTCCGTTCCAGGTTTGTGCTGCTGCCTTTTAGCAGACCAGATTTCTATTTTGCTCTTGTTCTGTAACTGCATAAGTAGTACCAATACAAAATGCACTTCTACATTGTACTCTTTTACCCTAACCTAAATTAACCCACCCTCCCTCCACAAATGCCTACTTACCTGGAATCAACGGCCGCAGCCTCCAGTGTTTGCTTACATCCTGGCTGCGGCTGCACATTACTTGCCAGGGGCCATCTCCTTAGTCTCTCCATCTCTGGCCTCAGGACACAGTACTATAGAAGTCTGAGGACAAGTGAGACTTGTGACGCCAGTTGCAAACAAGCTACAAATATTACTAGTAAACCTTGGCGCCCGCCCAAATATCAACAACCATAAAAAAATGAGTATGTGAAGCTGCCCTTTTAAGTGGATTAACCACCTCTGAACTGGAGAAAAGTAAGGCGCTAACACACATTCACAATTTGCATATAAGCAATAAGTGAATACCAATCCAATAATCGTGAGAATTCAAAATAGAAAAACAACAACAAAAAAATCTCAAAAACGACACAGTCCATGCGCTCACAGTTTTTTGTTGCTTGTTTTGCTATTTTGAATTCTCACGATTATTGGATTGGTATTCACTTATTGCTTAACATTCTGCTTAAAAATTTATGAATCGATACTGCTTGGACCTTGAAGAAGGGGACATACCCCGAAAGCTTGTCCTGAAAAATTGTATGTTAGTGCAAATAAAAAAAGTATCACGGACAGTACTCAATTTTCTCTATTGCTTATATGCAAATTGCAGATGTGTGTTAGCGCTCTACTTTTCACTTTTTTCCAAGCTAGTTAGGCTGCATTTGAGGTTCAGTAACCTCCCACTTGGTGTTGATTGCTACCTAGTGTAGAAATGTTCTTGCAGTGATGACCGGTCCGTTTTACATTGCTGAACTTCTGGCACTGCAGAGGTTAATTTCCTCGAACAATGATGAACAGTGAAAAAAACCCAGATGTCCTCCAGCCCCTCTCTGTTCTCTTCACATTCATGAAAGTTCTGGTATTGTTTTTACAGAATGCAACACATTCTGTGAATGGAGGAGGGTATCCTGTCTTTCTTCCACCCTACCCCCATTCACAGATGGTGTTATGTTCTATGAAAAAAATACAATTATTTTTCTGATGTCATTGTTTTGCAATTTCACCCCCGTCGTGAAGTCGACTCCTGCAGCACAGTAAGTTCAGCGATGTAAAGAGAACCTGTCCTCACCGCAGGGAACATTTCTTCACTAAGGAGCAATCGACAGGACATGGGGTACACTTCATTAAAGAGATGTAATGTTACTGGACCTATATCCTATCCCAGATTTGTTTTCAACTAAAATTCAGTTTTAGGATGTCCCTGTCCAAACTATTCATTTAACTGATGAGTCACAAGAGATGCTTAATAAAGCAAATCTATACTAAGGGAACCAAGTAGGCTGCCATTGTTGACCACCTTCTGAAAATGCGAATTCCCTGACTGTCTCCTATTCTTTTTATGCCACTGACCCAGAATAAGCAATCGGCCAGAAAAGCTATAGCCCTTTAAAATGGTTCTGAAGGCTGAAGGTTTTTTAAGCTTCCCCTGCACCCTCCCTCTAATACTTACCGCGATCCTTCAATGTGCACAAGAGCAGCTGCTCACCTGTGTGTCTGCCTTCTCATTGGTTGAGAGACAGCAGCAGGGGCCATTGGCTCCCATTGCTGTCAAGCACAGCAGTGAGGAGGGGGTGGAGCCGACCCCGGTTCTGTGTCTTATTGACCAGGGCGTGGCTTGGGAGCGAGCGTGCACAAGTGCCCCCATAGCAAACCGCTTGCTGTGGGGGGCACTCAGAGAAGAGGAGATGCCAGGAGTGCTGAGGAAGAGGATCAGGGCTGATCTGTGAAAAACCATTGCACAAAGCAGTTAAGTATGACATGCATGTTTTGTTTAAAAAAAAAAAAAAAAAGAAAAAGATTTACCTTTTTAATATTACTTTTATCTGCGTATTTGTTCTGGGTCAGTGACTCAGGAAATACTGAAGCCTTTAGATCAGCTTCACTGCCAGACAAAAATCATTTTTCACATAATGTCAGAAATTACATCTTGCGTATTTCTCTGTGTATGCTTCCTTTTTAAGATTCCAGATAATTCTTACATAAAAAGAACTTTTCAGAAAGTTTTTTTTTTTTTCATGATGTCTGATGTTGGTAGCTGAGTCATACATTCTGGTCATATCTTGAAGGAAATGTCCTTTGGACTGATCTTCTTTTTCCATAATACAAGGATGAAATGTGATTAAAATGTGCTGTTTGCAAGACTCACCCATGACATACTGTAATTAGAAAGTAAAACATTTCTTGGAATCCGTTTTGTGATTAGAAAGGAATGTAATGGCAGGGACACTGCTCTGTTAATTTGCATGTGTCACAATGATATTTAAGCCTCTTATAATCTTGCTGTACTTGTATCTTCACATTCATTTCTGTGTCCATTAATTTTAAGTAGAACACGTCAAGAATGGGGTATTTGTGAGAATCTGACTTTCCCATTCCTAAAGTGTTTGTATAGAATAGAGTATGGAAGGCTTGGACCTTCTTCCAAACCGTTACTGTGTCCCCACTAGGAACATTCCGCCCTCTATTTGTCCTGTGATCATTGTCACAGAGACAGAAAGGTGAAATCCTAAATCTAGGACTTGTCAGGACTCGAAGATGCAAGGAGAAATCTTCCAGTGACAAATTTTCGTATGATGACTAAGATGAGAATTTCCCTCACTTTATGAAGGTTTCCTTTCACTTCCTGTTGCATCTCCAAGAATAAAAGTAAAGGTAAATCTCTCCAGAAGGACACAGACCACAAGAAAATAACCTGATAGGGGTTTAACTATTTGCTATTGCCAAAACTAAAAAAAAAATAAAAAAGCTTTAGCTATACATACAAAGAGACGTATGGGTTTTATTTTTTTATTTTTTTTTTAGAATCATACTTGCCTAGGTGGATGCCGCATTGGTCCCCCCAGCGCCTCTAACACTGAGAACCGAGCGATCGAACACTGCTAATCGCTCAGTTCTCACAGCTCTGTGAGCAGAGAGCTGTTGACTGTCAGTCACCGGCTCTCTGCACTGCCCCTTCAGTGCTCACTGGAGCGCTGGGCTGTGGAGGGAGCGGCTGGCTCAGTCTCTCAGCGGCTCGCTGAGCCAGGTACCAGTCCAGACATGTGGGCGGATCCTGATTCCATTGTGATTATATTGCCTGAGCCTGGACCGGCACTGTGATGTCAGCGAAAGCAGACTTCAGCACACTCTCTGCTGAAAACAGGTCACCGGAGGGCAAAACCAACTGCACTCCTGTGAACCACAGGAGAATTACAGCCAAACGAGCTTTGGCTGTACTTCTCCCTTAAGTTGTTATATAAGCGCAACCTTGCCACCCAGGGGTAGCTGTCTCCTCCCTTGGCTTGTCTTTCTGGACATCTGGAGGAATCTCACTTGAATATATTTCTTACCAGCACCACTAATTCACAAATTTAATATGTGATTAATGCTTTTTCAGTTGCAACATAATGAGTTTTTAACTTTAATTCTTACAGGAACTGAATGAGAGGCTATTGGTCCTATACCCTTCCACTCTTGTGATACTTTCAGAAGAGGGAAAAAACCTTTGCTTTAGGGTAAGCATGTTTGTGTTTATTACAAAACATTTGTGTTCTTTATTTTCAGGTAAACTGCGGTATGGAGGTGCCCTACGTTTCCTCAGATCTGCTGTTTATTTATGATCCTAAGCAGAATAAAATCCTAATATGTAATACCTTGGTTCTCATATAGATTGTTATGTTGCAATACTAGATTTCACCAGCAGATGGTGCTGTGGGTGAAACCTACAGCTGCAGCTCCTGGTCACGAAACAACCCTGTAGCTGCAGGAGGGGATCTAGCAACCCAGAGCACCTACTACTTGGTGGATTTGGTGGTAAAGACAAAATCTATTGAGGCACGGTCTCAGCTCTCCTAATGTACAGAAGATCAAGCACGGTCTCTTAGGGAATGCATACTGTGCGTGTCCTATTTTTCTGTGAGCGCATACATCATCAGGCACGGAGCTGTGTCTACATGTTTCTGTATCTAGAGGAACTGGTTGTGACTCAACATAGACTGACACTATAGAGAGAGGTGTGTGTGAGAACAGGATGCCAAGTGTAAATTACTAAATTGTCCTCATCAGGCAGTGATAACACCCTCCTTATTATTGATGCTAATAATAATCTCTTTACCACCAGAGGAGCAGCTTTGGGTTGTGTCAGCTGCAAGTATGGTTCAAGGTTTCAGCAGAGATATGTACAATTCATTGATCCTTTTGTTTTAACAGGGAGAACTGCCGCTCAAAGCCATACGGGTAATTGCTGACGAGAATGAAAAACGGAAGTCTTCTTTCTTCTTAGAAGGTGAGAAGAAAAAGGTGTCCATACACCAGAGTATAAGGAATTGCAGGACTCTGCTCTGGCTTTTGTTTAGGGCAGTGGTTCCAAATCTTGGTCTCTAAGTACTTACAGGTCATGTTTTACGAATTTCTCTTAAAATAAAATAGCGGTTATAAATACCAAGCAAATGACAAGGAGATCCAGAAAACATGACCTGTAGGAGGGATTTGAGGACTGAGATTAGAAACCACTGGTTTATTGGTATAGACAGGAACAAATCTTTATAATGATATTCCATCCAAAACTTTGTAGATTTGGATAGAGTGCTAAAGGTTTAAATACTTTGTCAGATTTTTATTGCCCTGTTTATGCCTGTTGGAAGGATTTCCCTGCATTTCCTGTGTGGTCTCAATGCCAGGAAGTGATGGTAAAAGCTCTTCTCCACTCTATCCGGGGCACTAAAGTCAGTTTTAGCTAAAATTGGGCTCCAGCAGATGTTGTAATGGGCACCTATAGGGAGATTTGAGTGAGCCAGGCTGAAGCTGGCCATACGCCGATCAAAATTCAGCCAGTTTAACAGGGATTGGCCCAATTGAAGTCGCTGTATGGCGCCCTGACTTGACAGAATTCGATTGTTTGTTTAATCAACTTCTATGGAAGGGACATGGAAATTTTTCTATTCATCAGCGGCTGAACATTGTACTCTGACAGCACTTGAGGGAGAATATCTCCATCTGTCTCGTATGGATGGAGGAGTCTGTTAGTTTTTTGTTTTTTTTCAGTCCACGCATACCAATCATAGTGCCAACCTGTGGCATTATGAAGATGCAACTCTTTAAGGTGCCAGGTTTTCAGAATACTAATGTCCGGTTAATTTTTGGATATACATATGTGAACCAGAGGAGCCCTCTAGGGTGACCTATCATGGACTAATCCGGATTACAAAGAAAATAATTTTCCTGATTCCTGGATGAGACCACTCATTCATATTGGGAGGGGGGGGGGGGAATCGAATCGAGAGTAAAGGGGGTCCATGTGAATTCCATGCACACCAATTTCCTTTGGTTGTAGAAAAGAGAGATAAAAGTCTTCTTAAATTAAAGTGGCTGTAAACATCAGACATGAAATATGAACAAGCATATCCCTCTAAAATTTGTACTTGTCTCAAGAGCACTAAATGTAATTTCTGTCTGCTGCTTCATTCCTCTATCAGCATGATTTAAATCTGGCAAGTTTTCCTGACACCAAGAGAAACATGGTGACAGGGGAGGAGAGCTCCAGCTGATTGACAGCCTCAGGTCTGTTCCTGTGTGCTGTGTTGATGTGTTTCTTCCCTCCAATCAGCTCTCAGAGCTCTCCTCACTGAGCTCTGCAGAGTGTAACTCTAGCTCTCCGACACTTTATTTCTAAAAGCTCTGACAAGCTTTATAAATTCTGGACTTTGAACCAATGTAGAGAAGAGAAGGCTGCAGATAAACAAGTACAACGTACATAGGAGGATTTGTTTCATCTCTGTGTATGACCCGAGGCCAGCCCTTCACTTATTATGTGTAAGAGTTTACAGCCACATTAAGGGAACTAGAAGTGGCAAAATCTGGTGCAGCTCTGCATAGAAACCCATCAGCTTCCATTTTTTTTTTTGTCAAAGCTTAAACAGACCTTCAGTCATTTCTTTTTTCAACTTTCCATCTATTAAATCTTCTGCCCTTGTTTTTACTTTGGATAGTAAAACATTTTTTTCTGCCAGTAAATACCTTATACAGCCCACTTCCTGTTTCTTGTCTGCTAAAAAGCCTAGGCGTATGACATCATACACAGAGAGCGCTCTCGCGCTCTCTCTCTCTCTCTCTCTCTCTCTCGAGAGAGAGAGAGAGAGAGAGAGAGAGAGAGAGAGAGGGAGGGATTACCAGGAAGGGAGGGGTGATGAGTCATAAGAGGGCCAATGAGAGCTGGAGTTGTGCCTCTGTGTAAATCCAGGAAGTGAACAGGCAGCAGCTTCAGCTGCCCACAGTTAAAATGGTTGCAGCCAGACTCAGTGGAGGGAGATTTCTGCAGCATATTTGGCAAGTACAAAATCACAGTATATATGAAATAATATGCTAAGTAATTGGAGGGAAGCTTCAGAATGGTAAAGATGTTTTTATTTCAAATGTGCGCAGACTGCAGTTCCTCTTTAATTGAACAAGCTAAAGTTAGAAGCTGATTGACGACTATGCACAGCTGTACCAAATTTTGCACTATCCAGTTTTAGTAAATGAACCCCTATGTGTCTGTCCATGAATGCATGATGAGTGGCGCTGCATTAAAAGCACTCCAAAGTGAGATTCCAGGCAATTAAACTGAGGCCCCATTCACACTTGAGCATTTTGTAGCTTGAAGCCTGAAGCTACAAAACGCTGGGGGAGAAAAAAAAAATCAATTATTCTCTATTGAGATGGTTCACATCTCCACTCCAAAACGCCTGAAGCCAGAAGCCCCAAAACGCCTGAAGCTCAAACAAGTTCTGGAACTTTTTTATTAGCCGGATATGGGCATTTTTCCTGCTTTTTATTATTTTATTACGCAACTTTCTGCCTGAAAACGCTACACTCAGGTGTGAATGACGCCTAAGGCCTCATGTACACTGCTGCTGCTAAACAGACGTTTAGGAGTAGTTGGGCATTTTTTTCAGCTGTTCCTGAACTCTCCTCTGTTATCTTATCAGTACATGTACACAGGGTCGTTTCTAGAAAGTTGAGTTCAGAGGCATTTCAAGCGCCAAACGCGGTAACTTGCGTTTAGCCGTGTTTCGTTTACAGCCGTTTTAAATTTTTGGCTATTTTGGAAAAAAATAAAACATTTTTTTTTTTCAAATGCTTCTAAACGCAAACACGGCAAAACGCAGCTAAACGCGCCATGTAAACGTGGAAAAACAGACGTTTTAAACGTGGGTTACTATCAGTCAAGTTAAACTGTTCAGGAGAGGTTGTAAAAACGTCCCGTGTACATTAAGCCTAATAGTGCCCACCACCCTGGCCTAATGGCAATTTAGTGCATTTGTGTTATTTTGTTGAAGGCTGTGTTATAGAAATAACTGGTGCCTGTGTCAAGAGACCCATTAACTAACATCAGGTTATGTCTGACCCGTGTCCTGACAGGAAGGTACATCAACACGATCCGGGTGATCTGCTACAATCCGCAGGATTATGATGAATGGATAGAACATTTGAAATTCGCTCAGCAACAAAACAGAGACTCCTCGTTATCGGGCTCCAGCAGTTTCTGCGGCTCACACTCAGCACATCATGAACAGGTACACTACTAGTCCGAGCAGAGACTACCCAGCTCATTACTGGAGTGGATTGTCTGCCTGAAAATGGTGCACAATTCTAGAGATGATTAGTAGGGATTCCTGAGAAAGAGGAAATCTCCTAATTTGCATGGGACCCTTCCATGTATTAAAAGGGTGGGGGGAAGGGACATTTTCTCAGTCTCTTTCTATACAGCAGCAGGAGGCCCCTATTCAGTGTTTTGTGGAATGAAGTCTGACCGTAACAATACTGTAGTTCCTAAAGAATCTCTTTCCCACCAAAATACCTTTCTAAGGGTCACAAATATACCCCTTAGGATAAATGTTTTTTTAAGGTTTGTTTTGTGTTAACCGGAATTGCAAAAAAAAAAAAAAAAAATGACCATCTTCAACATTAACATGCAATTAAGCCATGTTAAGTAGCATTAGATAGCTTAGAAGCTCCAATAACTGTAGGGTGCTGACAAGTATGGGCATTCACAGCAGTAAAATAAAAAGTTCACCTTTTTAAAAAAAAAAATAATTTGCACGTAAAAAAAAAAAAAAAAAAAGTGTATTTATTATTTTTATTGGGAGTCAGTAAAGCACTGCACCTGCAAACAGCAGATTGTGGGTGCAATGCAGGGATCCTGCAGACTGTCTGTGTAAGCTGTCTGCTCGTACCTTGTATGGGCAGGCAGTTGCACACTAACAGGAAGAATCGATGAACTACCAGAGCACTCAACAGCACTCTGATAGTTCAGCGAGAACTACAAGCCAACAGCCGCAAAAGCAAAAGTTTTTTTTTCTCATTCACAGAACTCTGGCGGAGCCTCGTTTTTTTTTTTTTTGTTTTGTTTTTTCTGGTTTTTTTTGTTTTTTTTGTTTTTTTTCTATTGTGACAACAAGATCAGGTAGAAGATCCTCAGCTCGCTGTCGCTAAAGGTGGCCAGGCGACCCTGGTGCAGCATACAGTCTGTCATTGACCTCAGTGGCTGCGGCTGCTGTACTCGTGCATACAGCTGTACTTTCATAAACATAAGTACAGTGTGTGAGTATATGCTGCATCTGGACTACCTTGGCAGGGGAAATATGCTGGCAATTATGCCAAACTACTTATGTGCACGAGTAGTAAATAGAATGCTGTTTTTAATCAGCGCTCCACAAATGTGTGTTAAGCAATCTGCCTTTTATCAATGTACGACAGTGGTAAAGCCAGTAGTTAAATGGGTCAAAAGGAAACAAATAAAAGAAGTGACGTTTGTTAGGGTTTACATACACTTTTAGGGGTATGTGGATACACTTTCTATTTTGTCTATAAAAACATAGTCATTTTAATTTGAGAGGGATCTCAATTTTTACAATGTTTTGGTACCTTTGAAACAATAATGAATCCCTTTCCAAATCACAGGTGACTGCAAGCTGCAGGAGCTCATTGACATCAGACGGTCGTACCAAATCCTGGGCGTCTTCAGTGAAGCTGCCCAACTCTAACCACCATTCAAACAACACTATTCAAGGCTCTGACCAGCCGTCATACACAATACTGGGCGAACAAACCTTGCAGGAGGATCCTCTGTCACCTGGATATTCACAACCGGTTCATGTGAGTCCCTTACTATTCGTTAATGTTATTGGGTTTTTTTTTTTCTAAGTAAATAAAATATAAGCTTGAGGTAAAATTATACTGATGCAATTTATTGATTTTTAAAGGCTCAGGGTTTTTTATACCTTTAATGCATTCTCTGCATTAAGGTTAAAAATCTGAGTGCAGTTTCACCTGAAGCCCCCCCCCCCCCTTATACTTACCTGAGCCCCATCTCGATCCAACGATGTCCATGACAGCAGCGGCTCTCTGGGGTCTCTCCCTCCTCATTGGCTCACACACCAGTGGGATGTATTTAGTTAGTATCTATTTAAAGTTTTTTTCTTTTGTAGTGGTGTTTTTTGGTTTTTGTGTTTATAAATATGTATGCAATCTTAATATTAAATAATTTTATGCATAACAAAGGGTTCCTTTCTTAACTATGCTTAGTTAGTTTCTTGCAGGATTTCTTTTTTTTTTTACAAAGAAATTGTGTTCATTGCTCTAGCCTTGTTATGGAAAGAGATGCAATGCTGACCCCTGCAGGCTACCAGGCAGTACTGCATTTTATCTAAAGCTGTCTATTACTAAAAATACTTGGAACATCAGTGAATCACTTCTTAAAAAAAAAAAAAAAATGTAAAATTAAACCTTTGAATTGTGAAGTGGCAGAGTACTGATATTTTGTTTCTATTTTTAAAGTGTTTGGTGAATCCTAATTGGCCCAGTGGACAAAATGGATCGAGTGATCTTAAGAGAGGTGGCAGCATCCGCGAGTCTAAAGGAAAAAAGAACCTTTGCCTTCAGATTCCGTCCGTAATGCCACAGACTTATGATCTGGAAAACACGCCCTTTATGAACATCCCAGAGACCCCTAGTGAAGATATCCTGTCCCCCTTATATAAAGAGCCATATTCATATGAAAAATCCAAAGGACACGCCTCTTTTACACCCCAGCTGCTGGTAAGTTCTGACTAAAGAGGCATTCATCTTTTACTGCAGTGGGTATTTGCTCTTTTTTTTTATTTTTATTTTTTTTATAATTTTTTATTTTAAAGAAAGACTGGTCATTACTGCTTCCTCTCATTTTGCAGGGTTGCTTCCCCTCCTCTTCCTCCTGCAATTTTCTGTTACTGGGTCTGAGTCCTGCTCCCTGCTGCATATAGTTAGTTGAAAAATATACCTTTAAGCAAATAAGTAAGATTTTATACTTGCCTTAACCCATCTTCCACACACAGCGCTTAGGCAAGCGTAATGTCACACTCCTTCTGGAGAGACCCTGGGAAGTATAAGGATCCACTGGCTTGTGAAGTATAAGGATCCCCTGACTTGTGAAGTATAAGGATCCCCTGACTTGTGAAGTATAAGGATCCCCTGCCTTGTGAAGTATAGGGATCCCCCCTGCCTTGTGAAGTATAGGGATCCCCCTGCCTTGTGAAGTATAGGGATCCCCCTGCCTTGTGAAGTATAAGGATCCCCTGCCTTGTGAAGTATAAGGATTCCCCTGCCTTGTGAAGTATAGGGATCCCCCTGCCTTGTGTAGTATAGGGATCCCCCTGCCTTGTGTAGTATAGGGATCCCCCTGCCTTGTGTAGTATAGGGATCCCCCTGCCTTGTGTAGTATAGGGATCCCCCTGCCTTGTGTAGTATAGGGATCCCCCTGCCTTGTGTAGTATAGGGATCCCCCTGCCTTGTGTAGTATAGGGATCCCCCTGCCTTGTGTAGTATAGGGATCCCCCTGCCTTGTGTAGTATAGGGATCCCCCTGCCTTGTGAGAAGGTGTCCATGCACTAGAGTGGAGTGTACTCCTTTGGGATTTGGGGTACTCACCATACCCCAGGAATGTTGGAAGGATAGCGACATCATGCCCTGTATATGCAGAAGCATATAACCTTTTTTTCTTTTTTTTTTTTTTTTTTTTTTTTTTATTATTCAAGATTAATTCTTTATCCACCTATAGACAGTATTTTTTACAGGGAGAGGTGGCCTGGATCTAATATAGGGACTATGCATTTTATTGCAAGGTTACTATCAAATTTTCCAGGCTCATAAAATTATGCTCAGCAAAATTTCTTTTGGTGCAGTGGGTACAGGGTGTGATCTCACACTGACAAAGGTTTGAAGAAGAATTTTTCATAACTACAAGTCATTAAAACCTAAGTACTCAAATCAAGAAAGCAAGCAAGATGGCTAATGTTGTTAATGGTATACAGTATATGTGATGAAGTAAAGATTTGTAAATGATAACTTTTAAGTGTAGCACGTGCGGACTTAAAAGGCTATAATAGATCATTCCTGGTAATGTCATATTGCGGTGGCACCTGTACACCCAATCATTATAAAGATGTCCTCAATATTAATGAGATGTGCAGTGACTGCATTATGTTAATGGTGCCAATGTGCTTAAATAACCAGGCCTGATCTTTTAATAAGTGCTTAATGTAGAAATTAGGTCAATATTAACCTGTTAACCTTTCGTATGCTATAAAGACAAACATGTTTTTTATACAAGGTTAGCTGGTGAATTTGGTCATTAGTGATTTGATTTAAATTCAGAAAAATAAAGCATGCATTACAAAGTGTGTGTGTCTGCATTTGATTCACTTCTATACTTGTAACCAATTCATTGTATGTCCACAGTTAAGCAGAGTGACCAGTCTGACAGATAGCCAGAAGACTACCTCACCACCTAATTCCCAGGCTTTGTCAATGTCTCCGTTGTATGCTGAACCATATACATCAACTGGAACACCAAGTAACAAGCTGGTGGATGAGGTTAGTGTCAGTTATCATAGAGAATATCACCAACAGATTCATTGGAGTTGATTTACTAGGACTGGGAAATGCAAAATCTGGTGCAGCTCTGCAGAGAAACGAATCGGCTTCTAGGTTTCTTTGTCAAAGCCAAATTGAACAAGCTGAAGTTAGAAGCCGATTGGCTACTATGCACAGCTGCGCCAGATTTTGCACTAAATCGACCCCTGTGTGTTTTCTCTTTTACACTTTGTGAATTAAAGCCAAAATCTTGCAATCGTGCCAAAGGGTATTTTTGGTTTTCTTGTTTAATTTTATTTTTTTTGGGGGGTAGAGTGGGGATAGTATGAGAACTTCTGTCAGGGGTAGACAGGACAGGGAAGTTAATGTAAATGGGTTGGGTACACAGAGAACAGTTAAATCCGCTAGAAGTTCTAACCTTTGCTTCTTCTATCCAAAATAAAATCATTTTTGGCTGTTGACCTTCAAGTATTATAATTTAAAACTCAGCTCTGGGCAAAAAATGTTTTTCCCGTACAGTGGTGCTTTTCCTGCACTGTACAGGTCAACTACTATTTTTTTATGTCTAGAGGTGAGCAGGATGTATATACTTGCCTGATCCTTCGATCCTCCTGAAATGGCACACCCCACGGTGCAATGGGGGGACTGTTCCTGGTCTATGTAGCCTACTCTGGACTTTGACATCAAACAGTCCACTGTTTAAGACTATTGGTGCTCGGGGATGCCGGACCAGTCTTGTGCTGAGAGGATCAGGTAAGTATATCTCTGCTCTCCTCCCCACTAGAAAAAAACAAGCCGTTAACCAATGCAGTGTGGACACAGTCCCACTGCAAGGGAAATGTTGTTTTTATTTATTTTTTTGCCCAGATTTGGGCTTTAAAATTGTAATAAAACGTAATTCTCATAATCGTTTATTCTGCCTCTCACTAATAGGGCAAGGTTTTGCATGTGTATCTACTAACCTTAGACCACAGATGAATCTTTTAAAGCTTCACTAATAGTAATAATAATGTGTAGATAAAATATCAAGGCTAATATTTTTATCTCTCAATAAGATTTTACAAAATCTGACTTCAAACCGCACTGAGAGCCATGTCTCCGACCTGAAGATAAACAGATCATTCCATGGGAAAAGCAGCCCACACCCAGCCCTTCATAAGAAGTATTCCAATCCAGTGACCGGGAGCCAGAAGCTCGTGAGGCCCATGGTGCACCGGAACAGTGAGCCAGACACATCTATCGACTCGAGGCTCATACCCACAAAACAGAGCCAGACCCCATTCTTCAAAAGTGTAAGTCTTCCTTTGCCATGAAATGGTAAAAATGTGAATGTGATATGTTCCCACAGGTACATTGAAGTCTGAAATAATGTGAATATTCCTGGCTACATCTCTTTTGTAAAGAGTTTAATTATCGGCTTCGGTTGAGCACTGAAACTGAGGAAAGCAGTTTAAATGGTTCCTGGGTTACAGCCCAAATAATGTTTTTGTAGTTACAATCACCCCAATTTTTTTGCTAGTTTTGGATAGAGTAAGATAGAAATCTTGTTTTTATCGCTTACCTGGGCTCCATTGGCAAGACCCTACAATCGCAGACAGAAATAAAAAAAATGTTTTTTCTTTTGAAGAACTAGTCTGTTTTTATATCAGCCTCTTGTAAACCTATGCCCAGCAGGATTGGGACTGCAAGAGGATAGGACAATCTGCGAGTGAATCAGGCTTTACTACACTGCCCAAAGTGCGTTGTTGTTTCTGTACTACCCAATCAAATGTTAGGAGGGTCCTTGACCAAGCTGTATTGCCTAAACTGCTGTAAAAAATAACTAGATCATATCCTGAAAGTGATATCTTTCTTACTTACATATTTTAGTCATGAATTTAGATTTTTGCCTTTGCCTCCACTTTAAATGGTTTATACCAGTGCAGTTGCTTTAATTACTTAATTTTTTTTAATGATATAATAATTTACTGCATGCAAACTAAAAGTTAAAGCTGGACTTGTGCTGGGATTGACTGTCCTGAACAATTATGGGTGGGAGGACGAGGGAGCTCACGTGGGGGGGGGGGGGGGGGCGCTTATGTCCTTACTAGTGCTATGTCTGGAGGCAGGTCAGGGAAATAGAGACTTTAGAACTGGGGCTTTTAGAAAATGTAGTCCTTGTAGTAAGCAGCAATGTGGTACAGCAAGTGTGAACTTTAGGCCCCTTTCACACGGTCGGACCGTTCAGATCCGCCTGTCAGTTTTGACGGCGGACCTGGACGGGCGCTCCATGTTGGTCTACGGAGCGTCGGATGTCAGCGGAGACATGTCCGTTGACATCCGACCCCGTCCGATCCGCTAAAAGCAGACGGATGGCTCTATGTCCAGGTCCGTCGCTGGTGGATCAGATTGGGTGAGATCTGACGAAAACTGACATGCTGTCCGTTTTCGTCCGATCCCTCCATAGGCGGCAGCGGCGCCTGACAAGCCCCTCCCCTATCAGTGAGCAGAGAGGGACCTGTCATCCGCCGGCTCAGCGGAGATCAACGGACAGAAAGGGTCTAAGGCACATCATTTTTTTACAATTCGTTTAAAATAAATTGTCACTTTTTTTTTTTTTTTTTTGGTTTTTTAAATAGGCTTAACTATTATAATAGCAGAAGGTCAAAAGTTAGTCTATGTAATACAGAAGCATGCATGTTCCTACTATATTGTAAACATATTTCTTATAATTTCATTGTAGATATCCTCAGTTAAAGAAGAAATTTCTTTCTCTCACCACAACAAAGAAGGTAATGTCATAAACCTGTCATGATGTTTATAGCACCAGACTGCTGCAAGGGTAGTTGAGGGAAAAAAGTTCAGACATGCAAGTGATAAGCCAGCTCCAATTATCAGGTTAACTGGTTATAAATTTACTATAGCTTTTGTGAAAACTATAGTAAGTTTGTTTTGTAACTATGTCTGTCTTGTTGCCAACAAACTTTGAGTTATCCATGATCACTAACCAAAGCCTAAGTTACAACACTTATCGATGCTCATAATAATCCATGGTCAGCTTTAGTGTGCTTTGAGTGATATTGCAATTTTTTTTTCCTGTTTATAGCCCTTCTGTGTAGCAGCATAGTGATCCAACAGCCCTTTGGCCATTGTTGAAAGAGCTGAAGGTCACTGTGCAGTCCCAGTTTTCACCAACAGGTGTCATTGCTTTTATTTCATTAATTGCAGGGATCTGAGCCAGGATTGTCCAAAATCTGTGAAAAAGGGGGCCCCTCCATGTTACCATACAGAGACAACTGAAACAAAAGGGTTTTTCAGTTTTCATGAAAACCTACTTTATAATCTGTCTGCAGTTGAGTTAAATGATTTATGGTTCTCCAGACTGCAAGCTGCAAGTTCAGTACAAAACATTTGATTTGGGCTTATCGGTTCACTCCCCAGTTCAGAGTTCCCGCTCAATGCCTATCTCATTGTATGCATAATATAAATTCTTATATTGAAAGTATGTGTGCTACTAAGGTAAACACCCATTAATGCAGTTGCAATGCACACTTGCTGACAAGAAGGCAAAGAGTGATGTCTTCTCAACATGCTGCTGTTCCTTTGTAGTCCATCAGGCTGGGGATTTATGTTTTGGGCCAGGCTGCACTGACGCTATAGTGAGGGTATCCAGTTTTTGTTGGTGTATAGTGGACAAAACTACTGTGTAAACCATCCTTGGCACAACACCATATACAGTTGTTATAGTCAATAAACATATGTTACATTACAGTTGACCAAGATGTATTACGTTTATAATCAATTCTAAGTACCTACCTTAAAACACTTACTTTCTGTTCTTCCAGTTGAAGATATGTTTGACCTGCCCTCCTCTGAAAGTCTGAAGCCGGACAGTTTGGAGCACGACTATGCAGAGTTACAAAGCTTTCAGAGTGACCTCAGCTATGACAACATTTGGGACTATGAAGGCAAGGACAAAGATCCAAATTGGTTTTGTCCACCTCCTTACCCAGGACATGCTTACCTTGGTATCCAGCATGGAAAGGCTGTAGCTAGCCGTTGGTTGTAAAGAAGATATTTGGAGATACTGTCATGAACAAAGGGTTGATTTGTATCCCGTACCGTTGTGAAGGACATGTTGCTGCTTTTTGTTACACTGAGGGCTTGGCTGCCCAGCAGGAATATCACTGGTAGCTGCCAATTTTGGGGCCTTTTATACCCATAAATGATCATTTGTTGTCTCTGTCTGCTGCTTGCAGAGATATTGTGTTAGATCAGGGACTGCTGGAAAAGCTATGTCCCTCACGTTCCCATGTTATTTTTGCCTTTACAACCTGTTCTTGTTTAAACAGACACTATAGGGAGTTTTTGCACATAAAAAATACAAAGCACGTGTTTCTAATTTACCTCCAGCTTAGCACAGCCCAGTCCCCAAACCCGACTTTTGTGACTAGCATCTGACACACAAAACACACAATGCCTTCATTCATAAATGGCCTAAACACTCCCTGCTTTGTAGAACCTCCCAAAATACAAACATGTCTTGGAGAAGCATCTAAACCCATGACCACTGCTGGGACCCAGATGATGTGACTACTGTGGGGATGCAGATGTTCACTATTCTTTACTAAAGCAAGCCATACATGGATCGAAATTTGGCTAGTTCAGCAGGGACTGAACAAATTTCGATCCCTGTATGCACTAGCTGGTTTTACACAAGTGGATCTATTGGGTTTTTCGTGAACCATAAGTGCCTCCAGCTATAGCTGGCGAAATTGATCATTGTATTCTGCTGGCAAGGGAGCCTTCATGCTGGCAGAACATAATAGGGCTGTGGGAGTGATTCTTCCACCAGTCTGTCGATGGGGAAATCTGCACATTTTTTTTTTTTCTATTCCACCCGCTGTTATGGTCTGCTTAAGGCTGAGCTTATGTATTCTGTCAGTGGGGAGTCTTCCCTGCCGGCAGAATACAATGGTCAGTGTTGCCAGCTGTATCCGAGGGCACTGATTGTTCAGGAAAAACCTGACAGGCCATCCTAAACACCCAGTAGAGATAGAGAACATCCTAACATTTTTGCTGTGATTCTTGTACACCAAGGGACTTCCTTGGATTCGGGAGATATTCTCTCTGTAATGCTTCTTGCTCCTATCAATAGATAGAATGGTTTTGTAGTTTATATTGAAACTGTTAATATGTAAAAAATATTTAATTAATAATTGGTTTATTATTTCAGCCATAAGGACCTTTTTTGTTTTTGTTTTTTTATACTGGTTTTAAGGGTCATGTTGTTCTTATTTAACATAAAGCAATATTTATTAAGAACGGTTGCACTGTTTCTGGACTGTACATAATTTCTAAGGAATGTATGTTTTGAAGGGTGGGTTTTTTTTAGTTCTTTTGGAAATGTTATACTGTTAACTTTCAAAATAAAATCTCACCACTTCCCTTTCTGTGTGTTCTTTTGTTTCACCATCAATAAATCCAAGAGATTTATAATTGGATATACATTTGTTTGCCAATAAAATCGCTCACGTATGATATTCTACCAGGTCGTGTTCAAGGTAGATGTAATTGGGGAAATTAAATTAGTTGGTAATGAAAGACAAGACCACGTTTATGACTGAAATGCAAATCAGTCCATGCTCCTAAGAACTTACAATCTTAAGGTTTCTACCTCACATTCATACTTAAACAATCACATACTAGGGACACTTTTAGACGGAAGCCAATTAACCTACCAGCATGTCTTTGGAGTGTTGGGCGAAAACCCTAGTAAGCACAGGGAGAACATGACAACTCCAGTATAGTTCCTGGTTGTGTGATCCCCGATATAGCCAGACAAACCACAGCTAATTTTGGTAAATAAAATGTATTTCAGCTGCCAGTATTTTCTACTATTACTAAAATAAGCCAAATGAAATAGAAATTGTCCCTATACAGTAAATATAACTAGTTGAATCTGTTTTGTAAAGCAGCAGGATCACTTTATCAACCATTTTTCTTTTTCTGTGCTAACGTTGACATCAATACTCCTTTAACATGTGCCAAGGCTTAACACAAATGTAAGCTAGCACCAATTAAAACAATTTGCCAACCTATGCACTTGCATTGAGGTGTGTTAAAAGTGCATAGATGTGCATTTAATGCCTTACATCCTTAAAAATAATTGGGTGATAAAGGGAGGCTTTTTAAGTTGTTAACAGATACAGGAGTATGGTCTGGACTGTAAAATCCTATTATGCAGTACCCCTACTGAACTGTGCAGCAAGTGCCCAGGCCTAGACTGGCCATAGGGCACACTGGGCATTTGCTCGGTTGGCCTGGGGCCGCCCAGTCTGTGGCCTGTTGATGACTGGGCGTACAGCAGGAGGTTAGTGGTGACCATGGTCTAGGCAGGGCTAACACAGACTGTGTTAGCCACTTGCCTCCTGCTATGCAGCCATGCCTGTGTCTCCTCTCATGCCAACAATGTCATCCTATCAACAGAGCAGGGGGCGAGAGGAGTTGGACAGGGACCCACCAGTGGCAGAACTACCAGCGGGGTTGCTGGCTGCAGGGCTCTGAGTGGAGTCTCTCACACACAGCTCAGAGCCAGCACTGACAGTTTCCTCCCCCTGCACGAACAGGAGATGAAAGATGGCTCATCTGCTCTTCCTCCATCCACTCCTCTCCTCCTGTGTCTGCTCTGCCCACGCTCCCTGGGGATTTGTGGGCAGGTAGTTTGAGGCCAGCAGACACCAGCCAGAAGAGAAAAGGTGCTGATGCCTGAGCCTCTATCCTGGGGTGAGTAAGCTCACCCTCTATCCCCTGTCTGTGACTGAAATCTCCTGCCTCCCAGTGTATACATTAATGTAAGGGATGCTGATGTAAGTGGGGGCTTTGGTGAGCAAAGACCCTCTTACGTCAGAGTTTCCCTTTTACCAGAGTCACCAGCTTTCCCCCTTTTACATAAGAGCCCCCTTAAATCAGGGCTCACAGAACACCACTTACATCAGAGTTCCCCCTTACATTAGAATCCACAGAGCTCCCCTCTTACAGTATAAGTGGAAATTCTGCAGACCCTGATGTAAGGAGGCTCGGTGGACTCTGATGTAAGGGGGCTGTGCAGACTTTGATGTAGAGAGGCGCCTCTAAGTGAAGCAATATGGTCACATGGTTGATGATTAAAAGAGGCATCTGGGGTAAAGCTGTCCACATAAACCAGCCTCCTCACCACCATCCACGTCATCCCTTCCACTCTGCGCTCCACGAGCAGTTCAAGCCTCGCTTTCAGACCACTCTACTGCAGGGTAGTCTTTCCGGTCATGATTGCAGACTGACAGCGGTGAGAGCCGGCAGTGCGGAGGATGGTTTATGTGGACAGCTTTACTCCGTATGCCTGCATACTTAGATGTGCCTCTTTTTATTTATTAACCATGTGAGTTGCTAAATGTTGTACCTTCATTAAATGTAACCATATTACTATACTTAGTCTCCTCTCTTCTCTTTTATACTCTGTAGCTCCTGATGGATTTTTTGCTTCCTTGTGGATGGACATTTAATGGTTACACAACCTGGTCACATTGCTATAATCTTTTTATATGGACTATAAACTGAAGGACCAATGAATAAATGGTTGTGGAATGAATCATTTGAGTTTCCATTATTTCTTATGGGGAAATGTGTTTTGGATTACAAGCCTGCTTCTGGAACAAATTATGCTTGCAATCCAAGGTTTTATTGTATTTTCATATTAACACGCAGGTAATCAGATTCAGATCTGCAGCTCCTCCTGCCCTGCTGATAGGATAACATCGTCTGTGGGGTGTGAGACCCTGGAGGGGATCCTGCCTCTGCCCTGCCGAAGATAGGGCTATGCAGGGGAGGCAGAGAATAAAAGGGAGCACTGTGATTTAGAGAGAAAAGAATGGGGGGGGGGGAGGTGGCATGACTGCAAGGGGCACTGATGGGGGGGGCTGTGATTGCTGGAGGCACTATGATATAAAGAGGACTGCACTGTAATCATTACAGTGCAGACCCCTTTATATCACAGTGCCGTAGAAAAATTGGCTGCTTAGTCTAAACTGCCCAGGCCTATTTTTTGTCCCAGTCCAGGCCTGCAAGTCTCTCTACAGTTATTTTACAATTGACCTTAAATCTAGTATCAGAGTAGATTACAACTGGGTGGGAAAGTCAAAGTGGCCAGTACACAGGCTTATAGTTACATATTGTCTAAAAGAAACTACAATTTTAATGAGCTATTGTAGGTACCATGCATATCATGTTGTTAGAGCTATTGAGATATTGTTAAAGCGTATGTAAAGGCAAAATACATACATGGTTGAAAAAAAAGTCCATCTGGTTCAACCCAAACAAAAAAATAAATAAATCCTACATTTCTGCAAGACATGCCCATTTTCCCATGTTTTATCATTTTTAAAAATGCTGCAAGTACAGAAAAACAGTTGGTGTGCCATAAATATAGTATGCTTCTCCTACCTTCCACATTTGCATGACAACACAGTATTTCTGGCTCTGAATTCCAAAACAATGAAAGTTGTCAGCCCTAACTTAATTTCTTAGGCTCCTTTCACACTGAAGCGCTAAAGTGCTAAAAATAGCGCCTGCAAAGCACCCTGAAAGAGCCACTCAATGCAATCCAATGTGAAAACCCTTTTTTGGCCGCTAGCCGGGGGTTAAACCCGCCCCACTAGCGCCACTAAAACGATGGTAAAGCGGCGCTATATTTAGTGCCGCTGTACCGCCAGCGCCCGCACGCCTCAGTGTGAAAGTAGCCTTAGGCATTAAAGAAGAGCCCAGACCCTCGGCTCCATCGCCCTTTATCAAACCGATAAAATAAAATTAAATTGCTTTCAACGATATGTCTTAACAATCCAAAAGGGAGCACATAAGGGAAGTTAATTGTTAAATTTTACATACACTATAAGGACTTGTTCACAGCAGAATGTAGGGCGGGAAACCTGCTTTACATGCACTTTTCCCACACGTTCAAAATGCAATGCGTGTGCAATCTGCTGTGGGTGTCAATATAATCTTAATAACATCACAAATGCAGTGTGTTTGCCTGCACTGGATTGCATGGTATCGCAGTATCATGTAATCGAGTTTCAATGCTTTTTTTAAAAGTAGTTGCACTACTTTTTTTGCGCTCAAGTACAGTTTCAGCCTATTTAAATGAATGGGCTGAAAGTCACACCTGCACTGTATAGAGTGTTTCTGTGAAATTCTGGTGTGAACCAGCCCTTTGAATTGTATGTGAGTCAAACAGCCACCAAAAAATTACTTATCACTCTTTGAAGGGAAGTCAATGGCCAACTCAGTAATAATTTTCCAAGCAGTCCACACAAACCACAGCTCACCCTTGTATACTGTATATACATGAGAATTTTAAGCTCAACAAACACATTACAATACACTCTGATTGTACGATCTTCTTTAAATCTACCAACAAGTATGTAGTGCAAGAGTTTGCATGAATGGAAATAATTTTTTGGATAGATTAGCAGGCCCCTCGCATTGGTTTGGTAGATCTTGATTGCAGAATGTAACATGCGTGATGAGCCTCGGATTGATCCATGCTTCCAGGCTGGATAAAAGCTAAAAATTGTTTTATACTGTAATTTAAAAACATTATTTACCCTCAATGTAGACTAATAAACCACCTGTTGAGAACAACTAAAAAAAACAAAAAAAAAAAAATCCAAATTTCTGGATTTTTTTTATACCACTACATTGGCTATATGAAGACTTGTGTTCCATCTTTGATTAAACCTTGGAGGTATACAATAATTTATTTCTCTTATCTCTTCCTCATGTATGTGGCATGACTTTTTCAACTACTTATTATAACAAATTATTTTCAAGGCCCTAAAATTGTATCTTGTCTATCCATGGAAAGGATGATCCGTGCCTAAGATAAACCACTGGAACAGCCTCCATTGGTGTATAGAAATACTTTTGTACCAAATTCTCTCAATACTAATAAAGTTAGGAGGCTAGACAATCTCATTCTCCTTTCTCCCATTCCTCTAACTTCTTTTGTCTTACCTTCAGAGCTTTAGGTACGAACGCCGGTGCTTGCCCTGTATCCCCTAATCCCTCCCACTACCTTTCCCCCCTTTTTTTTTTTTCTTCCCTTTTCCTCCCTTCCAACAATCAATGTGCGTTAGAACGCATTTGTCACTGAGTACGGTTTAAACTCCTCCTTGATTCATGATAGTGACTATATGAGATTTTTTTTTTTTTTTTTTGGCAGTATGAATCTATAAAACATCCTGCATGACTGCTTATTTGGGCTAAGCGGAAGCTAGTCTAATGTATTATTTTCATTCTGATGATTTCGCCTTGACTTATGGATAATTCGTACCAAAGCCATGTGCCCTACATGTTCAATCACCCCACCAAGATAAAACAATAGGACCATATCTGTTGGCTTCCACTCTCCGACACTGTGTGAACCTTCTGTTTTCTGATGCGTTATATTACAGTATTTTGTGTACCGATATGTCTTTAGTACTATATAAGTCCAGGAGGTATGGTTGGTCCACTTTATACTGTCTATAGGTCCTGTATGCCTTTGTACTGTTTACAATACTGTTTCCCTACTTTTAAACGTACTCTTTTAACAAAAGACAAGTAAAAGTATGGGCTTTTAAAAAAACAAACAAACATCATACTCACCTAGCTGTCCCCACCGGCTCTGAACTGAGTGATCCAACACCGCTGATTGCTCAGTTCTCCCCCTCAGAGAGCAGGTACTGTCAGTCACCAGCTTTCTATTCTGCCCCTCCAACACTCACTGGAGCGCTGGGCTGTGGAGGGGCCTGGAGGGGCTGGCTCAGTCTCCCAGCGGCTCGCTAAGAGGCTGAGCCAAGTGCCAGTCCAAGCATCTGGGTGGATCCCAACCATATGGTCATGATCTTTTCAGAGACTGGCTCTGTGACGTCAGTCACAGTGATCACTCCTGTGATCCATAGGAGAAGTACATCCAAAAAAAAGCTTTGGCTATACTTCTCTATTAAACTTTGGAAAAATGCAATAACCCAAGATTATACATATAACTGTGTCTTGTAAAAAGTGTTTTGATACATTAGAGGGATTCATAAATTTGGGATTAATTACTCAAAAATATGTTCTACTGTGTAGGACACCCTACATATTGCTCACTGCATTTCTCACCTGATGCCAGATAGACCACATAATTTATATTGAATTTAGCTTAAAGCAGAGCTTTATCCAAAAGGGGAAGTTCTATTTTAAGGCCTCCTCTTCCCCAAATGGCACTTTTTTGGAAAGGGGGGGGGGAGCAGGTACCTTGACAGGTACCGTCAAAGTAGAAGTTCCCCTCTTCCCCTCCCTCCCCACTGTTATCTAGGACTTGTCACAGGTCCCAAATGACTGGGGCCATTCACAATGCGCAGTGGGCACCTGACTGTGAAGACACAAGCTGTCACAGCTGGGTGCCCACTGTTGAGATACCAGGGACAGAAGACCAAGGGAAGGGACGGCTCGGGTGAGCAAGGAGTGCTGACTTTTAACAAACGCAAAAATGAACGGAGCTCCTCTTTAAGCATTTGTCGCAAACTCTTTATCCAAAATACATGTTGAGCTTTTATCAAGCCTGGAAGTGCTAATTATGAATAACCAGTTATACCTGTGTCTCTGGTAGAAAAATATGATGCACAATTCCATATTGTCATAGTCATATTGGCAACATAATCAGATGTTTACAGCTTGTTCTACAGCAGATGAACAGGTACAAAGAATGTTTTCAGGTATCACAGGTTATAAGTTTTCTGATGAATCCTACAACCTTTAATGACAGCAATGCCTACAGGAGCACACATCTGGAATGGGAAGTCCCTTCAGACGATGTAGAACCAGAGAACTGTGTGTAATTTGCTTTTTCCTCATTCTTCGAAGTTTGCTTGGTGACCACTGGTGTGTCCCATAAAGTTAGGCAATCATGTCTAGTTCCATGAGGCCGAGATATCATTTCTGTTTCCCAGCGGTAGTCATACAATTTGATCTAATCAGTGATTTTCCTGACAGTGCATGCAATTAGAACACATAAAACTGAAAACCAGATTCTTAAACTATAATCTGCATATTGTAAATTTGTACCATGTTTCTAGTATGCCAGTTTTTAGGCGTTTGCCAGCTATTGTTCAGCATAACCACTAACATTGGCGTATGAAAAAATGGTGTGGAAATTCCAGTACACCACTTCTTTATAAATAGGCCCTAAAGAAAGGAGAGTCACATGAAACAGAATTGAAATTATAGGCGGCTGCGGTAGCGATCAGTAACATACTGTGGGATAACTCCTCTTTGTGTTGAAGCAGTTGTCTCTCTGCAGTGGTCCTCTGAGTTAGAGCTTTCCAATCAGGTAATATGAGATTTGCTGATTGGAGAGCGTTAACTCTGACTGAGCAGGGATGGTGAAGGTGTATCAGACTGCTGCAGAGAAACCACTGCTTTCACGCAGAGGACAGCATTTCTTCTTTGCCTCCTCCTGTCTGGAGGATAGACTCTGTAGCTAGTACTGGAGAACAATTATTTATTTTTGATCAGGGCTTTTTTTCTCAGAGAATAGGTGCAGATACTCCCCGCTTCCGAGTCACCCCCTGTCTCTACCTCCTACCCATCTCCAACCACCGTCTCTTGGTTCCACCCCTTACCCACCTCCCAGTACTGCCTCTTTTAGAGAATACAGAACCAAGTGTCATTTTATGGTGCTAAGTAATTTGTATGGAATGCGTTAATCACAAGAAAAGCAGTAAAATAGTTCCCTTGGAGCCAGCAACAATATCCACTCCCCAGCAGCAATAGATCCTCCTAGACTCTGTTTCTCAACGCCAGTCCTCAAGTACCCCCAACAGGTCATGTTTTCAGGCTTTCCATTATTTTGCACAGGTGATTTGATTAGTTTAACTGCCTTAGTAATTACCACAGCTGTTTCATCTGAGGGAAATCCTGAAAATATGACCTGTTGAGGGGTACTTGAGGACTGGAGTTGAGAAAGATTGCCCTAGAGCCAGCAATAATAGATAGATCCCCTACAACAAAATACCATCCCCACCAACTATAGATCCCCCACCAACTATAAATCCCCTACAACAAAATACCCTCCTCAACAACAATAGATCCACCCCAGGGACAGCTGGCCCTATCCAGTAACAACAGATCCCCTCAGCAGCCAGCATCCATGGACCCTCCAGCACCCCTTGCCATTACATACATTCAGTGCTGAAGGGGGGCAAAACTGTGTTCCCCACGTTCCTGCTGAAAAAAGCCCTGGTTATGATACTTTCAGAATTCTTGTCTCCTCCCTTCTTACTCCTTCTGCCTAGCTGAGCAGAAGGAAAGAAAGGTGCTGGCAGGTATCTGATGCTTGTCCACAGAGACACTCCAAGCAGTAGAGTACTGTGAGCTGCTACAGATCGCTTTATTACTCCCTGCACAGCAACAACGTGTCAGTTGTGTGCTGTCACTATCCCTGTGGGACCTCTGATCATTAGGGGTGCTGTGCACCATGTATAGTTGATTGGGTCCACTGTGATGTCATTTCATATAGGAAGGAAGGATGAAACACACTAAATTTTTGCCACATCAATTTATTTATCTATACGTGCAGCATGTGTAATAGGGTAAAACATGTGCAATGTGGAAATGTGCATGTATAGTATATATGTACAAATATGTTTTTATACTCTTCAATAATGGCACCAGAGCTGCCTGACTTCTCCCAGTCATATAGGCCACAGAACCTAAAGTTCCCTCACTGTTTTTATATAAAAATTCCTGCACCTTTAGTCAGATAGTAGTTGTCAGCAATGCTAACTCTATGCAGGAAATCCATCTCAGCATGACATGAGGAGGAGATGGGAAGGATAATGACATTGGCAATTGGCGAGGATAATGCCAGGGGAGTGGGAGGAATAATGACAAAACAAAACTCACATACTGACAGCGAGCTGAGCACTAACTCTCCAGAGACACCTGTCTGACTTTTTCACAGAGCTGCAAAATGTCAGCCTAGCTCTGGGAGAGGAAAATCTCAGAGGCGGAGAGCTGGTATAGAGTGTCACCCACATGTTATTCCCAGGAAGCCATGCTTTCCTACACAGGGCCATGTGGGATATGACAGTACTGTGAAGGTCACTATCTTCATAAAGGCAAAGGGTGATATCACACAGGCTTCCTGGGAGTTTAACCCTTACATAGCCAGACTAACACATACACGCACTTGCAAATACAAATGTCTTTTGATTTTAAATACAGTACATTGGAATGCAGACAGTACTTCTATTCCAGGTTCAACAAAACAAAGCTTTATTTTGTCAATTGTTTCTTTTACAATAATGTTTATTTATTTTTTTTGGTGCTATGTAAATTGTTTCTTATGCCCCGTACACACGGTCGGATTTTCCAAAGGAAAATGTGTGATAGGACCTTGTTGTCGAAAATTCCGACCATGTGTAGGCTCCATCACACATTTTCCATCAGATTTTCCGACACACAAAGTTTGAGAGCAGGCTATACAATTTTCCGACAACAAAATCCGTTGTCGGAATTTCCGATCGTGTGTACACAAATCCGACGGACAAAGTGCCACGCATGCTCAGAATAAATAAAGAGATGAAAGCTATTGGCCACTGCCCCGTTTATAGTCCCGACGTACGTGTTTTACGTCACCGCGTTTAGAACGATCGGATTTTCCGACAACTTTGTGTGACCGTGTGTATGCAAGACAAGTTTGAGCCAACATCCGTTGGAAAAAATCCTAGGATTTTGCTGTCAGAATGTCCGAACAAAGTCCGACCGTGTGTACGGGGCATTAGTCTTATGCTGGGCATGAATGTTGCAACTTCATTGAATTGGCGATGACAAACTTGTATTGTCAAATCTGTTACCTTAGACCAGGGGTAGGCAACCTTTTGAGAACAGTGTACCGAAAAAATGTTTTCAAAGAAATTAAGTGTGCCGATTTCATAACAAAAAAATGCCAACTTCACCCTCTCAATCACGAAAGGGATTTTTTATAAAGTAAATGCTGTAAACGACTTAAGTATTAGTGAGAAATTAACATCGTGCACTCATTTGCCCCATCACTGTACCCCCCCTGCTCTTCTGTCCCATTGCTGAATCCCCTTATTATCTCTACCACCACTGTACCTCCCTGCACATCTGCCCCACCGCTGTACCCTCCTTCTCTTTTGTCCCACCTCTGAACCCCCCCTGCTCATTTTCCCCACTGCTGTACCCTCATCTGCTCCACCGTTGTACCCTCTTCTCATCTGTGAAATGCGTGATATTCAGAGTGGTGAAAGGAAGCAGAGATGAGACATAGCTACCTGTCCTGGTACACTCATCCTGCTGATCCACCTCTTGCATCCAGCCCACGTGCTTGTATGTGATGTATGTGATGTCACATACAAGCATCTGGAATGGATGCGCAATGATGAGCTCAGGTCAGGGGCATTTTCTGAAAGCAGTGGGCCTGTGTGCAGGATCATAAGTTGGGCCCCCGCAGCTGAGGAAAAGTGCGGCGCTCTGCACCGCAGCAAAAGTTGGGTGTGATTTTCATTGCGCTGAATACTGGCTGTGGCTTAAAGGGACACAGAGTGCAGGAGTTCAGTAGTAAGTGACACAAAGGTTCAGAAATAATTTCAACAAAGTTCCCAGAAGTTCAACAGTAATTCCACAAACTGTCACCTGATTGTGGTTTTCTCAATCACAGTGAAATCCCTTCTTTCTGAGATTGGTAGTGGCAACCAAGCGAGTCATCTTCCTCCAGATGGTGGGCGGGGCTAGCTGGACTGTGATTGGCTTTAGCAGTGGCCAATGACAGTTCTCTTCCTCCTGGAAACAGGGACCGCCTCCCCCAGCAGAACTGCACCCAAGCTCTTCCCCATCACAAGAGCTGATGATCGCAGTTACAGCAAAGTTAGAGAACCAATCAATGTTTCCCATCTTTTACAATGTGTGGGGGCACAGTGCCTCCCCCTCAGTGCAGGTGCGGCATGGGGAATTCTGAAATTGTAATGCATTAGTGTTTCACTGACACTTCCCTGCTCTGCACTGCTGTTGAGGAGGTAGTCGAGTACCGGAGGTAGTCGAGATGCTTTGTGTGCCGGGGGTTGCCTACCCCTGCCTTAGACTGAACTATGTGTGATCCACACTGACAGTTTGCTATACCCTCAAATGTTCCCTCTACATCCAAGTTCCCCTACCATCCTTTTTTCTTACCCATTTCCTCCCTACTCAAACCCCATTTCGTTATATAATATTTTCTACTTCATTCCAAAAATGAAGGTCTACTTACCACAGGACTGTGTTTTTATTGTTACAATTAAAAACAAATAAACCAGTCCATGATCTTTTTTTTATTGTTGTGCCCCAATTTCAACAACTGGTATTCCTACAATGAGTCCCAGGGCTGGGACGAGGGGTGGGTGGGAAGGGCAGTTGCCCTAGGCGCAAAGGTTTACTGTATGGATGGGGGCACCTTCCTTCTGTTCCAAGGCTGACAGGAGTGGTGAGAGTGGCAATGATTTTAACAAGTGAGTGACTGCTGGGTGTGGGATCCCCTAAACTTGCACATCATGAATGGGGGAGGGGGTACAGTTTGTCATCTTTGCCCTGGGCATTGGATGACCTAGTCTTGGCATTGATGAGTCCAGTTTCTTAAGTATTATTTTATAATGATTCTTCCTGGGCATCCTTTGGGCTCTTGGATACTTGAACTATACATTTTACCAGTTTGCATATTTTGAAATATTGTAAATTAATTCAAATTGCAGAATTTGAAATATTGTACATAAATTCAAGGCAACACGCTGATCCCTCAGTTGGTTATGATGATCATTTGAGAGCAAGACAAGTTGACTGGATCAGGATGGAAAATGTATGTCCATTGTTAACTTTTTCTGTGTGTGCAATAAATACCTGATTTGAGCTGGATTTAGAGCCCTTGCACACTGGGGCGGTTTGTAGCCGCTATTGCGCTAATAATAGCGCCTGCAAACCGCCCCGAAAGTGCCGCTGCTGTCATCCCAGTGTGAAAGCCCCGAGGGCTTGCACACTGGAGCGATGCGCTGGCAGGACGGTAAAAAAAGTCCTGCCAGCAGCATCTTCGGAGCGGTGAAGGAGCGGTGTGTATACCGCTCCTTCACCGCTCCTGCCCATTGAAATCAATGGGACGGCGCGGCTATACCGCCGGCAATGCGCCTCTGCAGAGGCACTTTGCGGTGGTATTTAACCCTTTCGCGGCCGCTAGCGGGGGTAAAACCGCCCCGCTAGCGGCCGCATACCGACGGTAAAACGCCGCTAATAATAGCGGCGTTTTACCGCCGACGCCGCCCCCGCCCCAGTGTGCAAGGGCTCTTAAGCTTTTGTAATATTGGTGTGTTGTGAGGTATGAACAAAGATACTCAATGCCAAAGTATCTGTGTACACAGGGCTTTTGTTTATGTCTGAGAAGCTTTTCTCTCTGTATAAGTCAATGGGAAAGCAAATGCAGCTTGATGCAAGTCAGGTTAGAAGCACCTGTGAAGAACTAAGACATGTCTCAAACAAACTGATTTCAAATAAAAGCTAAATGCACCAGAAAAAATGCACCATTCCTTTCGATCACACCAATGATGGGGCACTATTCCTCCCACTAACACCAACAATTGGCCACTTTTTCTCTTACTAACACCAATGATGGAACACTATTCCTTCCACTGACACCAATGATGGGACACTATTCCTCCCACTGACACCAATGATGGGACACTATTCCTCCCACTGACACCAACAATAGGATACTTTTTCTCTAACTGATACCAATGATGGGACACTATTCCTGACACTAACAATTAGCACGATTCCTCCCAACAATACCAATGATAGGGGAAGTTTTCCTCCTCCTACTGACCACAGGTGCTATGTAATTTCCTATCTCCCACTGAAAATCAAGCCGTAGGCCAGTCATACATGGTTTCGAATCTCGGTTCAACATCAACCAGCCGAGATTTGAACCATTAATAGGCAGGCTAAATTACCAAGTTGATAGATCAACTTGGGTACAACCAGCCTGCTAGATTCTCTTACGATTATCGCTAGCGGCTGCTATAGCCACTATCGATAATCACTGTCTTCTCTCGCTCGCTCCCCCCTGGGAATAGACAATTGCTGATTCCCCTGTCAGCACTGTCTGTGTTGATGGGGGAATCATACAAATTTCTTTTCTACTCCCTCTGGCCACAGTTCGGCCCTACTAAAGTGTAAAGGACAGTAATCTAGCCCTTTGTTTAGAAAGTTTGGAGATGCCCGACTTCAGAGGTTGTTATTGCCACTGATGGTTTATGGGTAGAGAGAATTTGCCTTTTGGGCACCATATCACCTGCCTAAATACAAGTGACAAGTGAGACTTGTGTATAAGATAGGCACCAATCCCAGCAGCTGACAATTCACTTTCAGTTACAACTATTGTCTACAGTTCTGGAAGGGTAGGCTGATAAGGAAACAAGATAATATGTCAATCCTGGTATGTCTGTCATTCCTGGATGTTATATTTGAGCCATTGCTGCAACACATTGCCTGTTTTGTCTTGCATATTTCACTAATGCAGGGGTAGGCAACCTGGGGCCCTCCAGCTGTTGCAGAACTATAAGTTCCATCATGCCTTTGGGAGTAATTGTAACTGCCAGCCTTGCGATGCCTCATGGGAAATGTAGTTCCACAACAGCTGGAGGGCCCCAGGTTGCCTACCCCTGCACTAATGTGTATATACAAGAAATTACATAAATTTTAATTTATATGCTAAACATGACAGCATACAATAAACAGTTCAGTAACAGCTGGAAATCCAAGCTGTGTGCACTCCTAACCCCTAAATAAATGAATATTCTTTGGTAGTCAGCTAGTATTTTATTACCCTACCTGTCTCAGGAGTTCTCTAAGCCACAACCCATCAGGAAATAACCATGATACGAAGGTCACAGTTCTGGTGATGCAAGGACACAATTTTGCTTTGTACTGGATTCCTTACATCTGTTTCCCCACCACAAGGCAGAGATCCTGTCTGATTTATGACTCCAGGTACAAACACATTGCTATTCCGTAAGAGTAAAGAATTATGGCATTAGAACAGACACAACAACATAATGGCTAGTCACAAGCTTGGGGAAGTAAACTAGACACAATTTATTGTGTATCATAGCAACACTGGTGGCATCACAATCAAAACACAAAACTTTCTTCTGTTCCCATCTGACTCTTACTAGGACTTTCAGGTGTCTCTTCAAGAAAAATATGTACTCATTCCATCCATAAGGTCTGTGAATCCCGTAATATTGTCCTGTAATAGTGCTAAACACTTATGAGGATATAGTAACACTGTCAGACTAGAGCTGAGCAAAATTGTAAACTAAAATAGCCATACATACAACACAGAATGGTTAGCATGGCTATGAAGAGAGAAGTACACCTAAATAGCCATTTAAAATTCTCCAAACTGCTGCATGTACAGAAGCAAATGGGCTGCTTTTATACATATTTATTTTTTATGTTAAACTTTGCTATTTTTTCAATTTATAACAAGCCTAGCTTTACTATTGCTTGTGGCCTTTGATAATGAAGCTTAAAGTAAACTTTATACAATTTAAAAATTCTGAAAGTAAACATCCTGCTTTGAAGTAGTCATTACAATATGTCCATCGTTACCAAGGTTTTAAAAGGCTTTCTGCACCCTTCTCTGGCTTAGTTTTACTTTGTTATTCCGGCCTGACTTTCTTTGACTTGAGGGAGCTAAACTCCACCTACCACCATCCCTCTGTGCATGGAAAGTGCCTAGATTGGTCACTGAGGCAGTTTCATTAGACACTGATATGGGAGTTGACACAGCTTAGCCATGATGTCAGAGGAAATCAGGCTTCAGTAACAATTCAAATTTGAATCAGTCTGTCATAGACACACCAACCATAACCAGAAGGAGTTTCTAGATCAACTTTTCTCAACTAGGGTTCCTCCAGAGATTGCTAGGGGTTCCATGGTGGATTGACTTCCCAACTTGTGATGTCTGCATAGTTATAAACCAAATGTCACTAGGCAGAGCCAGTGTAACTTCTACTCCTAGATAAGTAACAAGTGAAACAAATAATCTTTTTTTAGCTGACCGTAGATTTTTTAAAATTCAGCTGTTTCAGCAGGACCTGGTTGAATTTTGATTCATTAATGGGTATTTCAGCTTGAGAGAAGTCGATTAATGATCAGATTTTCTCAAACAGGAATTTTGGAAAGTTTATATTTGATCAATACCTGTAGTCCATTGGCTGCAGGGCTGGCTGTTGGAAAAGAAAAGATCCATGTATGGCCAGCTTAAGGGTTGGCATTTTCACAGTGACCATCAATGTCAATCCTTGTGGTCACCAATGCAAGGATGCCCACAATGAACCAACTTGTAAGTCAAATACTTTAGGAGCGCCACAATATGTTTTTTTTTTAATTTATTAGACCTACAACATCTAACTGATGCTAATGTACTATGAGCTGCAGATGTTATAATTTGTAGCAGGGGTTTTATAAGGTGCGAAAATTATTTCAAGGGTTCCTCAGGAGAAAAAAGGTTGAGAAAGCCTGGCCTAGATGATTAAACAAACTCTATGTTGATAACTAGTATTATAGAAAGGTAACCCCCTTCATCTGCTTCACTCGAAATGAAGCCAAACCCCTTTAATTTGGTATTGGATATATTAGGGTTAAAACCCTCTGTTAGGTATATGTGTTGTCTGCGTACCATTGGGGGAATTGCCCTGGACTTTATATCCTTCAGGACGCAACAAGGAGTGAGAAGAAAAAAAACGTTTACAGGTATCCCCATTGGAAGATTTCCCATCATCACCTATTGTTCTGGTGACAACAAAATTTGGATTTCCCATCACTTTCTGCCTCGGTGACACCAGTACAAATAGAGTAGTGAATCCCCCTAAAGCTGGCAAAGATATACATTTTAAAGGGGAAATAAAAAAAAACACAAAAATGAACACTTATCATTACACTCAAATTGTAGGTTTTCCATTTACAGTTCTCTTGAAACTGTAATCTAGCAGGCAATCTACGTAGGTTGGCTGCTACCGTGCTATATAACATTATACTACACTGTACCCAATCAGACTATATTTTACTATATGATTGGTACTTAATGTTACCAAAGTCACTCAAACAAGTCCTCTTAATAGCGCCCAATATTCTGCTATCTAAACTTTACTTTATTTGTGTGCCTTTTTCCTGAACTATGGGACATGATGTATTGTTCTGTTACCCATTAAAAAAAAAAGTTTTGAAGAAAACCAAATCCGATAGGGGCACAAACAAAGCTTTAGGGTAATGTAGGCAATGGGACAGAAAATGGGGGTAAATCCCACCATTTACAGTTGTTACCAGAACAGGAGGTCTGGAGATTTTAAAAGCTACCCCCGACTTGGTAACAAAGGTGAGTGTTCAAATGTCTATAGGGAGAATGTCTGGTATCTAGTACAGGAAGAAGGGCAGAGGGATCCAACAGGAAAATATCAACCTTTTTGAGCTTCTATCTCTTTATTACTCTAAAACAATAAGCAAGTCTTAGATGGAGGACTTGTGGATTTTCAGCCTCTGCTGTGAACTAGACCTAACATACCAGCACCCTACAATTCAACATACCATTACCTGCCAATACACTTCACATGGTTTGAAGATCCCAGGAATGTGTTCATAACTAATTAGCTCATGCCAAGTTTCTCTGATATACTTGTTCATTCACAGCATTGTCCACCAGGTGCTGTGAAATAAAATTGTCCAATTTATGGAAACATTCAATACTGAAGCAGTGAGTTTACCTTATTGACCTAATATTATTTTCAGTAATAAAAAGAAAAAATCTATGAGCTACAGAGAAATCTGCACGCAGACTAGAGGCCTTTGTATCCAAATTGCTGTAATTCCAGTGCAACCCTGTCAATTTCTGTTATCTACAGTCCACCTTGTTGGTTGGACATTTAAATCTCTTCCAAAGGCTCCAATGTCGGCCCCTGCCAGGTTCTCCTGCGCCTTCGTAAGTAGCGAATGGCAGAGACAGCGCCAATGTTTGCAACTAGAGCTAGAAAACAAAAACATTAAAAGAGGGATGTAAGAATATTACATGTTGAGTCATATAACACATGTAAAAAGAAAGTATATTTTTTTCAGTTGTTACATGTTAGATTGAGTAATCTAAACTACATATATATATTACATTTATTTGAGGTTTAGAATTACAGTAGATATCAAATTTTATACTCAACAAACAAACCTGATTTAAAACCTTTATCTAAAACAAGAGCTGTAAAATGTCTTCCAGTGGATCTTCACATCAAGCCGCAATGACCTCCAAACTTCATCCTTTGCAAACAACACCTCAGAACTAATTTAATTGGTAAATGTGATGCTTAATTGAACACAGGTACACTTTTTATATTACTTAGAAAAATCCCATTCAACACCAGAACCTGCGAACGGACCGAAAGTTCGCACGAACGTTAGAACCCCATTAAAGTCTATGGGACTCGAACATTCGAAATCAAAAGTGCTAATTTTAAAGGCTAATTTACATGGTATTGTCCTAAAAAGGGTTTGGGGACCCGGGTCCTGCCCCAGGGGACATGTATCAATGCAAAAAAAAGTTTTAAAAATGGCTGTTTTTTCGGGAGCAGTGATTTTAATGATTCTTAAAGTGAAAAAAAAGTGAAATATTCCTTTAAATACCTGGGGGGTGTCTATAGTATGCCTGTAAAGTGGCGCGTGTTTCCCATGTTTATAACAGTCCCTGCACAAAATGACTTTTTTTAAAGGAATAAAAGTCATTTAAAACTGCTTACGGTTTTAATGTAATGTCGGGTCCCGGTAATATGGATGAAAATCAGTGAGACAAACGGCATGGGTACCACCCCCCCCCAGTCCATTACCAGGCCCTTTGGGTCTTGTATGGATATTAAGGGGAACCCCGCACCCAAATTAAAAAAAGGAAAGACGTGGGGCCCCAGGCCCTCTGAACAGCAGTATACAGGCAGTGCAAAGAAGACAGGGTCTGTAGGTTTGTTGTTAAGTAGAATCTGTTTGTAATTTTGAACTGGTACATTTTTAAAGTGTTTAGCTCCAGCCAAAAAAATCTATTTTAAGCTTTTTGGAAAACATAGGGAAGGGTTATCACCCCTTTGACATTTGTTCTGCTGTCTGTGCTCCTCTTTAGAAGATTTCACCTCACTTTCTGTCCCAATGACAAATGTTTTTTGAAAATTGGGTTTTTTAGTGAAACAAGGATTGGTGATAAAGCATCAGTGGAAAGGAGAAATGTTTTTCCCATATTAACTCTTACAGGAGAGAATTTCCCTTCCTAGGGGTAGATTTAATCTCACTTCCTGTTGTCTCCTTCCGTTTGCAAGTAGGAGTCATTTGTAAGTTGGATGTTTGAAAGTAGGGGCCTGCCCTATATACTCTGCAGAAATTGGGGCCTTAGGTGTTGGTGTAAGCCCTCACAGGGCCCTGCTGTGAAATATTAGATCAAGAATTGTAATTACATGCCCCTGTTGAACAAGGGCATAAAAATTGGGCTTTTGGTGCTGGTGGTGCTGGTGCCACAACACTGTAAGTCCTCACAGTTACTCTTGGTGGGCGCTGGAACGGGCCCTGCTGTGAAATATTAGATCAAGAATTATAATTACATGCACTTGTTGAACAGGGGCAGAAAAATTGGGCCTTTGGTGGTGGTGGTGCCGGTGCCACGACACTAAGTCCTCACAGTTACTCTTGGTGGGCGCAGAAACAGACCCTGCCGTGAAATATTAGATCAAGAATTGTAATTACATGTCCCTGTTGAACAGAGGCAGAAAAATTGGGCCTTAGGTACTGGTGCCACAACACTGCAACCCCTCACAGATACTCTAGTTGGAGCGCAGGAACGAGCCCTGCTGCAAAGTATTGCATCAAAAATTGTAATTACATGCTCCTGTTAAACAGGGGCTGAAAATTGGGCCTTAGGCACTGGTGCTGGTGCCACAACACTGCAACCCCTCACAGATACTCTAATTGGAGCGCAGGAATGAGCCCTGCTGCAAAGTATTGCATCAAAAATTGTAATCCAGCAGCACTGAATGTGCGTTCTGAAAGAACGCTGGATGCAGGACAGGACAGTAGCTCAATTGCATACTGTGCAAGCTCTGGCCAGTGATCCATCCTCAAGACACAGTAACCCAGAGGATTTTCGGTGGGAAAGGTATCCAAGTCAGATCTTGCCCCTAGGTATTCCTGCACCATGTAAAACAGACGCTGGCCATGGTTGCTGGAACCGATCATACCTTGGGGCTGCGGACTAAAAAATTGTCTAAACGCATCGGACAGATGGCCACCTTCTCCACCGATCCTTCTTTGACAGACCGAAGCCTCAGCAACACGTTGTCCAGGAACAGGAGTTTGTAACCTCCCAGTCTTTGGGAACGCGTTGCACAGACCTTTCTGCAAGGCCTCCCAAAAATGTTTCATCCTCTGCTCCCTCTGCGACGGCAAGATAAGGTCTGCAACCTTACCCTTGTAATGTGGATCAAGGAGGGTTGCCAGCCAGTAACGATCCCTCTCCTTGATACCACGAATATGAGGATCCTTCCACAGGCTTTGCAGGATCAGGGAGGCCATGCAGCGTAAGTTTGCAGAGGCATTCGGTCCAGAGTCCTCTGGGTCACTAAGGACGACATGATCTGCAGCCACCTCCTCCCAGCTACGTACAAGTCCATGGGTTTTTTGGGACTGTAAATGATCCCTTAAAGACTGCTGTTGATGCTGAGTGCCAGGCTCCACCTCCATGCTGACACAATCCTCCTCCTCCTCGTCCTCTTCCTGTGTGATCGGCGGGCACGCAGGAACACTGTCTGGATAAAGGGGGCTTTGAGAGCTAAGAAAGTCCTCCTCTTCCTGCCTCTGTTCTGCCTCAAGTGCCCTGTCCATGATTCCACGCAGCATGTGCTCCAACAGGTGGACAAGGGGGACAGTGTCACTGATGCATGCACTGTCACTGCTCACCATCCTCGTGGCCTCCTCAAATGGTGACAGGACAGTGTATGCATCCCTGATCATGGCCCACTGGTGTGGGAAAAAAAAAGCTCCCCTGACCCTGTCCTGGTGCCATAGTCGCACAGGTACTCATTGATGGCCCTCTGCTGCATGTGCTGCAGCATGGCCAACGTTGAGTTCCACCTTGTGGACATGACACAGATTAGGCAGTTCTTGGGCAGGTTAAATTCCTTTTGGAGGTCAGCCAGCCGAGCACTGGCATTATACAACTGGCGGAAATGCACACATACTTTCCTGGTCTGCTTCAGGACATCCTGTAAGCCCGGGTACCTGCCCAAGAACCACTGCACCACCAAGTTAAGGACATGAGTAAAACAGGGCACATGGGTCAGTTGTCCCTTTCGGAGGGCGGAGAGGAGGTTGGTGCCATTGTCGCAAGCCACCATTCCTGGCTTAAGCTGGCATGGTGTCAACCACCTCTGAACCTGCCCCTGCAGAGCTGACAGAATCTCTGCCCTAGTGTGGCTCCTGTCCCCCAAGCACACCAGCTCAAGCATAGCATGGCATCTTTTGGCCTGCGTACTTGCGTAGCCCCTTGAACGCCTACAGAGCACCGCTGGTTCCGAGGACAAAGCACAGGAAGAGGCCATGGAGGAAGAAGAATAGGAGGGGGTGGAGGAGAGAGGTGTATCAGAATCATCAGTAGTAGCATTTTGGAGGCGTGGTGGCAGAACAACCTCCAACACTACTGCACCTTGTCCTGCATCCTTCCCAGCTGCCAGCAGAGTCACCCAATGCGCTGTGAAACATAGGTAACGTCCCTGTCCATGCCTGCTGGACCATGAGTCAGCGGTGATATGCACCTTACCGCTGACCGCCCTGTCCAGCGAGGCCAAGACATTGCCTTCCACATGCCGGTAGAGAGCCGTAATCGCCTTCCATGAGAAAAAGTGGCATTTGGGAACCTGCCACTGAGGAACCGCACATTCCACAAACTCACGGAAGGGGCAGAGTCTACCAACTGAGTTTTTGCCAAGCTAGCATTCAACCGCTGGGCATGTGGATGGCTGGGAGCGAACTTCTTTCTGCGGTGCAGCAGCTGGGGCAGGTAAATTTGCCTGGTACAATCTGACGTCGGTGTACCGATAACATTTTGCCCGCAAGTACTTGGCTGTGACACACCTAATTCTACACCTTCATTCCTCTCAGTGCAGGTCTCAGAGAGGACTGAAGGTATAGTGGGGTTGGAGATCCCAGCTGATGAGGAGCAAGGAGAGGTTCTCTTTGTTCTTTGGTGTGGGTCTTTTAGGTACGCTTGCCAACGAACTGCATGGCAGGTCAACATATGTCTGGTCAAGCATGTGGTGCCCAAGCGGGAGATGTTTTGGCCACGTGAGATAGGCTTGAGACATATGTTGCAAATAGCAGCAGTGCGATCTGATGCACTCGTCTCAAAAAAGGCCCACACCAAAGAACTTTTGCAATAACGCGCAGAGACAGCAGCACCCTGCACATGCGGAGCTCTGCGGTGTGATGCAGTCAGTGTGCTGCCCTTAAGCTGGCCCCTGGAGGGCATCCTGCCTCGTTGGTGATGTGCCGCCTCCTCCTCCTCTCTCCTATCAGGCACCCACGTGGAGTCAGTGACCTCATCATCCCCTCCCTCCTCATCACTGGAGCAAACCTGGCAGTATGCTGCAGCAGGGGGAACATGACTGCCAGATTGCTGTTCTTCTTGGGCACCCCCTCTGTCTGGGCTCACGTTACTGCCTTCCTCTACCTAAGTGCCATCATCGGAGCCTTCAAAACGCTGGGCATCCTCCTGGAACATGTACCCAACACTGTGGTCAAACAGTTCGGGGGACTCCTCAGGAGGACATGGTGGGGCTAGGGAAGGAGTGACTGATGCCATTGAACCAAGGGAAGAGGCTGCAGTGGCAGCTGCTTTGCCTGACAAAGTACCCTGAACCTGGGTGAGAGAGGATGAGGAGGATGAGGACGGCTTGGTCATCCACTCGACCAAGTCTTCTGCATGTTGCGGCTCAACACGGCCAGCTGCCGAAAAAAAAGGCCAAGCATGTCCCACGGACACATGCTGATGAAGATGCACCGTCTCCACGACCAGCACTGGTGCCTCTAGACCAGCCTTTCTCAACCAGTGTGCCGCGGCACACTGGTGTGCCGTCAGAGGTTCTCAGGTGTGCCGCAGGATCAGGGGAGTGAAGGGCTGTCAGATGAGCCCGATCTCCCGATCCCCTGCCGAACTGTACATCGGTACTGTGAGAAGCTCCCTCAACCTCGGCAAAGTGAAAGTAAAGTGCAGGGGAGTGTGCTGCACTCTCTGCTTCCCCCTACAGTGCAGTACCCGGCTGAATGAGGAAACTGGAAAGGTACTGTGCTAGAAGCTAGATTCGTTTTAAAAGGGCTTTATACATGTGTCTGTGTGTGTGCATGTGAGTGTCTGACTGTGTGTGTGTGTGTGTGTGTGTACATGTGTCTGTACGTGTGTGCATGTGTCTGTATGTGTGTGTGTATGTGTCTGTATGTGTATGTGCATGTGTATGTATGCGTGTGTGCATGTGTCTGTATGTGTGTGTGTGTATGTGTGCATGTGTCTGTATGTGCGTGAGCATGTGAGTGTCTGTCTGTATGTGTGTTTGTACATGTGTGTGTGCGCGCATGTGTCTGTATGTGTGTGTGTGCATGTGTCTGTATGTGTGCATGTGTCTGTATGTGTGTGTGTGTGTGTATGTGTGCATGTGTCTGTATGTGTGTGTGCATGTGTCTGATATGTGTGTGCATGTGTCTGCATGTGTGTCTGTATGTGTGTGTGTGTATGTGTGCATGTGTCTGTATGTGTGTGTGCATGTGTCTGGTATGTGTGTGCATGTGTCTGGTATGTGTGAGCATGTGAGTGTCTGTTTGTATGTGTGTGTGTACGTCTGTATTTGTGTTTGTACATGTGTGTGTGTGCATGTGTCTGTATGTGTGTGTGTGCATGTGAGTGTCTGTCTGTATGTGTGTGTGTACGTCTGTATGTGTGTTTGTACATGTATGTGTGTGCGCATGTATCTGTATGTGTGTGTGTGCATGTGAGTGTCTGTCTGTATGTGTGTGTGTGCATGTGAGTGTCTGTCTGTATGTGTGTATGTGTGTGTGTGTGTGTGTGTGCATGTGTCTGTATGTGTGTGTGTGCATGTGTCTGTCTGTATGTGTGTTTGTACATGTGTGTGTGCATGTGTCTGTATGTGTGTCTGTATGTGTGTGTGTGCATGTGTCTGTATGTGTGTTTGTACATGTGTGTGTGCATGTGTCTGTATGTGTGTCTGTATGTGTGTGTGTGCATGTGTCTGTATGTGTGTGCACATGTCTGCATGTGTGTGTGCACGTGTCTGCATGTGCGTATGTACAAGTGCCTGTATGTGTCTGTATGCGTGTGTGCACGTGTATGTGTCTGTATATGTGTGTGTGTATGTTACTTTTAATCCTGACACCCCCCCCCCATTCCTGTACCATCAGAACTGCTTTTGTAGGTCTTGTTTGTGATAGCAGCAAGGACTGCTTCTCCTCTGAAAAGCAACCTATGCACAGATCGCTTTTCAGAGGCATTTGACAGGCGGTAAAGAGGCATTATGTTGCCTCCTCACCACCTGTTTTAATGCAGAATCACTACACCGCAACCGTGCATTGTACACAGTTGCAGGGTAGTTGCCGTTCAGCCCCATTCACCCTGGGTATACCTCCAGCTGCAGCTACAAATGTGTACACCCCCAGCTGTTGTCTCTGCAGCTAAAGGGGAAGAATTTGGGGGTGGTAAAAACAGCTTAACCATGTGCTTTTACCACCCCTCCAACCCGACATGTGAACAAACCCTTGGTTCACATCTGTGTTGCTGCGTGTAGTGCAGCCCATTCATTTCAATGGGCTTCCCCAACCACAAAAATTCAGGGACAAAATCCCCGACTTTTTTTTTTAAAATTGCACTGCACCAAAAGCACCCCACATTTTCCAATGTGTGAGGTACCATTAAGAATTAATGGCACCCCTAAAGAGCAGAGCATTTGTCTGTGTGTCAGGAACGAGTGCGATTTTGCGCATGTTCCGCGACACACAGTAACGTGAACTAAGCCTTGGACTGGGGTGCCTCAAGACTGAAAATACTTTTTAAGGGTGCCCCGACTGGAAAAAGGTTGAGAAACACTGCTCTAGACAAAGAGACTGCTTGCCCTCTTTTATTGGCTTGAGACTGTCTGCCTCTCCTTGTTGGCCTTCCAGACATACTATTGGCCTGCAGTGAGATGTAGCTGTGCAAAACTGGGATGTATATATATATATATATATATATATATATATATATATATATATATATATATATATATATATACCGATTATACTGCAGCTAGCAGAATCAACTGCCTGCCTGTAGTATTATTAGTATGAGAACACCTGCACCTGGCTTCAGATAGCTATACTGTAGGTGCAACTGTGCAGGGTACACAGTACACTAACTGGAAATACTTCAAGAGCCTGCCTGTGCTATTAAAAGGATCAGAAGAAGCACACCAGCACTTGTCTTCAGGTAGCTATACTGTGGGTGCAACTGTGCAGGGTTATACAGTACACTAACTGTAAATACTTCAAGAGCCTGCCTGTGCTATTAATAGGATCAGAAGAAGCACACAAGCACCTGGCTTCAGGTAGCTATACTGTAGGTGCAACCGTGCAGGGTTACACAGTAAACTAACTGTAAAAACTTCAAGAGCCTGCCTGTGCTATTAATAGGATCAGAGGAAGCACAACAAGCACCTGTCTTCAGGTAGCTATACTGTAGGTGCAACGGTGCAGGGTTACACAGTACACTAACTGTAAATACTTCAAGAGCCTGCCTGTGCTATTAATAGGAACAGAAGAAGCACACAAGCACCTGGCTTCAGGTAGATATACTGTAGGTGCAACTGTGCTGGGTACACAGTACACTAACTGGAAATACTGTAAAAACACCTGCCTGCCTTTTAGTATATTAGGAAGAGAATAACAGGAATGGAGCTAGCTAAACTGAATACAGTGTATATATATATATATATATATACACACAAAGCCTGGGATGCATATATATATATATATACACACAATACACTGTAAGTGCAAACTGACTCAACCTGCCTACTCTAACCTAACTCTATCTGTCTATCTATCTCTCTCCACCACAACACACTACACAAGGCCACCACGCAGGCAGCCTTATATAGTGTGGGCGTGTACTAAACCCCTGAGCCATAATTGGCCAAAGCCTCCCTGGCTTTGGCCAATTACAGCTCTATGCACACATGGCGCTGTGATTAGCCAAGCATGCGGGTCATAGTGCATCCTTGGCCAATCATCAGCCAACAATGCACTGCGATGCCACAGTGAATTATGGGCCGTGACGCGCCACTCGAATTTGGCACGAACAGCCCATATTGTTCGTAATTCGGCGAACGGCCGAACACACGATGTTCGAGTCGAACATTTGTTCGACTCGAACACGAAGCTCATCCCTAGTGTACAGTCTTGGCAGGATGTTGTTCCTGGATGAAGAAAGTTACAGTGGGGAAAATAATTATTTGATCCCCTGCAGATTTTGTAAGTTTTCCCATTTACAAAGCAATGAAGAGTCTGTATTTTTTATCATACGTGTATTTTAAATAATAGAGACTGAATATTAACCAAAAATCCAGAAAAAACACATAAAATAAATGTTATAAATTAAATTGAAGTTAAGTGAGTAAAATAAGTATTTGATTCCCAAGCAAAACATGACTTAGTACTTGGTGGAGAAACCCTTGTTGGCAAGCACAGAGGTAAGACGTTTCTTGTAGTTAGTGACCAGGTTTGCACACATCTCAGGAGGGATTTTTGTCCACTCTTCTTTACAGATCTTCTCTAACTCCTTAGCGTTTCTTGGCACTCCCTTGACAACTCGAAGTTTCAGCTCCCTCCATAAATTTTCTATAGGATTAAGGTCTGAAAACTGACTAGGCCACTCTATGACCTTAACGTGCTTCTTCTTGAGTCTTAAGACAATCCTTTGTTGTATGTTTGGGTCATTATCATGCTGGAAGACCCATCCATGAACCAACTTCAGTGTTCTGGCTGAGGGAAAAAGGTTCTCATCCAAGATTTTACAATGTATGGCCCTGTCCAGTGGCCCCTCAGTACGGCAAAGTCTGCCTGTACCTTTAGCAGAGAAACAGCCCCAAAGCATCATGTTTCCACCACTGCGCTTAACTGAAGAGATAGTGTTCTCAGGGTCATAGTCAGCATTTTTCTTCCACCAAACATGGCAAGTCGAGTTAATGCCAAATTGCTAAATTTTGGTCTTATCTGCCCACAGGACTTTCTCTCAGTCCTTCTTGAAATAATTTAGATCTTCATTGGCGTGACTGTACATGTGCCTTCTTGAGGAGGGGGAGTCGCCGTGTTTGGAGGAAAAATGCTGACTATGACCTTAAGAACACCATCCCTACAGTCAAGCACAGAGGTGGAAACATTATGCTTTGGTACTGTTTCTCTGCTAAAGATACAGACCGACTTTGCTGCATTGAGGGGCCAATGGATGGGACCATGTATTGTAAAATCTTGGATCAGAACCTTCTTCGTTCAGCCAGAACACTGAAGATGGGGTATGGATGGGTCTTTCAGCATGACAATGACCAAAAACATGCTGGAAAGACAACAAAGGAGTGGCTCAAGAAGAAGCACATTAAGGTCATGGAGTGGCCCAGTCTGTCTCCAGACCTTAATTCTATAGAAAATTTTAGGAGGGAGCTGAAACTTCGAGTTGTCAAGAGACAGCCAAGAAACCCTAAGGATTTAGAGAAGATCTGTAAACAAGAGTGGACCAAAATCCCTCCTGAGATGTGTGCAAACCTGGTCACCAACTACAAGAAACGTCTTACCTCTGTACTTGCCAACACGGGATCAAATACTTATTTTACTCACTGAATTGAAACTCAATTTATAACATTTGTATCGTGTGCTTTTTTTTTCTGGATTTTTGGTTGATATTCTTTCTCCGTCATTTAAAATACACCTATGATAAAAAATTATAGACTCTTATTTTCTTTGTTAGTGGGCAAACGTACAAAATCTGCAGGTGATCAAATTATTTTTTTCCCCCACTGTACATCATCCCAGTCAATACACATACTTCACATCGCCCCAATCATTACACAAACTTGCACATTGTGGCAAAAGCTCCTGGGGGCCCCAAATTGTTTCTGCAGTTTAGTTCCACTTGAAATAACACTTATCTCTCCACCTGGCTGTGACTGGACAGTGAACGAAAGATCAGCGATGAGCTTATCCCTCTGTAACTCTGCTCTCTACTCATATGAACATGTTTGCTGCTAGCACATGAGCACTGCAGCACAAAATACTTGCTCCTTCTTGACTACTTGCGTCTTTTCCATGTCTGAGCACTGCTGTACATTGGGATTGCAAGAGCCTACTACTGGATAAAACTCAGGTACTTACACTACATGCAAAATACATTTAATAAGGTATAAATGAATACAACGTTTTTGTTTGTATCTTTTATGTCTGATTGCAGTTCGGCTTGAAATGAATAATTACCAAAATTGGGAATTAAATCAAATCTAAAGTATATAATACATGAAATCCAGCAGAAAGTACTACCATGTAAACTGCTCATAGAAATGCTGCTTAAAGCGGAGTTCCACACAAAAATGGAACTTCCGCTTTTCGGAACCCTCCCCCCCTCCGGTGTCACATTTGGCACCTTTCAGGGGGAGGGGGGTGCAGATACCTGTCTAAGACAGGTATTTGCATCCACTTCCGGCATAGACTCCCATGGGAGTCTATGCCTCTTCCTGTCCCTCCGCGCTGTCTCCTGGGAAACACACAGCTCCCAGGAGAAAGCGGGGACCAGTTACGATGCGCAGCGCGACTCGCGCATGCGCAGTAGGGAACCGGGAAGTGCAGCCGCAACGCTTCACTTCCTGATTCCCTCACCTAGGATGGCGGCAGCAGCTGCCGAGAATCGAGCGATTTATCGGCGTCGGCTGTCGACATCGCTGGACCCTGGGACAGGTAAGTGGCCATGTATTAAAAGTCAGCAGCTGCAGTATTTGTAGCTGCTGGCTTTTAATATTTTTTTTTTTAGGTTGATGTAGGTGGACTCCCTCTTTAACAGCACAGCATTCTCATTTCGCATCATAATCTATAATCAAAAAATACCAGCAACAAGCTGAAATGCATATGAACCAACACATGCTAAAACGCATCTGAAAAAAAGCTTAAAATGTATTTTTAGCCAAACCATTTCATTTTAATTTTGAATAGTTTAGGGTAGTGTTAAACCTGCATCAGAATAATGTTTTCTGCCTGTGTCTCATTGGGTAGATTTCTGTTTATCTCCTGACCTGATGTTGCAACAGGAAGTGAGAGAAAATTTCTCTAGAATAAAGGAAAATTGCCTCCTATACAGCTGGCACCAGAACAAATGTCCATATTGGAATATTTACCTTCTCATGTCACCCCTAAAATTTTGGATTGTTCTTCACTTTCTGTTCTGGTGGCAATAGTCATCAAGACTTATGCCCCGTACACACGGTCGGATTTTCCGACGGAAAATGTGTGATAGGACCATGTTCTCGGAAATTCCGACCGTGTGTGGGCTCCATCACACATTTTCCATCGGATTTTCCGACACACAAAGTTTGAGAGCAGGCTATAAAATTTTCCAACAACAAAATCCGTTGTCGGAATTTCCGATCGTGTGTACACAAATCCGATGAACAAAGTGCCACGCGTGCTCAAAATAAATAAAGAGATGAAAGCTATTGGCTACTGCCCCGTTTATAGTCCCGACGTACGTGTTTTACGCCACCGCGTGTCCCAACGTACGTGTTTTAAGTCACCGCGTTCAGAATGATCGGATTTTCTGACAACTGCAAATGCAAGACAAGTTTGAGCCAACATCCGTCGGAAAAAATCCTAGGATTTTTTTGCCGGAATGTCCGATCAATGTCCGACTGTGTGTACAGGGCATAATAGATTGAATCTCTCCATCAGGGACACAGTAATAAAAACTCGACAGGGTTCTAACCCTTGTATAAAACAAACACACTGCCAGTACTCAGGTGCTTTGCGATGTAGGAAAGATGCTTGGCTGGAATCCTCTTGTACACTGATCCAATTCTTAGGATGTCAAGGGATCATTCACTGCTTGGCAGCTCTTATCAGACTGGGGGATCTTCATTACTATTTTTTCATTACTTTTTTTTTTTTTTTTGGTTGAACTTGATGGACTTGTGTCTTTTTTCAACCCGACTAACCTTGTAAAATTACAGAAACAAGAGAGTGCAATACCACAAACACCACTTCATTCATAACATTCATAAAAATACTTACAAGTTTAACTGAATTATTACATAAACTTTTGCGCTATGAATATCTGCGCCTCACCAGATGTTTATTTTATGTGCTACTCATGGGGATTTTTATTTCTTTTATTTCTTTTATTTTTCTGTTTTTTTTTGGGTTTTTTTCTCATTCTTTCCTCTCACTTAACGATCACCAGGGGAACGATCTCACAAAATGTGTCATTAACTTAATGTTTCATCTGACCATACACCTAATTCTTTATCTGCTTTTCGCAAATCTGACCCATGCTGTTTCTCCAAATCCACTGAGAAAGTTAATAGGCGGCATTCACAGCAATCTAAATGCAACTATTTCACACATGGACCGTCTTCAGTCCATGCCTTCTTCCTACATCTATCCCATATGTCAGCGGCTCTTGTCCCTTACTGACAGGTTTTACTTTTCTCTACGTTACCGTTTGGTCACCTTCCCAAACAGTGGTTTCAATTGATTACCTGATTTCTTCACTCAACCCTCCTTTAAACCACCACTGACCCATTCCGGTACCTTATATCACGAGTGCATACTCATACATAGCCTAGCGAGCAGGCATCGCTAGTCCCCGGATTACTTTTCACTACCTATAACCCCTAACAACACTACACAGTGGTCTTCACAGTTTCCTCTCCCCCGCATACCCAGTCCCCCTCACATCACTCTCTACTCCTGAACAATCTACTCTCATCCTGAATAGAATCTCATCACTCTCCTAGAACGCACCTTCCACACATAAGAACATAAGGCACAAATCCAACTACTGTTCTTTTTCTGCCACACATACACCTGCACCGCGGACTATCTTCAGTAAACACCACTCCAGTCTAACTCACAACACCTCCCAAATTACAGAATGACACCAGTCTCACACAATTCTACATCAATATCTCACCACAACGCCACTACTAAACTAGTCTCGCTCAACGCACGGGGACTAAATGTCCCTGAGAAATGTACACAAGTTCTCCTTTCTATGCATAAACTCAAGGCAGACATTATATACATCCAAGAAACGCATTTCAAAACGGACTCTATCCCCAAATTCTCCGACTTACGTTATCCAACAGCTTTTCATGCTACCAACAAACAATCAAAAACAAAAGGAGTCTCTATCCTTATCTCAAAACAGTGTCCACTCATAATCAAAGACACTCTAGCGCAGTGGTTCTCAACCTGGGGGTCGCGACCCCCTTGGGGGTCAAATGATGATTTGCCAGGGGTCACCAAATCCTTGGCTTTCCTGAAGCCTGCACCACTCTCCCAGCATTTTTGCGGCTGCCCAGCAGGGCTGTCCCTGGAGCCCGCAGCTGCCCACTTAGTCTCTTCGCAGCTGCCAATTCAGTTCACAGCATGACTGGGGGGCAGAGACTAGAGGTCAGCTGACTGGTGAGGAATGTGAAGTGGGAGGGGGTGGAGGAGACCCCATCTCCTGATTTCGGCATAGGTGTCACTGCTACAAGACCCCACAAAGTCGGAGACACATTGAGTAACGCTACCTGGGATTATAGTTGCCATTAAAGGTCCCCACTACAGTTCTCAGATCAGCAGATGACCTTGATCAAAAGCACCTTAGTTGGCTGATCAGAACTCCCCGCCAACACTGCCACTTATCCCACCCTCCACCAAGAAGTAAGAGAAGGAATAAAAATAGAGAATACATGGAAGGGAGAGGAAAAGAGGGGGAGGAACAAAGAAAAAGGGAGAGAAAGAATAAGAGAAAGAAGAAAAAAGATGGCTAGAAAGAGGGATGAGGGGAAAAAAACAAGAAATTAGGATAGAGAGAGGTAAAAGGGAAAGAAAGAAGAACAAAGAGAATGAGTGGTACATCCTAAAATGTACCATAAGGGTTTTAATACTGTACGAGTGGAAGGGACTCAGGGAGTGCTAAATGTCCGTGGTTTAGGGGGCGCAAATTACTTGTCTTGCCTTGGGTGCTGACAACCCACACTATGAAAATAATTTTACGGTTGGGGGTCTCCACAACTTGGGAAATTTTATCAAGGGGTCACGGCACTAAAGAGGTTGAGAACCACTGCTCTAGCGGATGAAGATGGAAGATTTCTTTTTGTCAAAGGTTCACTTTTCGGTAAACCTTTAACCTTAGCAAACATATACGCCCCCAACATTAAACAAGTCCCGTTCTTCCAACACACACTGCAATTGCTCGCATCGTTTCAAGAGGGTATACTATTAACTGGAGGAGATTTTAATGTTCCCTTAAACCCAATACAGGATACATCTTCGGGTGCATCCAAATTACCCTTCTCAGCGTTACGAGCAATTAAACAATGTTTTCAAGAATTGACATTACATGACGCATGGCGTACTTTAAACCCCTCAACTAAAGATTACACTTTTTTCTCCAACCCACATGGCAGCTACTCCAGACTTGACTATTTCTTTATTTCACAAAACGATCTCCCCATGCTCAAGCACACCTCCATCGAACCAATGTACATATCAGATCACCACCCGATAACCATGTCCTTGGAATTTCCATCCAAACATACTCGCTCACAAATATGGCGTCTTGATCCCTCACTGCTGACAGACATTTCAATTGTGTCTACTATACACGACAATCTAAAACTTTATTTCCAGGATAACGACTCCTTGGACATATCCCCAATGATAAAATGGGAAGCCCACGAATGCACCATACGGGGAAAATTAATAGCTATCGCTTCCAAGAGAAGACGAGAAAGACAAGCGCATATTTCTATCCTTTCCAAACGCATACAGAATTTAGAAAAAATACATAAGAAAACTCAAGCGCTCTCCACGCTTGAGGAACTTACTCAGGTGAGGACAGAGTTGAAAGAAGTGTTACATAAACAAATAAAACGCAAATACATATTATCACAAAAAATATTCTACGAACATGGCAACAAATCCGGTAAAATTCTAGCCAGAGCCCTCCGTGCAAAACGATCATCTACAACACTTCATTCCATTAATGACCCTTCGGGTTCTAAAGTAACGTCTAATACACTGATAGCAGACCAATTTGTGAATTATTTCTCGCAGCTCTATAATATCAATCCTCATCAACCCACGATAAACAATGATCGTAGAACACACTTGATTAAAGAGTTCCTAGCCCAACATGGTCCCAAACCCATTTCTGATGCAGAAGCTTCGCATCTAGAACGTCCCATCTCTAAGGACGAACTAGAGACTGTGCTCAAACAACTCAAAACAGGCAAAAGTCCAGGTCCAGATGGCCTAACAGCAGGATACTATAAGGAATTCATAGCTACGCTTTATCCTCACTTCTTAAATGCTTTCAACTCCCTTTCATCCGAGAACCCCCCTCCCAGAGATCTTCTCACAGCTCACATAGTGGTTATTCCAAAACCTGATAAAGATCCAAATTTAGTTCACAACTACAGACCAATATCTCTACTAAATGTTGACCTGAAAATATATGCAAAAATTTTGGCTAATAGACTTTTACCCCTTCTCCCTGGCCTCATCTCCTTGGACCAAGTTGGTTTTGTCCCAGGTAGAGAGGCAAGGGACAACACCCTAAAGGCAATTAGTATTCACAATTGGCTGACTTCAAAGAAACAACCGGGATTCCTTCTCTCGCTTGATGCGGAGAAGGCATTCGACAGGGAAGCCTGGGACTACCTAAAAGAGGTCCTAACACACATTGGCATACGAGATCGCATGCTACAATTTATTCTTGCTCTATACTCCACCCCAACTGCCAAAGTCCGGATAAATGGACACCTGTCGAATGCCTTCTCCATATCTAACGGTACAAGACAAGGATGCCCACTCTCTCCGCTTATTTTTGTCTTGGCACTGGAACCATGTCTAACGCATCTAAAAAACAATCCAAATGTTAAAGGAATAACCATCGCAAAATCTACCTATAAATTAGCGGCATTTGCGGATGACATCCTACTATTCCTGAAAGAGCCACACATTACGCTACCCAATCTCCTCAAAGATCTTACTCTCTTTGAAAATCTCACATATCTTAAAATTAACTTCCCTAAATCAGAGGCCCTGAATATCACTCTACCACCAGATATAGTGAAACAATGTCAAATTAATTTCCCTTTCATATGGAAACCGAGCGCCATTAAATACCTTGGGGTCTACATTCCAACCTCGCTATCGGACTTATACAGCAAAAACTATACTCCCATTATCCAAAATATTCAAAAAGACCTCAACACTTGGTCAACGGGTTTGTTCTCATGGTTTGGCAGAGTCTCCATTATAAAAATGACTATAATGCCAAAATTACTATACCTGCTCCAAACAATCCCAGTGTCTCTACCACAAACTTTTTTTAATGCGTACCGCAAATCCTGTATGAAATTCATCTGGAACGATAAGCGACCTAGAATGAGTTTCAACAGAATGACCGTACCCAAAATGAAAGGTGGATTAGGCCTACCGGATCTTCGAAAATACTATTGGGCCTGTCAACTCTCTCGAATAGTGGACTGGAATGTTCACCCTAAAACTAAAGCGTGGATCGCAATTGAACAAGCCTTCTCACAAATCCCGCTCCATAATCTACCCTGGATTCACCCTCGCCACATCTCTCCACATTGCAAACAACATCCCCTTATCGGTACAACACTGAATTCCTTTAAAAAGACATGTAAACATTTGCACATTTCCTCCTCTCCAGGCCCTCTCACGCCAATCAAACATAACCCAGACTTTCCACCAGGCAATGATCATTCGTTCCTTCATCACATAGGATCCCAGACAAGGATGACAGCGGGAGATTTCTTCGCTAAGGGGAATATTAAACCGCTGTCCTCATTGAACTCCCAAGAAACGAATCACCAGATCCCTTTCTGGTCTTATATGCAACTCAGACATTTTCTTCTTGATCCCCAAACTAGGGCTGTATACTCAAGAAACCAATCACACTTTGAATCCCTTTGCTCTGCCACTGAACCCCAAAGACACCTGATATCCACCATATACTTGAACCTCTTTCTCGAGCATACTCCTAAAACAAATATAGCTAGTGCAAAATGGGAAAAAGATCTTTCCATCCACCTCTCTGATAAGGAATGGGAAAAGATATACTCTAACATACACAAAGGCTCCATTAATGTAACAACTCAAGAAAACGGATACAAGCTTTTCTCCAGATGGTACAAAACGCCTCTCAAGTTACACACCATTAATCCAGAGATCCCATCTAATTGTTGGAGATGTAATGACAAAAACGGATCACTCCTTCACATATGGTGGGACTGCCCTGCGATTTCTGCCTTCTGGACTAAAGTTTTTCACCTCTCCTCCCAAATCACTACACTTCAGCTAGAATTCTCTCCAGCACAAGCCCTCTTACACCACTCCTCCCTACCGATGAAAACTTATCACAAATCCCTAGCACTACATCTAATCAATGCTGCCAAACTCTGTATCCCAGTTCTCTGGAGATCTCCCAACCCACCCACAATCGCAGACTGGTTCAAAAGAGTAAACAAAATAGCTGAAATGGAGGAACTTGTACATCAAGCACAGGATTCCTATACTAAATACAGGAACACTTGGGCCTGTTGGCTACATTTCCGCACAACATCTGAATATACCCAATTAATCAATTAGGAACCCTCCTCCAGCACACCATAAGACACATCATACATCCCATCCCAACTGTCTATAGTCCTCCCTATAGTCGTGCATGAAACAAAATTCAGGAGGTAACTATATCATTACGCATACAGAATTCACTTCAAAAGCTCTATTATGCTTTTCTTCCTGGGACTTGGTCCTTCTGTAAAGATATTTCCCGTTAGACCCATGGCTGAGCCAGGGACGGGAAATAACTTTCCCCTACCTTCCCTTTGTATTTCTCACTATATTTTGACCACCATTTAATCGAAACTTTGCTATGTTAGATATCCATGGTTGTATGCTATGATTATATCTCTATCTACAGACATTACCCGACTTATGGACACCACGCACCAGGATCAATTTCACACTCTCACACAGACATAGTAATTAACGATTGTTCCAAACACAATCCAACAAAAATCTCAGACTCATATACTAAGGCTATCATAGGCAATCTATTATAATACGGTTTTTACTCCTCTCTCCCTTTTTAATGTTTTTCGCCCTCAAAAATCAACATGTTTAAAAAATGTTTTACCTGCTTTACTATATGTTCTTTATATTTTCTGCCCACACTACTCTGTAATCCCATTTATCCACACACCAGATGTAATGTGTTTTTCAACAAATCCACAGTCGTAGATTTGAATACTTGTTAAAATACAACGTTGTACTCTCTGGACTGTTCCCTCTGTATAACACTATTGTCATTTTATCTCAAACCTTGCTTTTATGTACTACTTTTCTGTATGGATTTAACTTAATAAAGCTTTATTTGGAAAAAAAAAAAATACTTACAAAAGTATTAAAATCACAGGTGTGTAACTATCATATCTCTTCTCATCGCTATCATCTGAATAACCAATAGGGAGAACTCTTCTGAAGAGGGCTTCTCCCTCAAAATTTGTCAACCCACTTGTATATACTGCACTTTGTTACAGTTTGCGGAACAGGCCTTTCTATTGGTTATACAGATGATATAATTGTGAAGAGGCCTTGTATATTGGATATGGTGGTTACGTCTGTGATTGTAATACTTTTTTGAGTATTTTTATTACATTTATTAATAATGTGGTGTCTGAGGCAATAGGCTGGTGCATGCTCCCATTTCTGTCATTTTAGGGTTCAGAACCTTCCCTACAATATCCAAATCTAAGAAAAAAGTACTGGCCATATGCACACTTTAAGATGTACACATTTAAAAGAAACCCTTTAATCTGGGTATGAATTATTTATAAAGAAGTGAAAAAAAATACGCTATTAAAGAACCTCATAAACAGAAAAGTATAAGCAGCAAATCTCCTGCGAGACATATTACACAAACATAAGAGTATATAGAATTGTGCTAATCAAACAAATTATAATAAATCAACTCACAATAAATATAACAAAACAGTCCACAGGTGTTGTGATGATATATCTTAAAAACTCCTGGTGCCGATCTTCACCATCCACCACCTTTTTAATGATCTTATACATCAGTGCCTCCACCAACAGCTGAAAAACTCGCTTACCAGCTCCTGTGGACCCCTCATTACAAGGGGTCATTTGCACTTGTGGCCTAAACCCAGCCAAGGTCTTTCTCCAGATTCGGTAAGGTTACTTTCACACTGAGGCGTGCAGGCGCTGGCGGTACAGTGGCGCTAAATATAGCGCTGCTTTACCGTCATTTTAGCGGCGCTAGCGAGGCGGTCTTAACCCCCCACTAACGGCCGAAAAAGGGTTAAAACCGCCTGCAGCGGTGCTTTGCGGGTGGGTTTGCAGCGCTGCCCCATTGTTTTCAATGGGAAGGGGCGCTTTAGGAGCGGTAAATACACCGCTCCTACAGTGCTCCAAAGATGCGGCTTGCAGGACTTTTTTGACTGCCCTGCAAGCACACCACTCCAGTGTGAAAGCCCTCGAGGCTTTCATACTGGAGTGCATTGAGCGTCTCTTTCAGGGCGCTTTGCAGGCGCCATTTTTAGCACTTAGCACCTGCAAAGCGCCTTAGTGTGAAAGGAACCTAACTCTCCTACATTGGATCACCCCTGGGCACCATGTTATATGTAAGAATCTCTAAAACCCCCCCCCCCCCCCAGAATGTTCCAGTGTAAAATCCTTTTAAAATGTATTAGAATATAAAATATTGCACTTACAGCATCCGGTGATTAAATGTGCCTTAAAGAGGAGCTCCACCTTAAAAAAAAATATTAAAAGCCAGCGGCTACAAATACTGCAGCTGCTGACTTTTAATAAATGGACACTTACCTGTCCCAGGGTCCAGCGATGTTCGCAGCCGAAGCCGATCGATCGGTCATCTCTCGGCTGCCCCCGCCGCCATCCTAGGTCAGGGAATCAGGAAGTAAGGCGCTGCAGCTTCACCGCCCAGTTCCCTACTGCGCATGAGTCGCGCTGGGCGTCTTCACTGGTCCCCGTTGTGTTCTGGGAACTGTGTGTTTCCCAGAACACAACAGGGGGGGGGGGCATCTGCGGCTATTCTGCAGCTATCTAAGCCCAGAAGTGGGTGCAGATACCTGTATTAGACAGGTATCTGCACCCCCCTCCCCCCTGAAAGGTGCCAATTGTGGCACCGGAGGGGGGGGAATACGATGAGCTGAAGTTTAGGGTGGAACTCCGCTTTAAGTTTGGTGTGTCGGCCACCACACAAACAAACCAACCCGTCCTTCTAGGACACGTGTGGGATTGGTGACGTCAGAGAGAAGGCCTTGGCTGGGTTTAGACCACAAGTGCAAACGACCTCTTGTAATTGAAAGGATCATGTAAAAAGCCCTTTGTGTTTTGTAATCTAATATATGAACCGTGCCTTTTGTAATAATATGAATGAACCATTATGACTCCATTTTGTATACCCCCACCATTTTGTATGAAGTCCCTTATTTTGTAAGTTCCAACTTGTGTAAGAATGCTTGCGCAGCACCCCCCCTCCCCTTTATTTGCTCACTGCGGTCAAACCTGTTCTCGGAATGTATATCCTGTTTAGCCTTAGGCAATCAGCTAAGATATGTGACTAATGACCAAATGTCCTAGCTAACCACTGATAGATATATATCAGGTAACAAACCTGTATAACCCTAGACACATATGCATTAAACTAACCACTCCCCCTCCTTTGCTCTTTACTGAATATAAGCTACATTCGCACTCAATAAACTCAGACATTTTATGAATACGCAACCTGCCTCTCGTTCATAAAGTGTCTCCAGATATCTGAGGACTCTGTTGGTGTACCAACAAGAAGGGTGGTCGTCCAGAATACCTATTATTTCCATTCAGTAATGAGGGGTCCACAGGAGTTGGTAAGCAAGTTTTTCAGCTGTTGGTGGAGGCACTGATGTATAAGATCACTAAAAGGTGGTGGATGGTGAAGATCAGCACCAGGAGTTTTTAAGATATATCATCACAACACCTGTGGTCTTGTTATTTTTATTCTAAATTGATTTATTATAATTTGTTTGATTAGCACAATTCTATATATTTTTACGACTTATGTATAACATCATGAATTGTGTTTTAAATGCAGATAATATAAGTACCTGAAATCTGTCTTTATCTTAATATCTTACCATCCCTTGCACACCAGGACTCAGAATAAGAAAAGACAGTGCAGCAGTGTGAATTAGGCTCTACACTACTGCACAGTGCTGAAAATAAAGCAGTAGAGTCTTGATAACAGGAAGGAAAAGCACAGAGGTGATGTCATCAGTGTGCTGCTGCTCCTTTATTGTCCAATTAGCAAGCTTGGAGCAGGGAAGTGACTGAGAAAGCAGAACTTTTGTTAGACGCGTTTGCTACAGTTACATCAGTACTGTTACAATTTCTTTTTTTTTTTATAGGAGGAATATTGAACCATGTTTAAGACAGACTCCATAGACCATACTTTTTTGCTGGAATTCTATTTTAAAAATTAAGTTGCAATAAGTGTAGAAAAACAACCTTCATAAATTAGTGTTTGTGTCCACTGTGATAAAGCAGTGGGTTGTGAACCATATGTTAGCTACTTGCATTATTGCTAACAGCAGCCTTTCCGCTGCATTAGTACCCATTTATTCAGCCACCTATTGCTTTATTGCCTTCTCACAAGAATTAAGCCAGGCAGTTTGGCCTAATATATCACTTCACAATAAAAGTTTAACTTAATGCTAACAAGTGTCTGACAGTTACTCTTTCCTCGTTTGTGTGGCTTATTCTCCACCGTTATATATATGCAGGTGGCAAAGGTTACTCTTGATGAGGAATCAATATAAATGAAAATTAACAAATGTACTCTGAACACACCTGTTTTCCATCCATCTGAAGACTGCAAGTCTGAAGATTTTACAGCCCAAGATGCAAGAGCTAGAAACATCAAGCATGCGTCACTCCGGCTGGGGGATAAATATGGAACAAGAGAGCCTGCAAACAGACATGTGTGTAAGTAAAGCATGACAGCATTAACAAAGCTGATTTTACTATAGAAGTGTTATTGTGTTAATATGATCATAGGATTAATTAGCAGTTACATCATTGCTCGTACCTGCTGTTGGTTCATTTGTCTCTTCAGACGTCCCGCGGTGCAAATGAGGAATGAATGTTCCACCTCTGCCATGAAAAGTATATCTTGCTGTATATTCTTGTAGTCTTTCAGGAACAATAGATTGGAAAATGCTGGGGGCCCTTGGGGCAGGCGGTATACTGAATAAGATGCCTTCCCTGTCCTGATGCTGAGGTCCATCAGCAAAAAAAAACTCACAGGCTTCAGGCCAAGTGGCAACAACTGTAGATGATGAAGGTTCATCTACATTTGATTCTTCTGGTTTATGGTCTTTAGTTTTTATTGTATGTTCATCCTCTTCCATAAAGAAATATTCATACATATCTGGTGTGTACACGACTGCTTCTTGTATTGCTTCTTGACTTGCCATATTTGTTCCAGTCTCAACAATTCCAGATTCTGAAACATCATCAAAGAAAAAGTCATACATTTCAGGAAGGGTAAGGGCTGTATTTCTATATGATGGTGACTGGTGTTGTGTTGATAGGCTCCTACTGAACACAGTATGCCCACTAATTGTAGCAGGTACCAGGCTGCACACAGGATTTGTACCCTCAGCTCTGGGAAGTCTATACTGGTCAAAACTCAACTCATGTGAGCTCACAATGACTTTGGTGTCTGGCTTCTGTATCACTGACTGAGTTTTGGATAAATCCAAATTTTCAATTAGGGGAATATTTTGCTGCACGGCTGAGGAATCTCCAGGGGCTTTGGTTGTAAAGAGCGGGATACAGTCCTGGGTATCATATTGTGTCACATTGGCTTTGAAAAGGTTTTTAGTAGAAACATGGCTGTCCATACTATAAAGTGTTGAATTTGTGTTTTTAAAGCAATCATTTTCATTTTTAGCAGTCAGTTGGTCATAATTTTCAGGGCTTGCTTGTAAAGTGGTCAGATTTGGCAAAAAACACCTTTGAGGATCCTCTGTTGTATTGGTTATACCAGGGATGTGTCCATTCGGTAGACACTCTGATAAGGATGGGATGTTTACCATGATACAACTTTGATTATCTTTTGAAATATCAAGTGAATCTTTTGAATAAAGTAACTGAGCACTGGTTCTAGATGGATTATTAGTAGCTACAGAAAGTCTTTCCTTTGGGTGCCCCCTTTCTGACTCTTCATTAGAAATTACAGAGGGATTCATTCTTTCTGTGCTGTGGGCTTCGATATCCTCTCTGTCCCTTTCATTATGGTGTTTCACCCTTGTGCTGAGAGATCTCATACATTCTACAAGACTTTCGTTAACTGCCCTGTCTCGTGATTTTTCTATGGTTAAATAATTGTCCTTGGGTTTTGGACATGGAATGCCTGTTCTATGTACTGTTTCCACCTTCTTGGACAACAGAGTCTCTTTCTGACACAGAAACCTAGCGACTGATCCAAACTCCTCCTCATCCTCACTGCCAGACAACACATCATCACTTGAACCTATCCATTTGTAGGGTGAATGTCTTGGTGGAGACAAGGCTACTGGCATGGTCTGGGGTTCCCTGTGGTCTCCCACTTGTGGACATAAGCTGACCCGGATAACCTTTGGCTTGCTAGTTGCTGTTGAGCATATTGCATCTTCATGTTCTGTGTCACTCGCTAAAAGTTCCTCCTCTGTGGCTAAAGACACTTGCATTAGGCCACATTCCTCAGCCGTGGAGTAAAATTCCTCCCAGTCACGGTCACTGATTTGAATACTATATTCAAAGTTATCCATAGCTGCAAATAGAAAAACATATATTATGAGTGCTAAGTGATAATAATAGGTCAAATTGTATATACATTCAGTTCTTGGTAGACACTGAAGTTTTAAGGTGGCCATACACCTACAACGTAGCAATTTTTTTTATTGATTTCCATACGTGTGATTACAAACTAGCAGATTATCATTAATCTAAATATCGATGTTGCAACTCATAGGGTATTATCCCACACTTTGAAACCAACAAAATCTAAACAATCTATATAAAATATAATTATTTAATCATTTTGAATTACTATTCGCTTTCTGACGCACGCAGATATTTGATTAGAAGTGATTGACAAAATTCCACCACTGGCTTGGCAGAGTTTAAATTGATTGAATAGAATGTCTTTATCTGTATTTTTTTTTTATTGGATCAGTTTAGTTGTGAATGGACGCCGGAAAGGTTTACACCAGTGGTTCACAATGATCTTCAAGGCCTTCTGAGATTTGATACACCCAGATGTTAAAATGGTGCTTACCAAATGTTCTTCTGATCATCAGCAGAGTGCTTCCTAAAGCAGGGCCACGCATACAAATGTAAGAACAGCATCTGGTTGTTTGCCCACGTATGCAAGTATGGCACCTCTCCCTGAATTTACCATTTTCTCATTCAGGGAGAAGTATTGCACATGCATGAGTGTGTAACCACCAATGCAGATGCCAACGGCATTTACCCCAGCATAGTCGTGTACAACCATTCACTTCTACTGGTGGCTCCCCAGGCGCTAAAAAGTGCCAGTGAGCTGCTAAGCATATGCATGAGGTCCAAAAATATATATTTCTAGCCCAAACATTTGCGTTAGTTTTGAATACAATGGTGAGGGATTAGAAGCATTGTCAAGTTTTTACTGCTGTATTTGAGCCAGAGGGAGGGCCAAACAAATGATTTAGAGTCCAAAAGCATTTCTTTGATTTTTGAAACATCAATCGAAGCCAGGACATTATCCAGCGCGTGAATGCCTGTGTCAGAGTGACAGAGCAGCAAGCTTAAAGTCTAAGCATAGGTGAAAAAAATAGGCACAAGGGACATTTCTTAACAGCAGTGTGATGCTGCTGTCTCAAAGTTTAGCTGAAATCTTCCTCTGTGGAAGCAATGCGGCTTGGAATCAGGCCCCTGAAAAGCTGTTCGATCTGCATATTCTAGCATGCTCAATCTCAGCTGCAATGCTCTTCCAGTTACCTCTAGAAGCCCGTTCCCATCATGAATACAGCCCTGAGGAAGGGGGAGGCAACTCCCCTGAAATGCATTGGATTTACCTGTTAATAGCGGCGGCCCGTTCACAAGGGGCGCCACACTCCCTAATGTCTATGTGCCCGGCCCCTAACCTCCAAGCAGGGCAATGGACGCATAGAGTTCTATGCTTTTTTTTGCAAATTACATGAGGCTCTAATTGGCTTCAAAAGGGGTGGGCTCAGGGTGCAGAGCAGTGTCGCCTGAGCCCACCCACTTGTGACAATAGCGAATCAACATTCGCTATTGTCTTCCTGCTTCTCCTCCCAGCCAATCAGGACAGGAACTGGGTCCTGACACCAGATTGGCCAGAAGGAGAAGCCACTGGATTGTCTGTGAAGAGAAGTTGGGCAAGCCATCTGGTACCTAGATGCGGTAAGTGCGGGGCTGGCAGGCTTGCAAGCAGGGCTGGGTGGGTTGGATGGCTTGTTTGCGCCAACCCCCCCCCAAAAAAGGAGCACCAGCTGCCACTGCCTGTTACCTGTGAATTTTTAACTTTAATGAACTTCTCAAAAAACCTTTGAGATCATGGAAAACTTTTGTACCAGGTGCACCTCCATACCCATCAGACAAGGTTTGGGATGAGTCAAGAAGGCATGGCAGTAATTGGTCAAGGCTTAGCAGTCTGAAATTGCTCTGCTTAACACCTCCAGTCCACTTCATTAACCAATATGCATTAGACTAGACTGCTAAACAGGGGCACCGAGATAGGTAAAGAGATGCTGCACTTAAAGCCCAACTCCGAAAAATTCTAAAAATTCTAAAATGATCTTTTGCAGTTGCACCCACACTTCTAGGGTCAGTGGCTTGTTTAGTCAAGGAGAGAGGAAAAGCACTCTATTACCTGATCCTCTGCTGCCCCAGCAGATGGTTCTACCCCATGTGTCAGCAGTGGACTGTCCCTCGATGTCATGAGGTCCAATCTAGGGCTGTGGACCCTACATTGCGATAACTGCACACTGTGAAAACAAAAGAAAGGGCGCACCAGCCTAGCACATTATCCTTATACACCATTTATTGACCCAACCCAAATTGCCAGTGGGAAGAACTTAGGATTCTCATCAGTCACTTTAGGAGATAAAAAAAGTCAGGCTACAGGTAATAGACCACTTGGCTCTGAAGAAGAGGGGATACCCCTTGAAACGTGTTAGCCTTTGTAGACCTGCGTGGCTTCTTCCAGTGATAAAAAGTTTGTGCAATGGTTTTTGTCGTACCTGTTTCTGAATTATATTGATGAGCTTGTTCATACATTGGTTTGTGAGTATAATATTTGCTTTTATCTTATCAATAAATAGTGTATAAGGATAATGCGCTAGGCTGGTGTGTCCTTTCTTTTGTTTTCACAGTGTGCAGTGCATTGGGAGTACCCCAGTCCTAAGAGGGCAGCAAAGAGTGGTTTGAGACTTTGGAGCAGAGCAGAAACAGAGAGGATCAATTGACTTTGAGCATCACACTTAAATGCAGGATGGTGTTTTTCAGTACTATCTTGGTCTTGATAACATCAGGACCTAAGTCACTGGAGTGTGGAGGATGCTGTGGGGACTGGTCTAGCAGGGAGGATCAGGTAAGCAAATTTACAATTCTCCTAGACCTAAATGAGCAAATATAACTCTGCACCCTCCCACTGCAAAGGATAATTTTTACAGAGTTGGACACAGTACGTATGTATTTGCCAAATTAGACTTATATTTACATGGAATCATGGGGAAGGCCAGGGGTAGCCACCGACGAAAATAATTGGATTCTTGCTGGCCTGAACACACTGGGGTTGATTTCCTTAAGACAAATAGACTGTGCACTTTGCAGTTGCACTCTGCAAGGGCAATTGCTCCAGAGCTTAATAAATGAGGTAAAGTACCACTTTGCAAAGAATATCCAATCACGTGCAATGAAAAAACCCCAAACAAAAACAGCTTTTTTGCTTGCACATGATTGGAAGATGGAAAGTCAGCAGAGCTTCTGCTCATTTAATAAGCTCTTTTGACTGTGCTTTTGAAAAGTGCACAGTCTATTTACCTTTAGTAAATCAACCCAAAAAGCCACGTACTCACGAGCGGAATGTCCGAGAGAAAAAGTCAGACGGAAGCTTTTCATCGTCTATTCCGATCGTGTGTATGCCTCATCGGACTTTTTTTTTGAAAATTCCGACGGACCTAGAAATGGAACGTGTTCTAAATATTTCCGACGGAACCAATTACTATCGGGAAAATGTCTGTATGCTGTTCCGACGGACCAAAAACGACACATGCTCTGAAGCAAGTACGAGACGGAAGCTATTGGCTACTGGCTATTGAACTTCCTTTTTCTAGTCCTGTCATACGTGTTGTACGTCACCGCGTTCTGGATGGTCGGACTTTGGTGTGATCGTGTGTATGCAAGACCGCTTGAGCGGAATTCCGTCTGAGAAACCTTCGGAGTTTATTCAGACGGCAAAACTGGTCGTGTGTACGCGGCATAAGTGTATGACCAGCGGGACCCTGTACAATACAAATCAATGGGGGGCGCTGCCGCTGTTCGCATTTAACCACTCACCTGAGTGGTTACATGCAAAAGGAGCTTCCAACCGACCCCGGATGCAGCCAGTGTGCATTCAGGGTCGGTGTTTCTGTGGAGTTCTGGCCGCAGCTAATTGGCCAGTTTGTATACAGCATTGCACAGAGTGTTCCTACGTCCAGAGGCGGCATTTAGCTGCTACTGAACGCAGCAAATTATCCATACCCATGAATGTAGCCTCAAGGACAATCTGATTTGCAATAGACGTTGAATGTTTTGATGTATCTACCCACGCCCATTCATAGAAATTTTTTCTGGTTTTGTGCTTTTGGAATGTTAAAGATGTCAACAACGTCTTCACAGACACCCTGCTCTGCACAGACACCTGCATGAAGAAATGGGTTCTCCATGTGTGGTTTACACATAAATTAGGTCATGTCTCATGGATTATCTTATCAGGTCCAGGCCAGGGTCGGGTCACTGAGAGGCCTTTACCACAAGTGAACGCAACATGACTGCCTGTCAAATACATATCTGAAGAACTAATAAATGTACAGAGTATAGAGTACGAAAAATGTGTCAGGGCATATACTCAAATTACCAGGACCTAATGTACTAATATTCTTATACACAGCAAGGGTTAATGTGAGCCTGTCTATTTCTCAGGTCCTTCATGACCTTGGAATAGTCAGTCTGTGCTTTCAGTCACAGCAGGCACAGTCAGTTCCAGACACTTGAGGTTTGCTGAGGGGGAACAAATCCTTCATGGCCAGTATCTGGTTGTTCGTCGCATGGGATTATTTTCCCTTTGACGTGTTTTTATTCTTAAACTCTGTTTTACAAGTTTATCCTCATATATTATTAAAGTCCGAGGTAATGTGTCTCACATCCTGCATGAATGCACCGTTACATGCTCAGCTATAATCTGTGGTGTAAGTGTTCTTTCACACCAGAATAAATACACAAACACACACAGACAATGTTATAGAAAAATATTCTTCAGCGTGCAATTTACAAAGTATACTTAATGGTGCTCAGTAACAGCTGAGTGATAGCAGAACTCCAAAAATAGTCCCTACACTAAAATCTGTTTAAAAAAATACTACTCAATTATGAATTCTTAAAGTGGAACTAAAGGCATTTTTTTCATTTTGGATGGAGTAAGAATAGGTTTTAATCCCTGTCAGTTTTTTTGTCATCTGTGTTCCATTGGGGAGATTTCTCTTCACTTCCTGCCCCATAGCTAAAACAGGAAGTGAAAGGAATTCCGTTCAAAGAGAGAGAATCCCTGGTTGTCACCAGAATTAATGTCCCCATTGCAGGATGCCCCCTCTATTCCTGTTCTGGGAATTTCTTTCACTTTCGATCCTGGTCCCGATCCCAGGACAATTAGAGAGGGGGAACCTACCTAATGAGGACACAGACTGCATTTAAAAACCTGGCAGGTGTTCTAATCCCTCTCCACTCTATCCAAAACTAAAACTTAAATTGGATGTAAACACTCTCCTATACCCAGTGAAGTGAACAGCCTCAGGGTGATACAAAGCGATGAAACAAATCTCCCTACATAAGTTTTACATGTATATCTGCTGTCTTCAGCTTGCTATATTCTTTAGAATTCTTACATTGTGTTAGAAATTTTACTTCCTCATTCAGCTGTAGGAGTTGATTCTTGGCTTACACTGTGTGACCGCTGATTGGAGGAAAGGCACACACCCCCACTCCACATAGGCAGAGGAACGAAGATACTTTGAGAGCTGTGCTGTGACAAGACAAGCTCTCTGCTAATCTATTTATAGCACCCACACCAACACTAATTTCAGGCTGGTTTTATCTCCTGTGTCAGGGAACTTGTCAGAAGTTATCATGCTGATAACAGAGTAACGAAACAGCAGAAAGACACGGGACTCAGGGCTTTGAATAGAGATGAGTAAACACTGCAGATATATGTGCCTAGGTCAAATTTCATGAATCAGGTTTACATCCACTTTAAGTTATAGTTATGGTATTAAAACCACATTATTAAAAAAACTATCAATAAATGCTGTGTTACGTGCTGTTCATAATCACTCTGGGATTCGTCTTCAGTATTCTGCATAAAAACTGGTTAATCCTGTTGTCCTCGATCTCCCCTTCTGTCCATGTCCCCACTGCAGCTAGGGATTTCACAGAGCAGTATTGGCAGCTCTGCAAATGCTCAGTTTTCAGTGAAATTCTATGCTGAGCATTTCCTCCCTATCGCATCTGAGCAGCCCATGTGACTATAGAGTGTACATAGAGTATAGAGTGGGCGTATACACAGTGGTAAATGACAGCCCACTACCTCCCTCCCTCTCCTCCTACTAACCAGCTAAACACAATGGGGGCGGGATATTACATCTTAAATAATGGAGGCTCCCTCTTATTCTAAGACACAGGCTGGAGGGGCGTGAAATCTGCCCAGACCATGTTATTGCCAAAAAAATAATAAAGATTTGATTTAAAATATATATTTTTATGACAATTTAAAAAATATATTGATATCATTATTTTTTTTACTCTGTATTCCAAAGGCTGTATATTTATTATTTTGAACATGTGACAAGTAACAAAGGACTAGAAGCGCCTCCTGCCACTGTTTCCCTACAGACAGGCTGGGAGAGAGCTGGGTCATGTGACAACTGTATATTGATTAGGAAAAAAAGGTATTTTTTAAAATCAAATAATTACAGTACTATCATTCATATGCAGAAAGAAAGGGGACAATGTACATTAAATGGTGGGGTTTATTTACTAGAGCTGCAGAGTGTAAAATCAAGCTCACTTCTGCATAGGAACCAATCAGCTTCTAACCTCAGCTTGTTCAGTTAAGCTTTGGCAATACAACCTGGAAGCTGATTGGTTCTATGCAGAAGTGAGCCTGATTTTACACTCTCCAGCTCTAGTAAATAAATTCCAAAGTGTGTGTTTAGTACCATGTTAAGTCTAATAAGTCCCTTCTATTGCTCTCAGCCTCCTCCAAATCTCTACATTTCTTTCTTTTTTTTGGTGCTGTGATCTGGCTTCCTGTTAGAGAGTGGCTACGTTTATTCTCCATGGTCCCAATGTATGTAGGAATGTAGCCACCCTCTCGTGCTCACTCCCGAGATCTGAGTTGGACTAGGACAGTGATGGCGAACCTTGGCACCCCAGATGTTTTGGAACTACATTTCCCATGATACTCAACTACACTGCAAAGTGCATGAGCATCATGGGAAATGTAGTTCCAAAACATCTGGGGTGCCAAGGTTCGCCATCACTGGACTAGGACTACGAGTTTATAGTGTGCATAGAGTAGTGCACATCCCCAAAACAAATGTGTACTGTTTATTTCAAATAAACAGAAGTGAGGGGGAAAAGGAGAGGTTCCGGAGCTCATGGGGGACATTACAAGGAGGCAGAAAAACACAGCCTCATACACACGATTGAACTTTGTACAAACTTTCTGGTGGAATTTTGTACAAAGGGCGTTGGCCGTAAACTAATTAAGCATACACACGGCAGGACTTTTTCGGCAACAAACACGAACGTACTGACGTTTCAACGTACTGACGACACTTCAAAAAGAGAACGTTCAATTCTACGGCGCCACCCTTTGGTCAACTTCTGTATTGTTGTCTGATCTTTTGCATTGGTTCTGAGCATGCGTGTTTGTAGTTTGTACAAAAGTCCGATGGTTTTGTGTACACACGATCGGACTTTGCTCCATCTACCTTTTGTTGCCAGAAAGTTTGTCCGTTTGCACAGCCAACAAAAGTCAGATGAAAACCGAAAAAGTTTGTCCGATGGAGCGTACTCACGGTCGGATGTTGCCTTAGAACAGCTAATTTGCATGTTTGTTGTCAAAAAGTCCTATCGTGTGTACGGCCCTTTAGTAACAATTTCATGAGAAATAGATTACAGGGCCATTAAGCAGTGGATGTATATGGATAATTTTTGGAGAATAGGGATATGGTGTTAATGTGTTCACCTTTGTAAAAAAGACCATAATAGGTAACACATTTTCTTTAAATGTATACAAGTGATTGAATGTAAACAAAATAAAAAGTAACTTGCTTGTTTCATACAGTATACAGAATAATAATATACCCAGAAAAGTGAAATACCCCCTTGGTTGTACAAGTTTACCTTTAAATCCATGAGGGTATAAGGATCCGTATTGTGAATAATAATAATACCCAGAGAAACAGACAGCAGTAACTGCCCTCCCCTGCCTATTGTATAGGTACAAATGGTGTATGGCAGGGGTGTCCAAACTATGGCCCTCCAGCTGTTGCAGAACGACACTTCCAATGAAGCATTGTAAAACTCTGAAATTCACAGACATTACTAGGCATGATGAGAATTGTAGTTCCTGAACAACTGGAGGGCCATAGTTTGGACACCCCTGGTGTATGGTGATCAACAAAACCCCAAAGTGATGTCATTAGGATGTTTGCAGGAGCACAGCGTCACTTGCAATGCGTTTTGATTTTTCTGCCTTGCTTAAAGGCATGGTTCACCTTTACCAAAAAAACTGCCCATACAGATAAGGGACATCTGCAGATAAGACCAAACTGTGCAGCTTTCACCAGTGTTAAATAATACCCTTGCTATAGGTGTAGGCCATTTGCGTACTTCATAAGGTTTGATCAGAAAACTCCCAGGATGTTACTAAGACGGTTGCTAAGAGAGGCCTAGCTGTTACTATTCACTTCCACTATCAGCTCGGTCTCTGTACAGTGATCGCGGTTTTTGCACAGAAACATCAGCATCCCAGTGACGCATATGTGCGGCATGCGAGCGTTAAAACCTACCCTTTTGCCGATGAACATATTTGAACTGTGGGTATAGGGTTGTGTACAGTATATATGCATAGTATATGTTTTTGACTAGTGTCTTTTTTCAACCTATGTAAAAAACTATATGTAACAGGTTAACGACATAAAGCAAATTGATATTCATAGCAGCCAATTGGAAGTTAGTAGAGGAGTGTGACTCCTGATTGGAAATTCTTGATTGCTCAATGCACATTGAGAAAGATCAGGGCAATGCTGAGCAGAAGTGAGACAGATTATGAGACACATATGAGACAGATTTACTGCAGGATTGCAGCTTAGTTGATAAAATATGCTGTACCCCGCTTCTCCTAAGTAGCACTACAGCAATATAAAACCTGCCCCAAGCCCGAGTGAAAATCCATCTCATCTCCAGGGGTAAATCCGTCCCAGACCTTTGCAAAACCGTCTCAGATTGCGATTGCAGATGCAGGGGTCGTAAATTCACAAACAAATTCTCGTTGTATACTCTGTACTAAATACGGACCAGACTGACTTTCATGTGCGTCTACATTTGCTGCTTTGCTTGATAGATCTCCCCCAGGAGTTGTGACCAGAATCAATAGCTGATTTTTAAAAAAATTGTAATGAAATGGACAGTAGAATCAGAAATGTGAAGTCCAGGTTTTGATTTCTGAGCTTCACTTGATGGACTCCTGACTTAGATAAGTCCCATTAAATCATGTTGTAGAAGGACATAAACCCCTTCTGAAGGAACTTTCTGCAGCACCTTACCTCACAATCGTCTCCTCATAGTATGTCGGCCTCTTCGAGTGTCTCTAGTTCCCTCGGGGTGCTACGTGCTGTAGGACACACAGGTACCTGTCATGCCCCTTGTGTCCATTCAGGTGCTGAAAATAGGGCCTAGCGTGTGCAAGTAAAGCACGGGACCAAAACTCTCAGTGAATGCAAGCCTATAAATAGCGACCACAGATAGTCACTAATAAGCTGTGGTGACGCTACTGACAAGGGCTGGACAGCCGCTTAAAGGTCCAGTCTTTTCCAAAATAAAAAAAATCTTTTTGTAACCCCTCCCTATTAGATTGTAAGCTCCCATGAGCAAGGCCCTCCTAACCCTCTTGTACTGTAACTGTACTGTCTCCCTTTATATTGTAAAGCTCTTCTGCGCTATATAACTCCTGTATAAGAAAAATGACTTTTACTCTTTCTGTGTACTAAATATTTTAGTATATACTGTATATTGGGGAAGGATTTCCCACTTTTCTCTGCAAGGAAAAGTGGCAATTAAAGTGTTACTAAACCCACAACAGTAAAATCAGTCTGTATATGCAGTAAAACATGCTTGTTATAATCACTGTGAAACCTAAGGGGTTAATCCTCCGCATTGTGTAAAAAAGACTGTGTGATCCTGTCTTCTCTGATCCTCCCCTTCTTCCACAATCCCAATCCATCTCCTGATAAGACAGAGCCTTTGGAGTCACTCTGCACACGCTCAGTTTGGTGTGTATTGCTAGAGCGTTTTTTTTTCTTGGGAGGGCGCATGTGATCAGCACATCACCACTGCCTGTTTCCCTAACTTAGGATGGCGATGCCGGACCCGAGAGCCGAGGGACAGGTCGGCCTTGGGCGGCCGACATCGCGGGCACCCAGGACAGGTAAGTCTACTTATTTAAAGTCAGCAGCTACAGTGTTTGTAGCTGACTTTTTAAAAAAATGATCCTGGCCAGAATCCTGCTTTAACACTAACTCTAATGCTAACTATATTTCCACTTATCCTGTTCTCTTGAACTTTGCAGTTACATTTTTAACAAAATGATGTTACATTGTAACATTGTTATTGGTATTAAACAGCCATGGTATCCGGTGACCTTTTTCTCTGCCTAGTACATAGCAAGCTATGGAAGGTCTACAATTAAATCTTATGGAGTACTGCTGCCATCTGCTGGTACAAATAATGAATAGCAATATTTTAAGCTCATGATTTCTGAAGGCTGTCTTTGAAATCTTTTTAATGGAAATTATGGGCTGCTCTCAATAGTCTCAATCTATTTAGCCATTCTGTTCTCTTATTTTGGAGATGGGATAAACTTGTTTGTATGCAAAGAGACGGGGTAACATAAAGCAAAGTTGTTTTTTTTTTTCAAAGGTCATTATGGGAATTTTTAAAGTGGTTGTAAAGCCTTATGCATTTTATGCATTAGGGTGAAAAACCTTCTCTGCCGAAGCTCCCCCCAGACCCCCCCTTTTTACTTACCCAAGCCTGATCTGATCCAGTGATGCGCACGCCACTGTCGCTCTCCTCATTGGACAGATTGATAGCAGCAGGAACCATTGGCTTCTGCTGCTGTCAATCAAAAGCTGTGATACAGTAGCAAAGGGGTGTGTGTCAATGGATGCAGCAGCGGGACTCAGGAGCGAGCCCACACGGGTGCCCCCATTAAAAGTGGTTTTCTGTGGAGGCACCCAAAGAAGAGGAGGGGCTTGGAGCGCTGGCGGGGCACCCCAGAAGAAGAGGTTTGGGGCTGCTCTGTGCAAAACCATTGCACAGTGCGGGTAAGTATGGGCATTTTTTTAATTTTTATTTTAAATAACAGTTTATACTTACCTGCTCTTTGCTGTGGAATTGTACAGAACTTCCTCTTCTCGGAACCCTGCTGGTGCTTCTGGCCCCTCCCCACTGGCGAGTGCTCCATAGGAAGTTACTTACTATTGGGGCACTTATGTGGGCTTTCTCCCGAGAGACAGACGGTGAGGCTTGACCCCTCCACAGTGACTTTGATTGACAGCAGCGGCAGCCAATAGCTTCCGCTGCTCTCAGCAGAGCCTTTGAGAGTGGGGAGAAGAAGAGAGATCCCCTGCAGACAGGCACAGAGCTGGATCAAATGAGGGCTCAGGTAAGTATAAGGGGGGGGTGTGAGGGGTGAGGGGGGATACTAGTACCTTAACATTTTTACCTTAAAGTGTAATTAAAGGCAAAACTTTTTTTTTTTTTAGTTTTGGATTGAGTAGATATGGATGAGAGTACCTATCAGGTTTTTATTGCTGTTTGTGCCTCCCATTAGGAGATTTACCCTTTCTAATTGTCCTGTTTACCATTATCATCAAAAGAAAATCCTAAATTTTGAGTTGTCCCCAGAACAGTATTAGAGGGGAAATCTTCCAATGGGGACACACTGGTTCTGGTGACCTGGGGGAGTCCCCAAGAGATGCTCTTAATTTGCAGGTATTTTCTCTCACTTCCTGTTTTGGCTATGAGATTGGAAGTGACGTGAAATCTCCCCAATGGGACACAGGCGGCAAAACAATAAACCTTACAGAGGTTATAGCCATCCCTTATTCTATCCAAAATGAAAAAAAAAAAGTTTTGGTTATAGTTCTACTTTAATGCATTGAATACATTAAAGTAAAAAATGTTTAGGCTTTAAAATCACTTTAAGGAGATGAGTCTAGGCAGCTTTGCTTAACTAGATGTGCCTGCATTCCTCAGCCATTCACTGGCATTGCAGGTTCTTATTTTTTTTTTTAACATTATAGGTATATTAAGATTAGAAAGCTTTGTTCAATATAGAAGAAGACAAGCCATAAGAAGGCTCTTGGTATGGACACATGGTACATATGAATCACACTTTAAACCGGCACATAGAGAGAATACATGGTGATGCAGAAGTAATCTACAATGGCGTAGTGATACAGTGTAGCTGAGACCACACAATAAGTCGAGAGCTTGGTTAATATCATCACATAGTCTTCATATTTTTGGTGGTAAAGAGTGCCTCATAGGCCATGAACTAGGTCATGTGTTTCTAAGCCAAAGATAGAAAGAATGTCGGGGAAGAGAGGGAAAAAAATAGAAGAACCGAAGAAAGACATAAGTAGGTGGGGGAGGAGGGTGGAGAAGAAAGAACAGGGGTATGGAGAAAGTTCTGAGGATTCTTAGTATTTGAATCTGTGGTGGATGTAAAGGGTGAATGCATCAAATGTGTCTTGCACATAAGAGGGTGGAAGTGAACTGGACAAGTGCTGATGCGCAAACTTAAAGAGGTTCTTCGTCCTGTTGGGAAAAAAATTGAAAGTTAGTAGCTACAAATAGTTTTAATAAAAGGACACTTACCTGCTTAGAGGTCCAGATCCCAAACCGGTTCTTCGCCAATCAACGGGTCCCCAGTGTCGGCATGTTTACTGTGGGTAGCTGGCTGTGATTCCTTGCAGGTTCACAACCAGCTGCCCACTGCACTGTGAATGGTCCCTCAGCGTCCTGGGACCTGTAACGTGTCCCAGAAGTTTAGGAGTGGGGCGGCGGGTAAAGAGAACTTCCATTGGATCGGTGCGGTGATCTGACCAGGAGTGGGAGCAGGAACCTGTCAAAACCAGGGACCCATTCCCCCCCAAAAATAGTGCCAAAAATAGAAGAAGAGGAGAGTGAAGTTCCGCTTGAATAAGTCTGGTGAAAGACAGTGTTAGGGACACATTGTGATCTAGGGACAGTTGACAATACACTATACAATCTGATTGTGCAAACCCTTTAGATTTACCACCAACTATGTAGTGCAAGGGCCTGACTGAATTATACAAATTGAACAGTTTTTGTTTCGGTTTGTCCTCCTATGACATAGTTTCGGTAAATCTAAAGGAGATTGTAGAGATTTTACAGTCAAATTATGTAGTGTATGACCAGCTTTGAGGGACGTCCATGTTGGGTGATAATGCTTGGTAGGCTGCATAACTACTGAATGCTAATGTTCTATAGTCATTGCCTGCATAATGGACAATTTTCGCTAACTGCATTGTTTAAAATTGTTCTTGAGGTTTACCATCTAGCTAAAACATGTTAAAGCAGATCCAAACCCATCACTAAAATCTCACTTTATCCCTCACATGTTAATGTAAATTGAAAAATTGGTTTCCAACCTTCTAAATATACATGGGTAGAAAAAAAGACAGTTTGCTCCACCTGGTACTAATAATTAAAGTGACTGCGGTTGAAATCCAATAAGTATCTATATCCTTAGATAATGATGTTGGTATGTGACTATTACAACAATGATAAAGTGCATACAATTTATCTAATATCTGTGTAAATCAAATGCAGTGAACAAATGAATTAATGGTACAATAAGGTGACAAAGGGGCTGATTTACGAAGCATTTGCGCCATGAGTTGCGGCGCACGTCAATGCGCAAAGGACATTTTCTTATTTACAAAACAATTGCGCCGGTAACACAGTGCAATTCCCCATTTACTATTCTCTTCCCAGCGCACGGTGAGGATGCGATCGGTACGCCACTATAGATATGGCGCACGGCATTTTTAGCTATAAATTTAAACAAGCTGGAAGTGCCAATATTATGGAGGTGATGTGGGTGATGTGGGTGATGTGAGGAAGTATAGTAATAACTTCCCAAGTAACAAATATGCCCAAAATAGAATGAGAAAGTACGTTTTTCTGAACAAGCCTGCTGCGCCGGCAAGTCCATTTACAACTGCGGGAGGTCAATTTATGCACCGCGCATGTGCAAACGGCATTTGCGCTTGTTCAAATGCGTTGGCTCACTGCGCCGGCAAAATCTTAGTAAATGTCAAGCAACGTAAATGCATTTGCATAGTTTTTTTTTTTTAACGCTGGTTCACTTCGCGGCCATGATGAAATGTCGGTCTGGCAATACACATAAAAGTTCATTGATAAAAACAGCATTGAGAAAAAAAACTAAATTAAGAAAAAAAAATGCGTGGGGTTTCCCTTCAGGTCTGGTATGGATATTAGGGGAACCCCACGCCAAAAAAAAAATGGCGTGGGGGTCCCCCTCAAAATCCATACCAGGCCCTTCAGGTCTGGTATGGATTTAAGGGGAACCCTGCGCCAAAATAAAAAAAAGGGCGTGGGGGTCCCTCTAAATATCCATACCAGTCCCTTATCCGAGCACGCAACCTGGCAGGCCAGAGGAAAAGAGGGGGGACGAGAGAGCGCCCCCCCCTCCTGAACCGTACCAGGCCCCAAAGCACCCTCCCAATGTTGAGGGCATGTGGCCTGGTACGGTTCAGGAGGGGGGGTGCTCTCTCGTCCCCCCCTCTTTTCCTGCGGCTTGCCAGGTTGCGTGCTCAGATAAGGGTCTGGTATGGATTTTTATGGGGACCCCACGCAATTTTTTTTAAATTTCGGCGCGGGGTTCCCCTTAAAATCCATACCAGACCTGAAGGGCCTGGTATGGATTTTGAGAGGGACCCCCACGCCATTTTTAAAAAGATTTTGGTGCGGGGTTCCCCTTAAAATGCATACCAGACCTGAAGGGCCTGGTATGGATTTTGAGGGGGACCCCCACGCCATTTTTTTTATATTGGCGCGGGGTTCCCCTTAATATCCATACCAGACCTGAAGGGCCTGGTATGAAATTTCGGGGGAACCCCACGCATTTTTTTCCTTAATTTTGTTTTTTTTGCTTAATGCTGTTTTTATCAATGAACTTTTATGTGTATTGCCGAAACGACATTTCATTATAGCCGCGAGTAGTTTTAAATAACTTTTATTCCTTAAGGGCCAGTTCACACCACATGCAGTCCAGTGCGTTTTTTTTCTGCATCAAAAACGCATGGAAAGTAGGTTATATGGTTTTCAATGGCATAGTTCACACCAGTGCTTGCAGCTCCAGTGCGTTTCCAGTTCCCGAAAAAAAAGTAGAACATGCTGCATTTTTTATGCACTGGACTGTACTGGAACGCTGTAAAATGCATCAAAAACGCACTGGAACGCACCTAAATGCAACAAAAATGCACTGCAACACAGTTGTCCTTATTTAAGGTTAAGAAAAAAGAGGGGGTTTTCTTAACCGTAAAAAAGGACAAATTTGTTGCAGTGCGTTTTTTGGTGCATGTAGGTGCGTTTTTGATGCAGTCCAGTGCGTTTTTGATGCGTACGGCAAGAGAGTACATTTGGGTGTCCTTATCGAGTTTCTAACACATGTATTTTCTCTTTGTATTTTGTGTGTTATGTTGTTGTAAAACAGATGTGTTTTTATGCAATTTATTTGTTACTTTGGTTTGTTGTATTTTTTTGAGTGGTGGTTATTTTACCATGAAATCTTTTTTATGTTGGCAATGTTTGTTGTTTTTACGTTGTTCACTTTGATTTAACTGTCTGTGCTGCATTATTTTTAAAATTCTTTCTCAAGATGTTGTGCCTATGTTGTTTTAATCCTTAACAGATGTCCATTTGTGGGTGCACTCCTTTTATCTCCTGTTAATTTACACTGCAAAAGGGTCAAACCTCAAACATATTCTGTAAGTGTCTGAAATTAACATACATGTGTGTATTTTGCTTTCCTTGCTTCTTTTCCAAGTCCTGTTTTTTTTTTGACCAATAAAATTGTTTCAAATTTTTTGTTTTATGTGTGTTCTTTTCATGCAACGGATTACCCAGCTGCAGCTGAACTAGGCTGATTTGCATGTCTTAGACAAATCCCTTTCCTATTTTTTTTTTTTAAAGTTACTATCCTGGTGCCTTCATGGTAGCACATGCATGGATTGTGCGTATGCTGCCATGGATGGTGACCAGGAAAGTAACATTTCAGAGTGGTAATTTGATTTAAAGCACCTGTGCAAGATGAAGGAAAACCTGCAAACATGGCCTGTTGGGGGTACTTGAGGACAGGGTTGAGAAGCACTGGTTTAGAGCACTGAACTAAAATCAATCTCAAGACAATCCTATTCTAATTGTGGACATTTATGGGAAATCAAGATTTTTTTTTTTTTGGGCTTTGTGTCCCTTTTCTTAACATTGGCTTTGCTTCCTGTCACATAGCCAAACAGGAAGTGAAAGTAAAACCCTAACAATATTTTTTTCCTTGGGGACACAGGTCAATCTAACTAGTGTCTCCATTATGCAAATTGCACTCTAGCACTTTGTTGTGTACACCCCAAATTATTAGGTATTTCGGGGTTTATTTATTAAAGGCAAATCCTTTCTGCAATACAAGTGTAGTTGATGCAGATCAGAGGGGAAGCGCTTGTGATTTTATCATCCAATCATGTAGAGGCAAAGATGCTGTTTTTTCTTTTCCTTGCATGTCTCCCTCGAATCTCCAGCAACTGCCCTTGTAGTGCAAAGTAGATTTACCTTTTAGTAAATAAACCCCAAGATACATAATAATTTGGGATGTACATGGCAAAATGCTAGAGTGCAATTTCCCGAATGGGGAAACTATTTAGATTGACCTGTGTCCCCAAGGACATACATTGGTAGGGTTTTACCCTCACTTCCTGTTTGGCTATGTGACAGGAAGTGAATAATTTTGAATGAGAAATTGGCAAAATTTGGGAGTTGTCTTCACCCTATAAGGGGTGTAGACATCCCCCAAAACTTCGAATCCCTCTGCAGTCTATCCCCAAGCAAAAATAAGAAAGGATTTTAATTAGTTTAACTTTGCAAAGACACATTACTAGGGTTAATTGTGATGCATGTTAATGGCCCATTTAGACCTTTAATAGAAAGTCATCAGTTGCTTTTGACTCTAAACATTATTTTCGGCCAGTCCTAGAAATCTGCATCTGTTTTCCTATTAACCACTTGGTGCCTGTGCTATAGCCAAACGACGGCCACAGTGTGGACCTGAATTTCTGGGAGGCTGTCATAGGACGGGCTCCCTGCAGGGCGCGCACTGAGACTCTGGTGATCGAAGTAAGGACCAGCCCCGGCCCCTTACCACACGATTAGCTGTCTGCCAATGACAGCTGATCACATGATGTAAACTAAAGCTCGGTAATTGTTTATTTTTTCTCCTCACGCTGACAGCATGAGGATAAAAATAAAAGCTGATCACCAGCTTAGGTGCAAGGGACATTGGTCCCGAAGAGGCAATTCTGCCTCATCTGTGCCCACCAGTGCCACCTATCAATGCCCACCAGTGGTCCCAAGCAGTGCTGCCTATCAGTGTAACCAATCAGTGCCGCCTCATCAGTGTACATCAATGAAGGAGAAAAATTACCTGTTTGCAAAATTTAATATCAAAATATACAAAAATATACAAAAGTATTTAGAAAAATCTGTCTTTTCTTTTTTTTGAACAAAAGAAAAAAACCACAGAGGTGATCAAATACCACCAAAAGAATGCTCTATATGTGGGATAATTAAAAAAAAAAAAAAACATTTGGCAAAGTATGACCGTGCAATTGTCATTCAAAATGGATCAGCGCTGAAAATTGGTCTGGACAGCAGGGGGGTTTAAGTGCCCAGTAAGCAAGTGGTTAATTTCCATGCAAAATATGGATTTCTATAATAAAGATGTGTGCCCGCTGTGTATACGGCATGGGCGTAAGCACATATGAACAGTACTCATTGTAAATCATGGGGTACAACTTGTGATGCAACTTTTCAGTCCCAAGTGGCCTTAGGCTCTCTTTCCACTACTGCGAGTTGTTGTACGACTTGACACATGTGAAGTCGCAAGGCAAGTCAAAACACATGTATTTCAATGTTCCCCCATTCTAATTGGTGCAACTCCAAAAAACGTTCTTGCACTACTTTGTTCCAACTTCAGTGTGACTTTTTCTCAGTTGTTTTGAACTAGTCTCATGACATGGCATTAAGGCTCGGTTTCCACTATTGCAAGCCCAAAGTCGCGTGTTTTTTGCCGCGAGTTTCCCGCAAATTTTTGCTGAAACTTGAAGCAATGCCTGTGCATTTTTGAGGTCTATGGACCTCAAGTCACATCAAAGTGGGACCAAAATAGTGCAGGGACTACTTTGAAGTTGCTGCGACTTGAAGTCGCACACATATGAATGGTACTCATTGTAAATCATGGGGTAGAACTTGTGATGCAACTTTTCAGTCCCAAGTGGCATGACAAGTCGCAATAGTGGAAAACAAGCCGAAAAAGCACATTGTAAATCACACAACTTTGGGGTTGAAATAGTGGAAAGAGAGCATTAGGCTAAAGCGGTAATAGGAAGATGTACTGTAAGAATTACTTCTAATTGTAGAAAATCAAACAGGCTCTTGCACTGAATCTAATTTATGGAAGATTTAACTGATTGCCCAGTATATGGTGACCTTTAAAGATATGAAAACTTGATTTTCTGGTGTTTAAGCCTCATACACACGATGGGACTTTGTACAAACTTTCCTGTGGATTTTTGTACAAAGGGCGTTGGCCTTAGGGTTCTTTCACGTGGACGTGAACGTGTACGGAGCCCGCTCTGCTCAGGGGGGGGATCGCTCCGTCGATCCCCGCTGAGCAGGCAGATGACAGGTCTGTCGCTGCACACTGTGCAGCGACAGACCTGTCAGAGTGCCGCTCTCCTCTATGGGGGATCGGATGATGACGGACCGTAGAGTCCGTTGTCACCCGATCCAATCCGCAGACGGATGGAAAAATAGTTTTTTCCTCCGTTACACTTTTTTGGATTGGAGTGGGTCGGATGTCACCACTGACATCCGACTCTCCATAGAGGTCTATGGAGTGTCCGTTCAATTCGGACCTGAGCAGTCCGTCCGAGTGAAAGGGGCCTTCACACTGGGGCGGGGCGGGCAGTAGCGGTAAAACAGCGCTATTTTTAGTGCAGCTTTACCGTCGCTTTAGCGGCGGTATTCGGCCACTAGCGGGTTTAACCCCCACTAGTGGCCGAAAAGGGGTTAAATCTGCCTGCGAAACGCCGCCGCAGCGGCGTTTTGCCGGCTGTATAGCCGCGCTGTCCCATTGATTTCAATGGGCAGGAGCGGTTCATACACCGCTCCAAAGATGCTGCTAGCAGGACTTTTTTTTAGGCCCCTTTCACACTGGGGCATTTTTCAGGCGCTACATCGCTAAAAATAGCACCTGAAAAACGCCCTAAAAAAGTGGCTCCATTCACTCCAGTGAGGGCTTTCACACTGGAGCGGTGCGCTGGCAGGGCGTCACAAAAAGTCCTGCCTGCAGCTTCTTTGGAGCGGTGAAAGAGTGGTGCAATCAATGGGGCAGTGCTGTGATACTGCTGGCAAAACGCTGCTCCGGATATAGGAAGAACATATACAGAATATTAGAAATGGCTTCCCTAAGCATAGCGTATCACGTCACTTCGCATCAAATCACAATAAAGATCCCACATGTCTAAAATTCTGGGCTATAGATAGACACAAAGCCCACTGGAGGGGAAGCAATAAAATCAGAGAACTAAGTAAAAGTGAGTCCAGATTGAGTCAAATTGAGCACTTTATCGCCGAGGGCTTGAACATTGAATTTGACAGATCTTTAGATTTTAATTACTTTTATTATCTGGTATTTTAATTAGGTAGTATATATGTATCATGAGTGGTATTTCTGATATCCACTGTGAGGTTATATCTATGACTCACCACATGAGGGAGAAAAAATTTATTGTGAGGATATATCTATGACCCACCACATGAGGGAGTAAGAGTATAGGTTAATACGAGGTAATTAGCGAAATGGAGGCAATTTCCATGATAACCACAGAAGAGAGTCTGGTATTGTAGTTTTTAGTTTTTTTTAACCTGCGTCGAATATATTTACCTATGTCGAATAATTTTTAACCAAAGTTTCATATATATTCAGTATTATTTGTTATTAAAAGTCATATTGTGTATTGTTTGTAATTTATCAATAAACTTTAAGCATTGTTAAACCATGCACTCAATGGAATGATGATTCGCTGACGACCGACATCACTATGACAACCATGACGCCGACAGCAGCTTAAAGAGTGAGCGTGCCTGGTCACATGGCTACTCTTGAAAAAGTCACGTGTCATGTGACGCAACACGTCGGGAGGAGGAGTCAGCGACGGTATCGAAAGTGTTTGTTAACACAGCAGATGCTGTGTGAACAGTGTCAAAACTTCTGATTATTGATTTTAAAGCGCCCCAGCTACTACATAAATGTGAGTGGTTTAAATTCAGTATACAAATTTATGGTACTTGTATCATTGCACAGTGATGCACTCTCTTATTTCTTTCATGTGAATCATCATTCAAACGGTGAACTTGAGGAAAGCAGCAAGAGAATTTAAAGGCATTAGACTGGATTATTATTTCCACAAAAAAAAAATAAAAAAATTCACAGGACTGAATCAGTAGGGATTGGCTGTTTATTTATGAATCACTTCTGCATTTTTATGGTCATTTATTTATGCAGGGGTTATTTGACCCCAATATGTATGTTCTTATTTCACAGTGATATAGTGTATATACAGCACACAGTGTGATACTATATTTGTGGCATATATTCATATTTTTATTGATTATTACATAGCACTCTGGCAATTTGGATATTTATCATGACACATCAGTGATTTATTTAGGGTGGGAACTTGATATTTAGCGCACCAATATATATTTTTATTATTTTTGTTTTCAGTCACGGTGACACAGCACTATTATGCCCCGTACACACGGTCGGATTTTCCTACGGGAATTGTGTGATAGGACCTTGTTGTCGGAAATTTCGACTGTGTGTAGGCTCCATCACACATTTTCCATCGGATTTTCCAACACACAAAGTTTGAGAGCAGGCTATAAAATTTTCCGACAACAAAATCCATTATCGGAATTTCCGATTGTGTGTACACAAATCTGACGCACAAAGTGCCACGCATGCTCAGAATAAATAAAGAGATGAACGCTATTGACTACTGCCCCGTTTATAGTCCCGACGTACGTGTTTTACGTCACCGCGTTCAGAATGATCGGATTTTCCGACAACTTTGTGTGACCGTGTGTATGCAAGACAAGTTTGAGCCAACATCCGTCGGAAAAAATCCTAGGATTTTGTTGTCGGAATGTCCGATCAATGTCCGACCGTGTGTACGGGGCATTAGATTGGTTGCAGCTTGTATCACTTAATGATTTTACATCACCCAAACACATCCACATCAGCGCTTTAGTATTTTTTCCATTTGTTTATCTACTGATTATGGGTGCAATTCTTTTTTAGGCTCCTGCAGTATAAAATGGATGCATGTTTTATTTTTCTGTAAAAATATGCGCATTTATATTTTCTAAAATGGTGAACTTATCCTTTAAGTTGAGATATTGTTATTTTTATAGTAAAAGTCAGATAAGCAGTTTAAATACTTTATGACTAATATATCATCACTATCAGAGGCTCCAAAAAGTCTGGTTTATGAATCTTTGACCTGTAGAATAAAAGGTAAAACCTCAGAGAACGTTCTGTCCAATTATGTCTCAAGAGGGGAAAAAAATTCCTTCCTGACTTCAAATACAGCAATCAGTTTCCACTCTGGATTGTATTTACAGTTAAAAATTGCACATTGATGTTTACAGGACCCAGCCAAACCAGACTTCAGCTCCTTGTGGGTTGGACTGCTTTACCCATCTGTTCTTCTCTACTGATCTTGTTACACAGAGAACTCTGCCAGTCTGTCAGTCAAGGGTTTTATAGTGAAACATTCTGCCGATCAGGATGGGAAGCCATTACTGCCTGACTAGTAATAGTTTCTGTGACCCAAACTAACCATGTGCTCAGAGCCATACATTGTTGGGAATCTAATTCTCAATACAGCTGAGGAGTGAACTCCTGGGTTGTAAAGTTTTATAAGGTCTTAGGAAAGCAGATGAATATACACATTTCTTTGCCGGCTTTGCAGATCATGGAGCCATTGCGGTTTATTAAATCACTACCAGGTATGTTATCATCTCATCAACACTTCTGTGCAACCACACCAAGGTCGGAGAATGAAGATCAATACCATTCACAAATTCTAACCACAGTTCTACCTACACTCACAGATAAAAGAGACCACTTCATTGAGATATATAACCTTCTACATCAGTGGTTCTCAACTCCTGTCCTCAGGGCCCACTAACAGGCCAGGTTTGCAGGATAACTGAAATACATGACAGGTGATATCATTTGCTGCTCAGTGATTGCAGTATTCTAGTCTGCATCTCCCCAAGGTAATACTTAAATTCTGGCCTGTTAGTGGGTCCTGAGGACCGGAGTTGAGAACCACTGTTCTACATAAAAGGGTAGCGAAATTACGTTTTAAGCAATGTCAGTAAAGATGTACAGTAGAGCCCTATTGCAGCTCCATTATGAAGTCAGGGGTGTGATCTGCTTGGCTCCCTCTAGGGCAGTGGTTCTCAACCTGGGGGTTGATTGATGATTTGCCAGGGGTCACCGAATCCTGGGCTGTTCCTGAAGCCCGCACCGCTCTCCTAGCCTTTTTGCAGCCACCTAGCTGGGCTGTTCATGATCCTGTGGCCGCCCAGCTGGGCTGTTCCTGGAGCCGGTGGCCGCCCACTCAGCCTCTTCGCAGCCGCCCATTCAGTTCACGGCATGGCTGGAGGGCAGAGACTAGAGGTTAGCTGACTGGTGAAGTATGTGAAGTGGGAGGGGTTGGAGGGGACCCTATCTCCTGATTTCGGAATAGGTGTCACTGCTATGAGACACCACATAGTCGGAGACACAGTGAGTAACACTACCTGTAATTATAGTTGCCATTTAAAGTCCCCACTACAGTTCTCAGATCAGCAGATGACCTTTATCAAGAGCACCTAAGTTGGATGGTCGGAACTACCCCCAGCATTGCCACTCATCCCAACTCCCCTCCAGCACTGCCACTCATCCCATTCCCCCCCCCCCCACCAAGGAGTAAGAGGTGGAATAAAAATAGAGAATACATGTAAGTGATAGGAAAAGAGGGGGAGGAACAAAAAAAAAAGGGAGAGAAAGAATAAGAGAAAGAACAAGAAAGACGGCTAGAGAGAGGGATGATAAAAGGGAAAGAAATGAGAACAAAGAGAAAGAGTGGTACTGCCTAAAATGTACCATAAGGGGTTTTAATACTGTATGAGTGGAAGGGACTCAGGGAGTGCTAAATGTCCGTGGGTTAGGGGTGCAAATTACTTGTCTTGCCTTGGGTGCTGACAACCCATGCTACGAAAATAATTTTACTGTTGGGGTCCCCACAACTTGGGAAATTTTATCAAGGGGTCATGGCACTAGAGGGGTGGAGAACCACTGCTTCATGGGAGGACTAGAGCCTCAGCAGAGAAAATGTGAACTTCTGTGAAACAGACTTTCCCTTTGGGGGAATGCCTCCTGCACCTTTCACTAGTGGATACCATCAGGAAAGCTGGAGAATTCCTTTGAGAGAGTGCCTTTTAAAGGCTTATTCAGATGGGCACTGAGAACTGTCCTCCGTTCTGAGTCTTTGTCTACTGTGTGTGAATCCACCTTGCAGCTGCGTGCAGCCAGCCCATTGAAGTGAATGCAGAGGCAGCGACTGCACGGAAACAGTCCCATGTTAGAAAATGTTAACATGTGGCTGAAGGGCGTGTACACATTCAAGCACAAACACTGCGTTCAGATCCATGCACCCGCTTCAGCATGCATTGTGATGTTGCAGTCAACTCTTCCATTGACCTAATCTCATATACTTTGTAAAACCACCAACGTGTGTGTGTGTGTGTTGCTTGCTTGTATAGGTCTAGAATACGAGATCTTGCAGCATTCACCCAATGGACAGTCATGGAGGGTCTTGTAGTGTTTTCTTGGTACCATGTTGATGTGTAATAGGTAATCAGTGGGGCCTGTACCAAGATCTACCAATGTCAGTTGGAGATTTTTTTTGCAAACTTCCGACCAGAAAGTCTGTAGGAGCTGGATCTGATGAAAAACATGCGAGAGGGCTCCTGGTGCTTTCTGACACTGTCAACAATTCCTCGGGACCAAGGACCTGGCAACGGGTATTATCAAGTCTTGGTTCAACACTGTTAATCCTATCCACTCCAAATTCTGAATGCAAAAATGCAATGAACATAAGGTCAATGCATGTGAAAATGCATGTCAATGCACAAAGGTGATGCACAACACCTGCGTAATGCTACAAAAAGAACCACTATGCTCATGCACCTTAGAGCAGGGGTGTCCAGCCCACAGGCCATATGCGCCACAAGAGAGTTCAGCATTCCACCCAGGCAATGTCTGGAGGGAAGCCATACAAACAAAGAAGCCACAGCGCCCAGCAGGGAAAAGCTAGGCACAGGCACATATGGAGGGACACCAGAGATGCTGTGCAAGCATAGCAGCTGCAGCGGCTGGCACTGAGAATCCAGGCACAGGTACATCTGAAGGAATACGGTGGCTACTGCTTTTGTAATAGCAGCACCAGGAGTGAATACAGGGACTCCCGATAGCACCAGGCAAGTAAATGGCTGTATCTAGGAGGCTGCTGGGGGGGGTGGGCTGTGCCCCCCTCCCCAGATTTCAGTTGGACCCCCCAGGCCCCCCTCACTTCCTAGAGGCAGGGGTAGAAGGGAGGTTGTGGGAGGGGGCTTTAGGAGGGAGCAAATGAAATCTGGGGGGCCTAGCCCACTCCAACATCCCCCTAGATACAGTCATTTAGCTGTATGTTGCTCTCTTGTACTTTTATAATAAATAAAATAAAAATAAAAATAAAGTTTATCAGTTATCAGTAATTGACTCAGATCAGTAACTCCTGAACTGCCCGCATTTTCTGCTCATCAGCTATCCTTATTGTTAGTGTATTTTATGTGTAGCCCAAGACAATTACTCTTCTTCTAATGTGGCCCAGGAAGGTCAAACTGTTGGACACCTCTGCTTTATGCCGCTTACACACGGTCGGACTTTTCGACCGGACTGGTCAGACGGACGCTGATGAACCAAATCCGTGTGTGGGCTTCACCGGACCTTCAGCGTACTTTTCCAGTCATAAATCTGACAGACTTTAGAAATTTGCTCAGTAATCCGCTCGTCTGTATGCTAGTCTGATGGACAAAAAGCCACGCTAGGGCAGCTATTGGCTACTGGCTATCAACTTCCTTATTTTAGTCCGGTGTACGTCATCACATACGAATCCGTCGGACTTTTGTGTGATCGTATGTAGTTAAGTCCGTTAGAAAGTCCACCGCAAGTCCGCCAAAAGTCTGTCGAAAGTCTGTTGGACGGGTTGTCAGACTTTTGTAGCCGAAAAGTTCGACCGTGTGTACGCGGTATTAGAGTTTACATTTACTTTAACCACTTCCGGACCGGCTCACGACGATATACGTTGGCACTTTGAAGAGGAATATCGTTGTTATGGCAGCAGATAGCTGCCATAACCCCGGTATCCTCTTTTTCAGTGAGCGGCGGATTCACTTTTATCGATGGCGGGAGAGGGCCCCTTCCTTCCCGTCACGCTCCTCTGCCCTCCGCCACTTACCGGAGCCACCAGCAGCGGCGGAGGTGATCGGGTCCTCTTCCCTGTTAGGTATGGAGCTGAGTGAGGGGAAGATGGCTCCCACCCAGCTCCATACCATTGCAGGGCGGAAGCGACGTTAAAACCTCACTTCCGCCCATAGCTCTTAAAGAAACATTTTTTTTTAAATTGCATTTATCTATCGCCGAAAGTGGGAGCAAATACCTGTATTAGACAGGCATCTGCTCCCCCTCCCCCCTGAAAGGTGCCAAATGTAACACCGGAGGGGGGGAGAAACCAGATAAGTGGAAGTTCCATTTTTGGGTGGAACTCCACTTCAAGAGGTCCTGACATGCTTTTTTACTATTACAAGGGATGTTTACATTCCTTGTAATAGGAATAAAAGTGACACAATGTAGACAAACTGTGTAAAAATAAAAAATAAAAAGTAAAACAAGTAAGAAAAAAAATAAATACAATTTTTAACACGCCCCATCTCGCCGTGGTATTGCCGCGATTGTTAGAGCGAGAGCAAAAATTCTAGCCCTAGACCTCCTCGGTAACTCAAAACATGCAACCTGTAGAACTTTTATGGAAATTTTTGGGGGTAAAAGTTTGTCGCCATTCCACGAGCGGGCGCAATTTTGAAGCGTAACATGTTGGGTATCAATTTACTCTAGGGTGTTAGAAAAAAACAATATATAATGTTTGGGGGTTCTAAGTAATTTTCTAGCAAAAAAAAAACTGATTTTAACTGGTAAACACCAAATCTCAGAAAGAGGCTCTGTCCTTAAAGAGGAGTTCCACCCAGGGGGGCCATTAAAAAAAAATAAAAATTAAAAGTCAGCAGCTACAAATACTGCAGCTGCTGACTTTTAATTGGACACTCACCTGTCCCTGGGTCCAGCGGTGTGGGGGATCGAAGCCCCGCTCGTCCCCCCCCTCCGCTCGCCGAGCGCCGTGATTGGCCGCTTAATCACCTGGGACCTGCAATGGGTCCCAGATGATTGACAGGAGGGAGGGAGAAGAGCCGAGCCCTTCCTGTGCCAGGGGGAAGTGATGTCACCAGCCCAGGCAGACGAAGGGGCAGACTACGAGGGACCACCTAGCAACAGGCATTTAGAGGTAAGTAAAAAAAAAAAAAATATCCAAATGTTTTTTTGGTTTTTTTTTTAGAATTATTTAGATATGTTTGTTTTTTTGGGTGGAACCCCACTTTAAGTAGTTAAAAATTGCATAATATTTTTAAAGCTCTTTCTCAGTCCAGCAATCCTGGTTTTTACTTCATGTATGCAATTACATTAAGGCCCCTTTCACACTGGGGCGGTGGGGGCGTCGGCGGTACAACAGCGCTATTTTTAGCGCTGCTGTACCGTCGTTCTTGCAGCTGTATTCGGCCGCTAGCGGTGCGGTGTTAACCCCCGCTGGCGGCCGAAAAAGGGTTAAAATCACTCGTACAGCGCGGCTATAGCCGCGGTATTGCCGCGGTATAGCCGCGCTGTCCCATTGATTTCAATGGGCAGGAGCGGTTTAGGAGCGGTAAATACACCGCTCCTTCACCGCTCCAAAGAAGCGGTTTGCAGGACTTTTTTCACCGTCCTGCCAGCGCACCGCTTCAGTGTGAAAGCCCTCGGGCTTTCACACTGAACAAACAGCGGAGGCTGTTTAGGGGCGGTTTGCAGGCGGTATTTTTAGCGCAATACCGCCTGCAAACCGCCCCAGTGTGAAAGGGGTCTTAAGGGGAATGTTTTATTTTATGTTAATTTCCAATAAACTTGATTTTAAAAGGAAAATTAGGCTGGACAGACATAGTTTTTTTTTTGCTAGAAAATGACTTAGAACCCCCAAACATTATATATTGTTTTTTTTTTTCTAACATCCTAGAGAATAAAATGGCGGTCGTTGCAATACTTTTTGTACCTTACTCTCTTCAGTGAGTTACCAGTGTCATCTCAAGCCCTTCAAGGGAAATATTTATCTCTTGTCCCTGGTAATGTTCTACCTGTAAATGTCCCTGTTTCCTGTAGATAACAGTTTTACAAAAAATTAACATTAGTTTTCTACGTTATGTGTTATGCCGCGTACACACAAGCGGACTTTACGGCGGACTTTGCCCGGCGGACTTTTCGACGTACTTTCCGACGGACTTTGTGAACGAACGGACTTGCCTACACACAATCCACCAAAGTCCGTCGAATTCGTACGTGATGACGTACGACCGGACTAAAACAAGGAAGTTCATAGCCAGTAGCCAATAGCTGCCCTAGCGTGGGTTTTTGTCCGTCGAACTAGCATACAGACGGCGGACTTTTCGACCGGACTCGATTTCAACGGATAAATTTTAAACAAGTTTCAAATCTAATTCCGTCCAACTTTTGAGAAAACAAAGTCCGCTGGAGCCCACACACATCGAATTGTCCGACGAAATCCAGTCCGCCGGGCAAAGTCCGCCGTAAAGTCCGCTCGTGTGTACGCGGCATTAGAGTTTTATTATTTATTAAAATGACATTGTTTTTGTTATACTCTATGTATACCTTTCCTTTATGGCGTGGTGTCACAAACCTAATACAGCCAATGGTGTCTTAAAAAGATCCTTTCACCAAGTGATACTTTTTTCATTTGAATTTTTTAATTTTTTTTATTATATCATTGATACATGTCCCCATTTTTATATTCATTACTCCTTATTTTATTTATGACCCCTACAAAATTGATAAGAGCCAGACACTTCTAGGAATCTAAGATTTTACTATCTGGTGGTCTCCCTCTTTCTGTCATTCCTCTCATTGCTACTGCAAGCACTGAGGCTGACAGTGGGGATCATGGGCCTATAATGGGTCAGCGGAAGGGAACCCTTTGACTTGGGGCGACCTGTGGGTGGACGCAGTGCAGAATTATTCCAGAGTGACATTTTCCTGGAAACTGCAGTAAGCTGCCCACTTTTAAGTATTCTCAGGTTGCTGGGGAGGTAAGTCACCTTTTAAATCTCTCTTTTTAAGGTCAGGGGGGTCCAAGTGTGGGCCCTGAGCAAGGAATGCTGGGCTGTGTAGCTCCCAGCCTCTGTCCTAAGTGATAGTAAATGCAAGACACATTTTGTGGCAATTAAAAGCCAACAGTGTGCAGTCACTTCATATCTATTAGATTGTAAGCTCCCAGGAGCAGAGCCCTCCTAACCCTCTTGTATTGAATTGTATTGTTGCTGTATTGTCTCCCTTTATATTGTAAAACACTGCACAAACTGATGCCACTATAAAAATCCTGTATCATAATAATGAATACTAATCTTGCAAATTCCATTAGTGTAATGTTGAGTGAGGCAGAAGAGAGACAGTGGACCCAGCAAAGGACCCCTCAATTAGAAACACCATTTATCATACCTCCCAACATTTTGAGATGGGAATGAGGGACACCTATCAGCAAAAGCATGCAGACATAGGACACACCCCTGGCCACACCCCCTTAAAGGAGAATTGTACAAAAAACAAGATTGGTTAAACCCACAAGTGCTTTTTTTTTTACCACTACTATTCCTTTATATTGGCTTTTGGAGTTTACAAATGCAGCAATTTAGAAATCAGATGAAAGGTTTAGCGCTGGAAAACACTTTTTGATAGATAAAAAGTGCATTTTATATACAGCTATATAGATCAGACCAAAATGAGGGACAAATAAGGAGGAAAGAGGGACAGAGGGACATTGCTCCAAATCAGGGACAGTCCCTCAAAATCAGGGACAGTTGGGAGCTATGATTTATTGCTCCCACGGGAAGGCTTTCTCGGTGATCATATAGGTCACACATAGTGAAGGCGAAGATAACCTGACCATGGTTGCACTGATCACACAGGGATCAATGCAAGTTTTTTTTCTCTTTAGTTTCTCCTTGGCAAGACTGTAATTTTACTGATAATTTACTAGAAGAACACTAGGGGGAGCCAAATGCCATAAAATGGTTTAAAATAACAATTAGCTGTCATTGCTAAACTACTTGTCAATTTAGCATGGCGGTACAAATTAACGGTGCAATTACCAATATCACTAAGGGTCCATTCACACATATGTGTTATGGCAATGAGCATTAAAACATACGTTACCGCAATACACAATAAGGACCCATTTACACCTATGTGTTTTAATGCATATGTTTTTACGCACATCAACGCATGTACACAGGTTAGGCATAATTTTAAATAGTTTTAGTTCACACCTTGCGATACATTGACGTGTGTTGCCTTTTTTAATGCATCAGTGTGAGTTATTAATGACATTAGTAGTGCATGAAAACACATGATTGTTGATAACTATACCCAACTGAACCACATAAAAATGCATGTCACTGACACTCATTTCTGTTCATTAGGTATGAACTTTTTCCAATCATTGACATGAAGCCAAGGAAAAATTGGTTTGTGGAGTCATTTCTTTTGGGCCATTTCTAGCCTTTTAGTACATCACAGTACCCAGATGCTCTGCCTGATATCAATGCTGTGTTAATGCACTCCCATGCTGGTCCTCCCATGTTCATTTGAACAATGGAGAGCAATTTATTAAGATTTTTTAGGAATGTAATGACTTGTGGCTGGATATTGAATGTTAAAGTTTATATTATTCAGTGCTTATATTATATTATGCTTATAAGACATGCTGGTAGGTTAATTGGATCCTGTCTAAATTGTCCCTAGTATGTATGAATGTGAGTTAGGGACCTTAGATTGTAAGCTCCTTGAGGGTAGGGACTGATGTGAATGTACAATGTATATGTAAAGCGCTGCGTAAATTGACGGCGCTATATAAGTACCTAAAATAATAATAATAATAATAATAATATACAAGTAAGCAAAGATTTCCCACTAAGCTTTATGAATAGACATAACAGGCAACAAAAATGTAAATTCACTAGGGGAGAAAAAAAAAAACCTTTTTACAAAATAGGACTCCAGCAAAAGTTTAGATAAACACATGTACTTTACCTCTTGCTACCAACATAATGCACATGTGCAGTGGCAAGGAGGGTGGGCTTTAACACTCACATGCCGCAGATATGCATCCATGGGTGGCGGAGGTTTCAGTGCTGAGAGTTTGCTCACTATGGGAGATAAAGCTGTCAAAGACAGCTTCTGTTTTTTTTTAATAAAGATCAGGAGCCAGTGGGGCTGACTACCAATCATGTGACTACTGTAACAGCCAATCATAGTGGTGGTTATGTGATCAGGCAGACCTTCCTACTCTGGGCATAGTTGCCCAGTTAAAATGATGCAGGGCCTGGGAGGGAAGGGGTTACTGGTAAACTGCAAACGGCTATATACACAGTTGTATGGTTTTACCTGTCAAAGGAGTTTTTGGACATACAATAAAGCCAGCATTATACCCCCCCATCCCCCCCCCCCCACACCCCAGTGCTGCTGGTTTTCCTCCTCTCCCCCCGGGTGCTGTGGGGGATGTTTCAGGATGGAGAGTGGGGGAATGGGCTATTCAATATATATATAATTTACTGGCCCCTTTCTTTACTAAATTAACACAGTAAACACACACACTCACTGTGTTCAATCATAGCTGGAGCATAGTAAACAGTGTTTACTATGCTTCAGTTTGAGAATGAACAGGAATCCACTCAGTGCAGAGCACTACCCATTCATTCCCTGTCCAGTGCAACTGAGTCTGCAGAGAAAGTCATGTGTATTTGAGCTTTGGGGTGCACACTCTACTGCAATAAGCTGCCCATACCTATGAAAGCTAGGATGGTGACCTGCAATAGAGCTTGGCCACCTTCCACAGCCTTTGATTGGACAGTAAAGGAGAAGCAGCACACTGATGAATCATCAGTCTACTCTCTCCTCTTGTTAACTGACAGCACTATGCAAAGTGACAGTATACAATAGCTGACTCTCCCACTTCCAGACTGGGCACTGATAAACAGGAGATTACAGGGGACTGATTTCACAGCAGATTTACCTATTTATTTCAGTTCTAGGTAAAAGTATATTTTACTATTTAGATTGAATAGATAACTGAGTTCAGGGCCATGCTGTAATGCGACTACCTCGGGTGACACTCATGGAGTCACAGTAGGGGGCAGCACTGTGGCTGTCTTGTCCATATTAGACACTCCATCCTGAGTGCCTCTGCACTAATGCTGAGGCTGATAAAACCACAGGCTCAGCATTACTGAGCTCCCTGGTTGGCTGCTGCACCTGTCACACAGGCAGGTGCAGCAGCCGATCCTCTCCAGTGTTGTGCAGCTTACTGAAACATAACTGGGTTCAGGGGTGTGCCATCAATAAGGCTAATTGAGGTGGCTATCTCAGACAGCACTCATGTTGGCGGGCACACTAATACCGCGTATACACGAGCGGACTTTTCAGCATCAAAGGTCCAACGGACTTTCGACGGAATTACGACGGACTTTCGAACGACTGAACTTGCCCACACATGAACGGACTAAAGTCCATTGGTTTGAACGCGATGACGTATGAAGGGACTAGAATACAGAAGTTCATAGCCAGTAGCCAATAGCTGCCCTTGCATCCTTTTTTGTCCGTCGGACTAGCATACAGACTAACTGATTTTTCGACCAGACTCGAGTCCATTGGAAAGATTTAAAACCCGTTCCAAATCAAAAGTCCGTCTGATTTTCGACAGAAAAAGTCAGCTGAAGGTCCGATGAAGCCCACACACGGTCGGATTGTCCGACGGATTAGTTCCATCGGACCAGTCCGGTTGAAAAGTCCGGTCGTGTGTACACAGCTTTAGGCCACAGTGTCTGTGGCCAAGCAGAAGCTTTATACCTTTTAAATAGGCTCCCTGTCACAGAGCTGACTACCGTGTCATCTTTGTCACAGACAGGAAGTGTAAAAAATGTCTGCCTTAGGCCATACCCACCCTGGCAGGGTTTTAACTGGGTTAAGTGGATTTTCAGTTAGAGCAGGTAAAATGACTATGCCCGGTAAATGGATTTTAGCAAGAATCCTAGATTGCAATGGCAGATATCTATGAACAAATCATTTGTCACATAGTACCACAGCTGCTGAGATAAGTCAGCCTGACCAGACTGCAAACCCTTCTCTTTATATCAGCCTGTTCCAGTTTCCTCCCTTCCTCTTGGCCTACAAACAGCAGACACATTTCACACGGGGAGGCCGGTGACAGCTCCCCTGCACATGTTCCACTGGTGCCCCAATCCTGCACTCTGACCACCCAGCCTAGCTCACTCCCTCCCAGATTCCCAGGAGACTGATGTTTTGGAGGGATGCCGAGCTGGGTCAGGTTCCAGGGATTACACAGGCAGCAGCCTGGAACCCTCCATTTCCTCACAGGCCCCCACCTGCATCAGTGGGAAAAAAACTGAAAGCCAGACGCTTCTGGGAAGTAGGAGAAATATAAGCCAGTCAGGGTCAGTTGCAGTCAATAGAGAGGGATTACCTTAATCTCAGGGTTCAAAGACCCCCAAAATCCCTCAGTAAAACCATCAGGGGCTGCCTGTCAGCCAGGTGGGTGAGAAGGGGCAGAGGGGGCTGCCAGACATCTTCGCTATATTTAGGAAAACAGAGAGTTTAGGTTTTCTTTTAAGACCACTTACATTCCACATCTGTTCCACGTCAACTTGGGAAAACCTAATTATCTATCTTGTTTATTTTACGTAACTGGTAGTAATGGGTAAAAGTAGGCTGATCAGCAATAGAGCTTGCGGTCTTTTTAGAAAATCACAAAGTCCTGATCATCAAAGGCGAATTCGACAGAAAACATACCTGAAATTTATTATTGAAACCACCCCATTATGCTTACGTTACAAGCAATTCCTGTGAATGAAGATAATAACGGTTTATGTTGGAGATGTGGATTTTTTTCAGTTTGAATATGTTTATTTGGATTTTTTTGAACTGTTTGCTTAAGCTCATTTGTGGCGGATGAACAGCTTCTTCAGAACCACCTGTTAACAGATAAGAACTCCAAGCAGATAAAAGGAAAACACCCATTACTGCAGTTATACGTTCCTAAAAAACCATTCAATGAATTATTAACACTAGTATACGTACATTTCTGAATTAGGCTTGATACCCCTTTGTATTCCCCTGTACAGCAGCACTTATACTGGGAGATGGAGGGCCAGCATTAGGAGCAAATCAGGCTTGGCTGCAGTGCACAAACACTGACTGGAGGAGAGAGCAAAGGGAGCAGACTGATAGTGAGTTATCAGAGTACTACTCTTTCTCTATTGTTAAATTGGCATGCTATGTGGGAGGGGGGAGTTGTTCTTGAAAAAGCAATGTTGCTGTGTCTGTAGTGGAGGTTAAGAATCTGACTGTACTCTCTAGCAGTAGTGACTACTTACTAAAATGACTGAATTACAAATCTTTTGACAGTCAAAAGTTTCCAAATATGTATTTTACCCATATTCAACTGACTGGTTTTAAAGTGCAACAGTAGATCCTCTGTTTTGGTTTGCCTGATTAGGGAGATGTAGGAGGTCCAGTTTAAAAAGAAACAGAGTGGAAACATGCATACTATGGTTCATAACCCTGTGCAGAGATTGACAACCAGACTTAGGGCCCTTTCATACTGGAGTGGTTTGCAGGCGCTATTGCGCTAATAATAGCGCCTGCAAACCGACCCGAAAGTGCCGCTGTTGTCTCTCCAGTGTGAAAGCCCTCGGGGCTTTCACACTAGAGCGGTGCGCTAGCAGGACGGGAAAAAAAGTCCTTACATTAGCACACTTGCGAGCTTGAAGCATGCACATAAGCATGTGTGTACGTTTGGCACTGGTGTTTGTCTATGTAAACTGGAGAATTATTTGAGGGGATTGGGGAGTGGTTTTCAACACTTTGTCCTGCCATGTATGACCCAGCTTGCCTTTCCACCTACCTCTAATGCCGCGTACACACGAGCGGACTTTCCGGCAGACTTGGTCTGGCAGACCGGACTCCGTCGGACAATTCAATCGTGTGTGGGCTCCAGCGGACATTTTTTTCCCAAAAGTCAGACAAACCTAGAAATAAAACATGTTTCAAATCTTTCCAACGGACTCGAGTCCGGTCGAAAAATCTGCTCGTCTGTATGCTAGCCCGATGGACTAAAACCGACGCTAGGGCAGCTATTGGCTACTGGCTATTAACTTCCTTATTTTAGTCCAGTCGTACGTCATCACGTACGAATCCGTCGGACTTTGGTGTGATCGTGTGTGGGCAAGTCCGTTCGTTAGGAAAGTCTGACGGAAGTTAGCCGAAAGTCCGTCGGATAGACCGTCGGACCAGTCCAGTACGCGGCATTAATCTTTGCCTTGTGACCTCGACCTGCCTGTTTGACTCTACTTACTGCCTAAAGCTGGGCCGTACACTAGAAGTATTTCATTTGGAATCTTTAGTGGGGTCAAATCGTCCTTTGTTTTTAACTGCAGTGGTGAGAAAATTTGAAGGAGCAGGATAACATTTTTTTGCTCGAATGAACGAATTGTAATGCCGTGTACACACGATCGGATTTTCCGACTGGAAATGTTGGATGTGAGCTTGTTGGTGGTAAGTCCGACCGTGTGTATGCTCCATTGGACATTTGTTGTCAGACTTTCCGCCAACAAATGTTGGCTAGCATGCTCTCAAATTTTCCGCCAACAAATGTGTGTTGTCGGATTTTCCGATCGTGTGTACACAAGTCTGTCGGACAAAAGTCCAAAGTACAAACACGCATGCTCAGAAGCAGAAGCGGTCGGTCTTGTAAACTAGCGTTTGTAATGTAGAATTAACATTCGTGACGTGGCAAATTATGAAATCTCCAAATGCAGCACGCAATTCTCCTCTTTAATGGGATAATAATGAAGCTGCTTTGCTGGTGATACTGATGGAGTTATTGCAAACAAATTTTCAAAGGCTTTTTTTTCTAGTGATATCAAGAATAATATTATTATGTTTTTTTTTTATTTGTGCAAGTTACCACAACACCATTATCCCCTAGTTTTTAAGAACAAAGATACAACTATGTTGGTGTCCCTTGTCAATTTTACATTGTATTTTTTAAAATGTAACTGCCTACTCCCAAACTGTCATTTAAAGTAAAACACATAGCCAAGTATTATTCTACACAATTTTTTTATTGTGCATTAAAAAAATAAAACAAATAAAATTAGACATGCTATCTGCCAATAGAACTTAATCAAAAAGTGCATTCTATGGATCCAAAAATACACCAAATGAAATCATTATTCAACCAAAAAAATAATGTCAAAGCAATAACTCCAAGGCCAATAATAAATAACACGTTATCTCCTCCGATTTGCTAAACATGTCTGGTTGACAAACGGCCATTCAGAAACAAACTGAAAAGCACGAAATGAAAATCGATAAATGAAAAACGCGAAAAGAAAAGCGCGAATCAACACTCACCAAACTTCTATTAACACGAAATTAGCAGAAGGACCCCAAAGGGTGGCGCTAAAGAGCTGAAAAACCACGTAGTACGTCTAGTACGTCACTACGTTCATAATTGTTGGCCAACATTTGTGTGACAGTGTGTATGCAAGACAAGTTTGAGCCAACACCCTTTGAACAAAATTCCATGGTTTTGTTGTCGGAAAGTCCGATCGTGTGTACGAGGCATTACAGTGAATGTGGTTTTTGTTCAGGAAATTCTGTTAATTTTTAAATTCAAATTTTAAAAGAAAACAAACTTTTGAAGTACTTTTCCAAAGACATTCAAATGTACTATGAGAATTTTTGTACCAATGTTCATACAAACATTCCTTCAAAATCTACTAGCGCTTGGCCAGCTTTACTGCCTGTCTGGCTGTTACCGACCTTGGTTTGCATCCTCGACCCTGTTCCTTCTTCCCGATTTGGTACCTTATTGCCTGGCTGTTACCAAGCTAAGCTTGTGTCTTGGCTACATTTCTATCACCTGCTCTGGTACCTTGGTGTTCCTGCATCTGGTTCTATCATATGGTCTACAGGTGTCTGGCCAAGTACTTGACAGCTGCACATATCGAGTACTACCTGCAACAAATTCCTTGTCACCACTTCCAGGGGGTGTTGGACAGGGGGTGCAAGAGAAGCTTACTTATCAATTCTCTGGGTATGATGGGTAGGAATACATCTGCAAATTCTTTAAAGTGGATGTAAACCCGAAAAAAATGTTTAATTAAGGCTTGCACCTTGTACAGTATAGGATTTCATGTCATCTGTGCCCAGTCTTGCCACGAAGAGTTAATCCAACTCTGAGCAAGCCTCTTATCTTTTTTCAGTAAGATAAAAATTGACACACAGAGAAATAGTTCTTCCCCCTTTCTGTGAGTGACAGGTGATTTACATATCTCATGTACGAGCCTAAGAAAGACATTTTGTGTACTTCAGATCCCCTCCTCCTTTCTTCTCAAGCTCTCCCAGGATTGGCTGCTCCAAAGCTCAGCATGATTGGGCATGCTGAAGTCATGTGGGGACCTTTCTGGGTTTTGACTGGATGTTAGTGATCATAGCAGAAGTTCAGTGTAAGAAATACACAGGAGAAAATGCATGTTGACATTGACAAGGGGTGTGTAGAGGCGGGCAGGGAGTCTACTGACATCACGACTCCACCCACCGAGTTCAAGACAACAGACCCACCCACAGAATCTGCAGTTTTTCGGGTCTCATAACAGACAGAGGGGAGACATTTGACAGGTAAGGATACATGCAGGAGGCATGTATATCCTTATAGATAACCACTATGGCAGTAGTTTAGAAAGGATGAGAGTGGGTTTACATCGACTTTAAGTCCCAAAAAAGGAAAAAAATGTTTTTAATCATTTATATGTCATAAGCATATTTGGGAGTTTTTGAGAACTTAGGGAGATATGTGCCTGTCATCTGACCGCATGCTGCATGAGTATTGGCACCCACAGTGTTCATTATCCATTGGTCAGTAGTATACTTGCAGAAGCTCAAACCCTTCCCGTGTTCCATGAAAGAAGAAAAGCTCTTTCCCACTCACAAGGTTGGTAACTCTCTCATTGCAACATCCAACTACCAAGGGTTCTCATTATCACCACTTAGTTAGCCAAAAACACAATTTTCCCTGCATGATATTGACAGGTAGGGATATGGGGATGTAATATTTGTTTATACACACAAAGGGTTGTAGTTATTATTACCAATGCATTTTGACTGAATTATCTGATCATTTTAGAGCCTTATGCCCTGTACACACGACCGGTTTTCCTGTCAGCATAAACTCTGAAGGTTTTTCTGACGAAGTTCCGATGGAATTCCGCTGAAATTGTCTTGCGTACACACGATCACGCCAAAGTCTGACCATCAAGAACTCGGTGACATACAACACGTACGACGGGACTAGAAAAAGGAAGTTCAATGGCCAGTAGCCAATAGCTTCCGTCTCGTACTTACTTCAGAGCATGCATCGTTTTTGGTCGGAACAGCATACAGATTAGCGGTTTTCCCGATAGGAATTGGTTCCATAGGAAATATTTAGAACATGTTCTATTTCTAGGCCTGTCAGAATTTTTGAAAAAAAAAGTCCGATGAGGCATATGCGATGAAAAGCTTCCGTCTGACTTTTTCTGTCAGACATTCTGCTTGTGTGTATGCGGCATAAGAGGTGAAAGAATACGGTAACCATTTTAATGTACCCTAGTGTAAGTCCATATAATAGGCAAACAAAATCATTACATTTTTGAACAATAAAACAATAAGTTTGAAAATCCCAAGAAATTTTTATTAACATTTATTTTCCAAAGAATGTAATTCGTTTTGTAGCATGGCTGTTCAATGGTTGATATATATTATAAATGATTGTTGGATTAACATATGTTACATCTGATGTAACTCTCTGAAGCCGAATATCATGGATCACACTATTACCCTCATATGGCATCTTGGCATGGTAGCTCTCATGGTTCAGGTCAAGGCTAGCAAAACAGTGGATAGGGCAACACAGGACAAACTCATCACCTAAAATGTCAGCAATGAATAGCAACCACTGGACAAGCACAAAACTGAAACTGATTCCAGAGGGACTATTCTGAGGGCTGGACAGGAAGGTCAGGGCAGGAAGCAAGTAAACAAGGTCAGTCTATTAATTGTAAAATGGCTGTTTCCATGTGTGGGCAACAGGTGGTCATTAAAGAAGCATGAATCTTGCAAAAGGCATATTGTTTTGAAGGACATGCAGAAAAGATAGGCTAATTAGGATTCTAGCTGCCTCTGTGGCATACTAATTGGTATGATAACAGCCACAATACTTTTAACCACTGTTCGTAAACAGGAAACTCCCTTAAGAAATGGATGGAGATGGAAAAGCAGTCCTGGCCCTCATGACAGAGGGCACAGCATAACAGAGCAGAATGCGATCATTGGATAGAGAAGATAATTTGTTAAAGCAGTAGTAGATCGTAAACAAAAGAAATTTGGGCCCAGGAAGGATACTGTCATAATGTGCTAGTATGCATCGCATATTAGCACAATATGGTAGACTAACCATAAAAGAAGCCCTCCAGTGGCACGCAGTCACTGCTGACAGGGCTTCCATGTTCACCCAGTCTTCCTTCTGGTTTGTGGGTTCGGGTTGTTTGAATGGCCAAGCCACAATGAAGTCACTCCTACACATGCATGCAGGAGTCACGGCCGCAGCACAACTGTATCAGTGGACGGCAGTGCGCAGGTGCTGGTGACGTTTTAAGTAAATATCTCCTAAACGGTGCACATTTAGGTGATGTTTACTGTACCTACAGGTAAGCCTTACCTGTAGGTATAAATAAAAAAGTTGACTTTACTACTGCTCATAAAAAAAGAGCATCCTATTTTATCAGAAGTCTAAAGGACTGGATCAGCCTACAGATAATGGCATGGTAGCCCTTTTGGCAAAAAATGCCCACTAGGGATCAAAATCCCCTCTTTAAAGGGGACTTTTTGCCAATGGATGTTGAAAAACTGAAACAATATACATTTTAAAAGAAATGTTCTCTTCACCAGAAGTCTCCTCTGCTTAGCTTAGTCATTGTCTATATGGCTGCCATTTTTAGGAGATTTCTCTATACACTATGACAGCCAATTCTAGAAGTAGTGGACACTTGAAACAAAATATTCAGACTGTACAAAGAATACTGTACATTATTCCTAATCAAAGTTAACAGACAGTATAATTATTAAATGATCAGCATAACACAAGCATAACTACAATGTATTGCCTTAGCATGCATGCTAAGGCTTTTTTAGATGTTGTTTGGCAAACTCTAATCTGGCCTTCCTGGTTTGAGGCTCACCAATGGTTTACATCTTGTATTCACTCTGGTGAAGTCTTCTCTTGATTGTTGACTTTGACACACATACACCTACCTCTGTGGTAGAAATATGGCTGTATGCTATGCACACAGCCATATCTCTTGTGCTAATAAGCACCCATTTCCGTCTTAATGATATAATGCATCTTACCTAAAAACCCACCCTTCCAAGTAATCAGACATTACCACATTCTTACGTCCTCATCTCAGCATGGCTGCCTCACACTAGCCAGCATGCCCTTTTTATTAACACAAAAGCTTTCACAAACAGGAAGTGATGGTTCCAGCAGCCAATCACTTCTTACATGGGAAGTGACATCACAGGATATGACCATATAAGGATTTAACACAGGATATAAGAATACAGAAACCCTTCCAACAGGGTTAAATACAGAACCAATCACAGACATGTATACATTCAAATAGACTAGCAGTGACGTGTGCAAAAGGTCAGGTGAAGAGCCATGCTTTCTGTGAGACAAAGGAACACTAGAAAGATGGTCTTGCACAAGACCGTGTGCAAACCGACTAAATGCTTTCAATGACGTGAACCATACAAAACCATGGCTCAGTGAGCCATAATTTTCATATAGTTATGCTATAGTTCCCATGTATGCAGACATGTTTGCTCGGAGTCATTATTGCAGTCGCCAAGAAGTGGCCAGTCTCTTGGTGAGGCATAAACGAACATCCCTAAATAAGCAACAGATCTGCCGTGTCCACAGGAAGGTTTTCGCTGCCAATGGTCTTCCACCAACGTCTGTATGTGCGAATACGCTCACATGAGCACATTACAGCAAAACAGACACTGGGGGACATTTACCAACATACATTTATAAAAATTTCCACAACACCTCCTGGAGAGTGTTCTTGATCTGGCCAACTGTTGTGAATGGTGTTTTTTTCACCAGGGAAAGAATTCTTAGGTCATCCACCACAGTTGTTTTCCATGGTCTTCCAGGTCATTTGGTGTTGCTGAGCTCACCTGTGCGTTCTTTCTTTTTAAGGATGTTCCAAACAGTTGATTTGGCCACACCTAATGTTTTTGCTATCTCTCTGATGGGTTTGTTTTGTTTTTTCAGCCTAATGATGGCTTGCTTCACTGATAGTGACAGCTCTTTGGATCTCATATTGAGAGTTGACAGCAACAGATTCTAAATGCAAATAGCACACTTGAAATGAACTCTGGACCTTTTTTCTTCTCCTTGTAAATGGGATAATGAGGGAATAACACACACCTGGCCATGGAACAGCTGAGCAGCCAATTGTCCCATTACCTCTGGTCCCTTAAAAAGTGGGAGGCACATATACAAACCGTTGTAATTCCTACACCGTTCACCTGATTTGGATGTAAATACCCTCAAATTAAAGCTGAAAGTCTTTTGAGAAATTCCCAAAAGGATGTATACCTGAAAACAGGGTGACACTGTAGGTACATCTATAAAAGTGTGCCAACGTCCCGATAATGGATCAATATGACTAAAACAGCTAGGAAAATGGACTTTAAAGGCACACGGGTATATTGACTATAAAAGATAAAAATAGTTTTATTGGATTACAGTCTACATAAATAGAAACATTTAATATAAATAACACAGTCCATAGAGGAAAAATATTTTTGTATGTGCTTGGTATTTTCTACCCTGCATACAACCGAGACCTCAATTATTGTAACATATATACAATAAAGCATTTATAGACAAAAGGGGAACAATTTCCCAAGTCAACATTATGATTGTAGATGTAAACTGGCGGATTGTGGGTCGGGTTGTAGGTCCGGGTGGATGTTTTTCTTAGTAGCTCAACATGTTGCGCGTATAGACAATGCTTCTTTAGGAGCTAGGAAGATTTCTGCTGGATGTACATAAAGATGCATCAATGAGTATAATACATATGTACACAAAACATATCTCAAATTAGGATATAAAAAACATTTATACAAGCAATATATAAAATACAATATGCTCCGACCAGATAGAACGGCCGCATGGGGACCCCATAACGGAATTGGTCATCTGGGGGCAGAACAATAAAGCCAGGTAAATGGGGAACCTATGTTGTCCCAATATGTATATTAGAGGATGAATTTTATAAGATTTAATATAAGGTGGATCCTAAATCAATCCAAGTAATCATTAGGGAGAGGAAGGGGGACCGATTTGCCCCAAAGGGAGGAGTTTCCAAGGGTTAATTCATAGACAATACATGGGGAACTTTTGGTGGTGGGAATAGTTCACAATCCAAATATATGGGACCTAATGCCCAAAAAGCACTACAAATACTAAATTCTCAGGGTCGCACTAACAACCCACCTACCACATCCCAATTATTGGGAGCAGTGGGAGGAATGTCCAGTAACACACAATCGATTCACACATCTATGAATATGGCACCCCAATCAAATTTTTCTAACTCACAATACACACCCAATTCACTCCCTTTAATACAGTTACAAACTTGCAGAAAACAGAGCACCCTTGATTCTCACATTAATCAAGTAAATACACCTATTCTAAATTTTCCAACACTGGGGATGCAGTTACCCCAAACGTAGAATTAGATATTATCAATCTTACTCCCTACCACTTCACAGAGCAACAACTGTACTGAAACTTGGCCTAAGCTTTTGCCCTTCACAACAGATAGATAAATATGAAACCATCAAAGACGTTTATATGTTTATATGGTTGTGAAGGCGGCCGACAAGGGCAGGAATATAGTGCTTATGACTAGAAATTTTTACGAAACAATGTGCCTTGACCTTCTATCTAACCAACATTGGTACCAACTAATTTCTTCATCATGCACTTCCTTTTAGGAATGAATTTCTGGACATCATCAATGATGCCTACTCCAGGGGTCTTATTGACAAAGATGTTTACGATTACCTGAATGTTCGGTCTCCCAGGCTGGCGACGTTCTATGCACTTCCCAAAGTGCACAAGAACCCTCTATCGCCCCCTGGGAGACCAATAATTTCAGGTATCGGATGCCTCATGCGCTGAAAACGCCAGCAGGCTTGTAGACCCTGTTCTAATGCCACACGTTATGGCCTTACCATCATTTACCAAAGATACGTTAGATCTACTCAAACAAATTGAGGGGGTGTCGGTCCCTCCCGACTCCCTGCTCGTGACATTAGATGTGGAAGCTTTGTACTCCAGCATCCCTCACGAGCGGGGAGTCAAGACGGTCCGCACCTTCCTCTATGAAGAAGACCACCACCAATGGAACTATAACAAATTCATCTTAAGGCTGCTAAACTTTATTCTAACTCACAATTGCTTTGAATTTATGGGCTCCCACTACCTCCAGGTGCAGGGCATAGCCAGGGGCACTTGTTGTGCCCCTGGCTACGCCAATCTGTACCTGGGGGGGTGGGAGCGTTACCTCTTCTCCCATGAGCCCTTGACCGAATTCACCCACCATATCCTGTGCTGGAAACGATTCATAGATGACGTTTTCATCATATGGACAGACACTCGCAAGTCTCTTGACAAGTTTATTCAAACTTTAAATACCAACCAATTTAATTTAAAATTTACTTAGAGCTATGACACCAAAACAACCAACTTCCTGGACCTTGTCATTTACAAAGACAAGGACAATACACTAGCAACAAATTTATTTTGCAAAACGACAGCCGGAAACACACTACTGCACGCTGCCAGTTCACACCCTCCAGCATTCATTCGAAGCATACCATATGCACAGTATATCAGACTCCGTTGTAACTGTACACATACATCAGATTTTCAGCACCAAGCAAACCTTTTGAAATCACGTCTACTGGCACGTGGATATAGCCGATCCTTGCTACGTCAGGCCTATAACAAAGCTATACATAAATCACGTAATGATCTTTTATAGAAAGCTAAGACCCCTTTGAAAGAACCCATTGTTAAATGAATTACCAAATTCTCATCCCCCACCATGAGGATATCAGAAAAATTATGGGCAGGCATTGGCATCTTCTACAGGAAGATCCAAATCTAAGAAAATACATTAGTATGCATCCGGAAATTGTATTCAGACGTGCTAACTCTCTCAGAGATAGACTCGTATCCAGTCACTATACCGTTCATAATTTACCTGTATCCAAGTTACTTTTGGACACATCACGTAACTGCACATTCTGCCCATGGATATTACCTGGACGTGAAATTTCACCCCAAAAATCCCAGAGGGGGTGAGTGGGATAAATTCATTCTGCAGAGGGAAAGTCTATCAATAGAGCGCCTTAACACGACTCGAGCGCCAGGACTGAATGAGACCCAGTCTTACAAGCCCTTTCTCTAAAGTATCTTCCTCTATCAGACACTTGCCTCCTTGCAGAATGGGATTGTTCCACACTTCCGAGACATGAAAAACTCTGTTCAACTTTATTTAGAAAAAACACCAATTGCATATACAAAAAATCTTTTTATCTTTTATCACCAGTTGTCCTATATAATCAATATACCAATAATCTACTTGTCCCACGTAATTTAGACTTTACTTGGAAAATAACTATGCACTATTAACCAGCCTACTAGTATATCCCCACGCTAATTCAAAACAAGAAATTGACCACGAATAAGGTTAATTTGTTTTACAAATGCGTTTCCTTGGTTCATGAATCTACTACTTACCTTATCAAAAAATGTATATGGTGATACCAATGTTACCTCTATATTATAAATTACTGTCTGCTCCGTCCCTATTCACAGTCCCATATTATTCCCCTGGTTCTGGTCGCCTGGATGGCTCAATGGTTCTTGGCCGGGTAATTCGACCGCACAGCGCAGCACATCCGGTTCCCTCCTCTGACCGGATGTGCGGCGATTGACGGGGGCACAGGGCACCCTTCGGCTTCTGTTATGTCCCCGCCTTTGCCACTGCCGCATTGGCCGATCGCCGCCGCGTCGTCGGCGTTGCCCGACACATGCGCAGCGGGCAGCTAGTTCTATCGCCGCTGCTGCTTCGGCCAGGTGCCGCCACGTCATCGGCGCCACCTGGCACATGTGCAGTGGCCAGCGGTCGGACCGGGATGCGCCACGCCCACTCGGGCCTGACTCGTTTTCGGTGGGGAAACCTTTTTAAAGCACACACGGCTCTGCTTTACTGTCAGCAGACGCTGTTCAACCACCAGGAAATGCACCTTACCCCACAGCCTTTCCAAAGCAAACCTAGGGTAAACTATTAATACTAACATACGCTACCCTTTTGATTTTAATCCTTATTGCTGGATCTCAGATATTAGAAGGTTATACATTTTTCTTTTTCCTTTGTCTGTTTGTTACCTTATAAATAACGGCTCCCTCAAATCATCAATTTAGTGCTCTCTATGAGACTTTCTATCACTAACCAACACAGGTCTGCTTTTTACCTGGGATATTTAGCTGCTTTGATGGTGCCTAACAGCGTCTTGTTTTTCATTGCTGCTTTTCTAAATAATTAGCTACCCAGCCCACCAGCTGAGATATCATACTTATACAGTTTTCATCGTACCTGACTTCTGTATGGTAAGCTGTGGGTGTTTCTTTGGTCCTTATTAATATGTTTTTGAATCTTTTTGCTGTATTTATAAATATGCCAGATCCTCCCTGTTTCTCCCTACATCCACTATGTCTTCATTTCAGTAACCATTATAACAAAAGTTCCCCATGTATTGTCTATGAATTTACCCTTGAAACTCCTCCCTTTGGGGCAAATCGGTCCCCCTTCCTCTCCCTAATGACTACTTGGAGAGATTTAGGATCCACCTTATATTAAATCTTATAAAATCCATCCTTTAATATACATATTGGGACAACATAGGTTCCCCATTTACCTGGCTTTATCGTTCTGCCCCCAGGTGACCAATTCCTTTATGGGGTCCCCATGCAGCCGTTCTATCTGGTCGGAGCATATTGTATAATATATATTGCTTGTATAAATGTTTTTATATCCTACTTTGTGATATGTTTTGTGTACATATGTATTATACTCATTGATGCATCTTTATGTACATCCAGCAGAAATCTTCCTAGCTCCATACGCGCAACATGTTGAGCTACTAAGAAAAACATCCACCCGTACCTACAACCCGACCCACAATCCACCAGTTTACATCTACAATCGTAACATTGACTTGGGAAATTGTTCCCCTTTTGTCTATAAATGCTTTATTGTATATATGTTACAATAAGTGGTGTCTCGGTTGTATGCAGGGTAGGAAATACTAAGCACATACAAAAATAATTTTCCTCTATGGACTGTGTTATTTATATTAATTGTTTCTATTTATGTAGACTGTAATCCAATAAAACTATTTTTATCTTTTATAGTCAATATACCCGTGTGCTTTTAAAGTCTATTTTCCTAGCTGTTTTAGTCATATTAATGCTGAAAGTCTGCAGTTAAAGCACATCTTGTTTGTTTCATTTCAAATCCATTGTGGTGATGTATAGAGCCGAAAAGATTAGAATTGTGTCGATGTCCCAATATTTATGGACCTGACTGTACACAGGAGGTCCACCAGATTATTGGTGCAGAGAGCAATGTAATGTGCCAAGGGTACAGTTACCACTCTGAAGGAAATTATGACACTGAAGAGCTGTCCTGCATTTGGTATTAAAATAGGGGAATCCACATTTATAGGTCAATTGTAGTATTGCATATATAGGCAGCCATTACACATCTCTTACTATAAAAATATCACTTCACTGATTGTCATGCTTATATCTAAGTCACTGATGAAGAAAAAGTATGCAGATTAGTTCTGACTTTCTTAATCTACATGTTTCTTGGAATGCATAGTGCAAAGCTATGTACTGTTTCGGTATTGTTTTCCTTTAACCACAAGTGATGCTCTGCTACTTTACCCAACCTACATTGTGCATTAAAGAGACATAGCATTTTGCTTAACTTGCCTTCTGAACAATTTGGCTGTAATTAGGTGCTGAAACCTATTTTAGGCAAAACATTTGCAAATGCCAGAAAAATCGAATCAAGTTAATCAATATCTACCAGTAATTGATCGGCTGGGCTATGACTTTTACCAGTCAGATGGTGCTGGACACGTGGCTGGGCCCTTTTTGTTTTCTTGGAAAACAACAGGAACACAAAGACATGACATTACAACAAAACCATGTAGTTTAACTGGGAAGAACAATATATAAGGCATAATGCTACCACCTAGTGACAGAACATCTATTCAAAGTAAAAAAATATGAGAATGGTTATTGCACCTATGTCTGTATAAATAACATGCTAACAGTAACCCCATAAAAATCAATTATTTGACAACAGATAACTGAAATCTAATTGATTATTATAGAATACTGCATATCTTCATTTCGCTTTGCTCTGTTATACTTGCCCACTTGCTGTAGAGAAACAACTCGCTGATTGCAGGTGAAACTCTGAATCATTAACATTTCTTGATATTATCGAGGTGTCCATACCCAGCCTAAGTGCACTGGACGACTGATCCGAATCTCTGGATTTTTAGAAGTTTTGCTCTCTAAACATCAATGGCTGCCAGTTGGCAAAAGAGCTATGCTTGCCTCCTCTCTTTGTCTGCTGCCTTTGCCTAGGAAGCAAAGAAGTGTAATTTACTTAGGGGTTAAAACCACAGTGTTTCCCAATAGGTAGGGCATGTTCCATTAGTATTGGCCCTTACTATAGGAAGGACACTGCAAAGCTCAGGACTTGTGTGCTGAGCTGTCTTATGGAATAATATACCCACTCTAGTGTTTGATAGGAGCAGAAAATGACATTAGTGAAACAGTTTGTGTATGTTTGTACATTCTTCAGTGGATATTTTGGTGAAAAAAATGTATTAACTTAATTGGTATATTGTAGAAGGGTGGTACAATTTTAGCACAGAGTGAACTTGAGTCCTACAAAGGTTGTAAGGTGGGACACAGTTGAGCAAATGTTGGACAAAAGGGTTTAGATTGGGGTGGGCAATTAATTTTCCCAAGGGGCCACTTGAGAAACTGGGAATGTTGTGGAGGTCCAAACTTAATTCTGTAAGTAATCATATAGAAAACAAGCACCTGGTGCTAGGAATAATAGGTACCACTGCTCATGAAATAGGATGGGCGATCAAGGGGTTGTAAAAATGAGCAGCGGTTTTACCTTCCTTATTGAGGAAGCTGACAGTGGAGGCATCATGGGCCAGGCAGGGACAAAGAGCTGGATGTGGCCCAGGGCCACAATTCGTCCAGGTGTGGTTTACATTAGATGGGTGTGGTTATTTGATTAGTATAAATAAGAAAATGACTACGCTAACTCAAATGAAGGGTGAAAAGTTGCTACATAAACAATGTGACAAAGAAGCTAAAGAGTGAATGATAAATAATGTAGCGCTAGTGGGTAAACTCATATATCAATACATAAGTAAATAGTACAAAAAACAATTATACAGAAATAACACAAATGGAAATGTGAAAAAGTCCAATGAGTGTGAAGGTCCTGAGAAGGGCAATATGCGTCATCCACCAACAGATGACTAACCAAAGATGGAATATGCTGGCCGGTATAAGAAGCATCAAGGATGGTACATCTTCAACCAAAAAGGGGAAGTATATCTACTCTTACCGGAATAGGTGGACTCGAATGTAAGCGACAACAAGTCATAAGGGCATGGATGCCGGGATCGGCAGATTAACAGAATTCCAAGAAACCCAGGGCCTCCAGACACGACTCCGAAAGGTGTTAGGGACCACCAGTAAACTGGACCTCTGATGGAGAGAACACCGGGGCTGGACCTTTAGGCGTGGAAGGACCGACTGGACCTCAAAGGAACTCTCATATGAAAAGTTTATGCAAAGAAAAAATACCTCCATATGATGTAGGTCAAAAAATTGTTTTTTTATTTCTAAAAACCAGCATACATCAATGAGAAAAAAAACTGTAATCACTGAATAAAAATGAGGGCCAATGTGAGAAGCAGAAAGCTGGTGTATTTGGTAAGGCCTGGGTACTTATCTTGTATTTATTACAATGGCAATTATGGACAAAAGTAAAGGAGCCTCAAGAAGAACAGACAACATTGGAGTTATGTCCCCATTATTAGTATTTTGTGTGAACTGAACAGTACCTTAGTATCAGGGTGCATAATTCTTCAAATTCATCACATTAATATGGATACCCTCTCCCACCTAATTTAAACATAGACTTTAAAGTGCTGCATATGTACATTCATAGTAAAGCTTGTGAAAACCTAAGCCTAACCCTCTAACCCAAACCCTAACCCTTGTGTATAACAAATGTCTATGTAATAGCCTAGGAGTGGCCAAAACATAAACCACTGCAGGAAAAGTGTAGTACTGAGAACTGGAGATAAATATGAAGATATTGGATGATTAAACTCACCAGCATCTACACAAACCTGAATTACCAGTAGTTTTGCAAATACTTGGCTTTTAAAGTTCTTTTTTTTATGTTCCCTATAGTGTTTGATTGAATCACCTTCTGCTTATCTGGAAATGGATAAAACTGTGAACTATACAGTAGAGGTGCAGGTATCACATACAGTATCATAGCTAGACTTGCACATCCCCCATTAGTGGAATGTTGGGATCTCCCACCAAGCAACGTGTGTGTAGTCCCGTTTCTCTCCTGGGAAAGATCAACATAGCAAGCTGCTTCTTCTCTCATACAAAACCCTTCTCTAGGGAGCTGTCACTAAGTAAGGCAAATCACATGCAAAAACAAATCCAAACAAGCTTGGGGAAAATACACATAAAAGACCTGCTTTTGCCCTTAAATGTTGGGGAAACATAAACAGGAACGAAGCACGAGAGGCCCACAGAAAATAAGAAGAACACACAACACTACAGCTTGTGTTATACATTGATGCGATGCTAACAGCAAGATCATCAACTGTATATAGAACTTGTGGCCAAAATGTCCTGAAGAAGGACTGCTGCCACATGGAAATCTTAGTATTGGACTGGAAGTTTGGAAGACAGCACTGTCAATCCTATAGAAATGCTTTCACCTTTTGCAGTAGCCAGAAATAGACACTGGTAGAAATGTTTTGTAATGTTTGTAATCGTTTCTTTTTGGGAAGTCTTCTCCTGCTAAACACATGCAAATGCCGAACCTAGCAAATGTATTATTTTTACAACTGGATAACAATCTGCAAATAAATAGCAGAAATAACAAGCTGTGAGAAGAGCCCTGTCATGCAACTTATCAAAGTCATGCGACCTGCCTTTACTCCAATCATGAAATGGTAACCAGAGAGAACTCTCGGCGTCCACATCATAGCCTGGACTTAAGGGGCTTCTTCACATGACCAAATAGGGCCTTACACTGCCCAGATCAGAATATTTTTGCAGCAGATAATGCCAAGTGTTTGTCTACAGCTTTTCTCATGTAAGGAATGGTTACTTGTAGTTAGGGATGGATGTGTACACCTGGATGTAGAGCAGGGGTCTCAAACTGGCGGCTCTCCAGCTGTTGTGAAACTACAGGTCCAATCATGCCTTTGGCTGTGGGAGTCATGCTTGTAAATGTCAGCCTTGTAATGCATCATGGGACTTGTAGTTTCGCAACAGCTGGAAGGCCGGCAGTTTGAGACCCCTGATGTAGAGAGTTCGCAATCAGGGGTGCAAGACAACAGTACATCTCCAACTGCAGGTAATCACACTTTCAGAAACACCTGACCCTATCTGCTGTAAACATATGCTGATCTGGGCAGTGTATTGCCCTAATCAGCCATGAGCCCTTTAAATGGAGAGTAAAATGCAGGCTGTGGTATGGAGTAACTTTGTGCTGTTCAGCAGAAAATGGTATCTGCTTATTCATAGGTGGGAAAACATCAAGAGGGATTTTCAGTAGGATCCTCACACTCTATGCAGTGCTGATGTGATCATGTTAGTTCTGCAGTTAAAAATACAGTGGCCCAATAATACACTAGGTTGCCCTGCATTAAGGGGAGAACAGCTGTAGCCAGTTGTGTAAAAAAGGAAAATCAGGGCAAGCAGCATCATTTTAACAACTAGACACTAGAGCAGTGATGGTGAACCTTGGCACCCCAGATGTTTTGGAACTACATTTCCCATTAAGCTCATGCACTCTGCAGTGTAGTTGAGCAGCATCCTGGGAAATGTAGTTCCTAAACATCTCGGGTGCCAAGGTTCGCCATCACTGCACTAGAGGTTCTGTGAAAGAATAGAGAAAATGTGTTAGTGTTTCATCAGGAGTTCAGATTTAAAGCAGTATTAAACCTAAAAGCAAACATTTATTATATTGCAGCTTACCAATTCTTAGATATCATGGCTGCAGGGAGAGAGAGGCACCAGAGAGAGTGACAATCGGAAGAGTCACAGCTGCAGAATATGTGTAAACTCCCATCGCCCACTTTGTCTCTCCCCCTTCCCTTCCTAGCAACAGCGAGGGACCAATCACAGGAGAAGAGAGGAGGATAATGGAACATGTAGTCCCCTAGAAGGCACGGCCCATAGCAAATAGGTATGGACTACAACCCCCAGTGAGACCTATAAAAGAAGGGGAGGGGAAATAAGGAATTTGCCAGGCAAAATCTGGTTAGAGAGCGTAGACAAGTGCAGGATTCCAAGGCACACAGTCCTGCTGCAGACTGCCAGTGCCAGAGACTGAGCTGCTGAAACACCCTTTTACAGCGTTAGGGACCAGGCCATGTAGACCTGTGACCTAAGTGCGGAGAGCTGGAGCCAGTGCCAGGATGCAGACCCCGCCGCACTGTCTTCCAGAGTAGCCACCAGGAACCCAGAGTGAGGAGACACTTACCCGGAGGGACCACTGCTGCTATATCGCTGGGTCTGATGAGAGGACCTTGCAGCCAATACTTGCTACCTCGATTAGGGACTGAGTAATCAAGAACTACCTAACCAGCCACACTATAGTTCTAGCACTGCCTGCAGGTCTTATTGACTGCCTTAAAGCACTCCAACTGTTACTGGGCCCCAACGCTTAGCTGGCTGAAGAAGTAGGACTAAAGAGTGCGCCTAAAAGTTGCTGCCCTGAGGCCTTGTCCCTTTGTTAGTTAAAGAGGTACCTCTTAGGAGACACTATACCCACAGTCAATCTCGGTCAAGCTCCCAAGGATAAAAAGTTGTGTTTGACCACGCATCTCTTATTTTTAGTAGTGGGGGTGGAGTTACAGGACACTGTGCAGACATATAGGGATTGATTTTCTATAACTGGAGAGTTCAAAATCTGGTGCAGCTCAATATAGTAGCCAATCAGCTTCTAACTTCAGCTTGTTGAATTAAGCTTTGACAAAAAAAAAACTAGAAGCTGATTGGTTTCTGTGCAGAGCTGCACCAGATTTTGCACTCTCTAGTTTTAGTAAATCAACCTCACAGTGCCTGTATTACATTGCCTGTTCACCCTAAGGCTGGCCATAGAATATGCAATCATTTTCTTTCTTTCAACCACAGATTGAAGGAAAGAAAATCAATACAGTGGGTGTTGATAGGGGAATCCCTCCCGTTGCGCTATTGCATTCTGACAGCGGGAGGTTTCAACGCCGTCAGAATACAATGGTAACTCCTCGCGGCTCTAACCACAGGCAGTGATTATATGAAAAAAAAAAATGACAGGCTGGTTGTACTAAAGTCGATCAATAGATCAACTTCAGTACAAACAGCCTACTCCATGGATGTATCAAAACTTGTCCAGTTCCTGTTGTACTAGCTAGATTTTGATTTGTCTAGGGACAGCTTAAGGCAAGATGCAGGCTGTGCTTGAGCAGGGGCGTGTTCAAGAGGCAGCCTGTGATGGGGGGGGGGGGGTGCCAGAGGCAGCCTATGATTGGTCAGGGGGTACTGTGTGTCTGCACAGTGTCCTGTGCCTCTCAATGGCCAGCCAAAGGATGAAAATTGACCATGCTAAAACAGATTAGCTTTTGTACTTTGTGTGGTCAGTTTACCAAAGAGAAGTTGACTGGCAGGATCAACCAGGTACATGAAAATGATAGCGCCTATGATTTATAAAATGCACACGTGAACACACACTTAGAAAAAATAAATAAATAGGGTAACATGCACTTTAAGATCATCATTAACTATTATTGTATAACTATTAAAACTCTATACAGTATAAATAAAGAACAAACACTGCACAGATTTTCTTCACTCTGATACTAGAATCCCAGTTGCTTTGCTCTGTGCAGCAGCTGACGTTTGTCTAATTCACAAGTTGTTATGCTGACAGGAGACATATTGACTGGTGCAGAGATCATGACATTTAATATTCCGCACATGTAATCAATCCTCGCTGTGTGCTGTGTGGGTAAAAGCCTTGCATGCTCAATTTCCTCACACCTGAGAAACTGCGTCCCCCGAGTTATGACGTTAGCATCTGCTTTGACAAACACGTCTGCAGTTGCCCGTAGCAATTGGGCTAATTAAAATGTGAGACCATTACGCCATCGTCTCTGGCTGTTTCCCAAGCAACCAATCACGTGCGTTAAAGCCGACAATGGTAAGAGGCATATTAGTGACCCCGCAATGAAATAACATGAACAGCAGAGCCTGCATCTTACACAACGCTCACAATAAATATAGGTCTCTGCAGCATATTAAATGGATCACTTAATAGTTTGAGGTACCAGAAATGATTAATTACTGCAAAGTGACAAGAGCCTGTTAGCAAACGTGTTTACAGTTGTCTCCTGGAAGTACTCCAGCTGCTTTTCATAGGAACGGATTCCTATGTACAGTTTTTATATCTCAAAATCAGGCAGGAAAGAAGATATGCAAACATACACATTTAGAGGGGAACTTCACAATGCTAATGGAGGATTAAAAGTCAACAGCTTCAAAATACATTCGCCGTTGACTTTTAAGAAGGAGATACTTACTAGCCCAGAAGTCCAGCGTTGTCTTCAACGTAGCCGATTGTTCGCAGGGCTTCTGTCCTTCTGTGCTGCCATCTTGGATTTGAGAGCTGGCTGTGAATTCCTAATCACTCATGACTGGGCACAGCATGTGGACTACAGGGAGACTCATCCTGTAATCTCCTGAGATGTGTGATGTTATAGCATGAGGCTTTGAGTGGTGGTGTGGGGGACAGTGGGGATGTCAACCTCCTCTAGGCTAGGATAGGGGGAGTGGGAGGGAGTACTCCCCGAAAAACAAAAGTGATTGTGTAAGAAATTGTTGTTGGTGGTGGGAGGGCGGATGAGGATGATGCCGAGTGTAATTTTCGGGAGAACGTCTTCTTTTATGGCTCATTCACGTGGATGGCCAGAGGGCAGTCAAAAGTGGTGGCTGAGCTATGGTTTTATTGATAATACTCAATCTAGATAAGGATAAAAGACACCAGTTATTGCAGCTCTGCATTAAATAATACATCATTAACATTTTTTTTAATGCAAGCTTGGTAATTATTTACATTTGATCTAATAATTATCTTTTGCCACCTCTTTTATAGCAGAGCTCTTATCAGGAGGGAAGAAGCACAAGAAGCCAATAATTTGTGCTGCAGTGCTCATGTGCTAACAAGGAATATGCTGATAGGAGGAGAGAGAATAGTGACAAGCAGATGAACCCATCGATCCGTTGGACCAATGTAACTATGTATATACCATACCTGGACCAATGTAACCATTTATATACCATGCAAAACAAAGAAGTAAGGGCGCCCCAGCCTTGCGCATTACCCAAGTGGTATCTTTAATAATGTAGTAAAGGAAATATACTCTATACTCACAAACAACTTAAAGGTAAAAGCATTTCAGAGTCCAAAGTATGCACAAAGCAATCTGGTCATCGAGACTAGTCCCAGCAAGCTGGAGGATTCGTCCAGATGGCTGACATGTTTCGAAGGTCGATCCCTTCTTCCTCAGATCCCTTCCTCTTCCTCCGGCTTGCAGGTACGAGTCTCGAAGACTAGATTGCTTTGTGCATACTTTGGACTCTTATATGCTTGTACCTTTTATGTCGCGTACACACGATCAGAATTTACAACAACAAATGTTCGATGTGAGCTTGTTGTCGGAAATTCTGACCGTGTGTATGTTCCATCGGACATTTGCTGTCGGAATTTCCGACAACAACTGTTTGAGAGCAGGTTCTCAAATTTTCCGACAATAAGACTTGTTGTCGGAAATTCAGAGCGTGTGTACACAATTCCGACGCACAAAAGTCCGTGCATGCTCGGAATCAAGCAGAAGAGCCGCACTGGCTATTGAACTTCATTTTTCCCGGCTCGTCGTATGTGTTGTACCTCACCGCGTTCTTGACATTCGGAATTTCCAACAACATTTGTGCGACCGTGTGTATGCAAGACAAGTTTGAGCCAACATCCGTCCGTAAAAAATGCACGGTTTTGTTGTCGGAATGTCCAACCGTCTGTACACGGCATTAGTTGTTTGTGAGTATATTTCCTTTATTACATTTTTAAAGATACCACATGGGTAATGTGCAAGGCTGGTGCTCCCTCTTTTCTTTGTTTTACAATGTCTCTACTGGGTCCCCCCCCCCGATCCTCAGGGGGGCAACAAAGCCTGCAAAGCCTGTGCTTGTATTGAAAATACCAAGGAGCTGTGATCCATCTCCACCTTTACATTACTCTTGAGTGCAGGAGATTGCTGTTGTTCTTTCTGCATTTATATGCCATACCTGGTTGATACCCCCTGAAGCTTGAAATCGCACCACTACTTAGTAATCTCCACTTGCTTCTTCTTGCTGCCCTACTGCATTCTGAACACAAGGGGTTGGCTGCTCAGCATGGGCACCATTTAGAAAATGCTTTATATCTTCTGAATCATCCAGAGAGTGCTTACTGTAGCTGCTTGGAACAGATTGAGAAAGTGAGTGTGGGCACCTGTTCCACAAATGAAAAAAAAGCTGTAAATGTGTTGGAGGCTTTGGGGAAGAAAAGGGTGAGCTGCAGTTTCCTTTTTGGATGTAGGTCTATTTTAATCAGTGTATATAGCTGTTTGCATGGAGTTCAGCTTTAAAGCGGACCTTCAGTCATTTTTTCATCTTTCCATCTATTAAATCCCCTGCTCTTGTTGTTTTAACTTTGGAAAGTAAAATATTTTTTTTTCTGCCAGTAAATTTCTTATACAGCCCACTTTCTGTTTCTTGTCTGGTAAAAAGCCTAGGCCTATGGTATCATGCACAGCTCTCTCTCTGTTTGCCAGGAGGGGGGGAGGCATAAGAGGACCAATGAGAGCTGCAGAGCTGAAGGTGTGCCTCTGTGTTTTTTGTGTAAATCCAGGAAGTGAACAGGCAGCAGTTTCAGCTGCCCACAGTTAAAATCGTTGCAGCCAGACTCAGTGGAGTGAGTTTTCTGCAGCATATTTGGCAAGTACAGAATCACAGTATATATAAAATAATATGCAAAATGGTTGGAGGGAAGATTCAGAATGGCAAATATATTTTTATTACAAATTACGTGAGAAGACTGCAGTTCCTCTTTAAAGTACAGGGGCACACAATTAATAGGTACAGAATATACATCCTTTTATACAGCTTTTTAAAATTGTTTATTTTATTAGTAGTCTGCAAAGAGTAGGAGCTAAAATGATTTTGTGGATTTGTTGTAGGAATCTGATGCTATCTACTCTCTGTAGGTTGCTGTGCTGCTTAATGTTCATAGAGATAATTTATGTACATCACTTCCTGTCTGTGTCTCTGAGTCAAAACCTGCAGAAGGAGAAAGTGGAGAGACAGGGAAATGAGCTAAGGCCATATGGACGAACTGCTGCTATTTCAGACCAGAAGCAGGGGTTATTAGGCAAGTGTTTATATGTTAATAGTTTACTATTGTTGCCCATAGCTTCTGGGTGTATATAATGTATATATTGTATGACTGGTGACAGAAGTATATCTGTTCCCTTTTTGTTATCTCACATGCACTATACCAGATACAGTAGTTTGTTTTGTGACACAGTGTGCATGTGTAGTGGTCACCTTGCTGTATGTTAGTAGGTAAGCCTGTTTATTACAATAAAGTTTATATGCAGCTCCTGTTAAGCCTCGTACACACAATGAGAATATCGGACGAATGACTGCCTGGTTTTCCCTGCATGCTAGTCTCATAATGAATATTAAATGGTTACTAAACTTTCTCATACGACAGAATACAAAGGAAGTGATGTAATGAGTTGTATTGTATTGTAATAGATTCTTTCATTTCTGAGCATGCGAGGTCTTGCTCGTCCCATTTTTTGGGGATGAATACTGTACTGATTAAATGATCTGGTATCCTATGAGAAAATATTTTGTGTTTGTCCCTTCGGATAATTTCACATGAATTGTCGTGATCGGCCCTCGAAAGCTGTATGCTAACGATTAGATTATCGTACAGTCGATTTGAAAGTGGTATTTTTGTCCGATTTTCTGATCGTGTGTAGTAGGCCAGCCCTCAAAAATTCCATTCGCCTGCTCGCATTTTGAGAGTGGAATTTGAGGGCTGGCATAAAAAAGGCTACCAGTGAGCGGTCGGGGGGGGGGGGGGGGGTCCGAGCACCGCCGGCAGGCGGGGTTGAATGGGAGTCCTTCTCCCAGTGATCGTGTAGGGAAAGAGAGAGGAGTGCCACCCGGATGATCAAAGCGTGCGGAACACAGCGATAACAGCTTTCATTTCAACTGCTGTATGTTCCTCGCACTCGTTGTCACATACAGCCCCGTCCCCTAAACTTTGATAGACAGCTCCCAGGGCCAGGAGATGGGGCTGTATGTGACGCCGAGCAGCGGTAACATACAGCAATTGAAATGAAAGCTGTTATCGCTGTGTTCCCCACGCTCTAATCATCCGGACAGCTCTCCTGTTCCTCTCCTCTCTTCCCCTGCACAGGCAGGCTGCATTGGTGGGTACAGGCAGGCTGTATTGGTGGGCACAGGCTGCATTGGTGGGCACAAGCTGCATTGGTGGGCACAGGCAGGTTGCATTGTTGGGCACAGGTAGGCTGCATTGGTGGACACGGGCAGGCTGCATTGGTGGACACGGGCAGGCTGCATTGGTGGACACGAGCAGGCTGCATTGGTGGACATGGGCAGGCTGCATTGATGGATACAGGTGAGGCTGCATTGATGGACACAGGGGAGGCTGCATTGTTGGGCACAGGTGAGGTAGCATTGATGCACACAGGTGAAGCAGCATTGATGGACACAGGTAGGTTGCATTGTTGGGCACTGATAAAGTTGTTGTTAATATTTATTTTTATAACTTAATTCTGCATGAAACATTTAAGTGTCATTTCATGAGATGATTCATAAGGGCGTGTTTAGGGGGCGGAATTAGGGGTGGAGCAGTGTGTGGTTGGGTGGGGCAACTGGTGGCGAGTAACCCTTGAAGCCTGGCTAGTAGCTCAGGACTTGAAATTTTGAGCCCTGTACTAGGCTGTAGTCTAGTTAACCCTGCCCTTTCTTGTCTTGGTTTGCATAGCTAGTTTTAGCTCAGGGCTCAATAACCAGCATAGGCTAGAGCTAGGTTAAGCATCCAACTGTTGATAGTGGCATGACAGATTAGACGCTACCAGGAACTAAGCGCAGAGTAGATAGGCTGACTCTGATTTCCGGTGCCACGCCATGGTTTTGGTTGGTGAAAAGCTACATTCCAGGTTAGTTGGACAACAGCTGGAGGGTCGCCTCATCACTGAAGATCTTGTCTTGAGGTCTCCAACACCAAGAGAAATGCTGCATTATGATCATCCACAGGGACTCTTTCAAATGGACTTTGCTGCAACATTTATCTGAGGGTATCTCTATTAATAACTATATATACCTGGGTAAATGTGCACAATTCTGCCCGGACTCTTGCTGGGCCGTTTGCTGATAATTCCTGTTGTACATTGGATTCATGTAGTATTATAAATTTTTTTCTTATATAAAGCTTGTATTATTTCTATACTGGTGTGCATCTATATATTTAGTGTTAATATTATATGCTGGTTGCAGTAGTTCCTCTGCTTCCAATTCTTTTGATTAGATTAGTGGTTCATTTCCTAAGAAGTGAACCTCTCTGTTTACAGGAGCCCTGTCCTGGGTGGAGGCACTGCCAACTTTATTATGAAACCCACTCTTCACTCTCCACCTAGCGAAGGTTTTGATTCTCCTTATTACCTACATGCTTATGCCGTGTACACACAGGTGGACTTTTCGACCGAACTTGTCCGCCGAAATGAATCCGTCGGACAATCCGACAGTGTGTGTGGGCTTCATCGGACTTCCGACGGACCTTTTCGGTTGAAAATCAGACGGACTTTAGATTTGAAACATGTTTCAAATCTTCCCGCCGGAACCAGTTCCTATCAGGAAAACCGTTCGTCTGTATGCTGGTCCGATGGACCAAATACGATGCAAGGGCAGCTACAGCACCTTCCCGCGAGAATGTTTCCAGCGTGATTCTATCGCGCTGGTTCTCGGCGACAGGGTACTGTACATCTCACGCTTGCTGCAATAGGAAAAACACATTTTCCTATTGCAGCGAGCGCGAGAAAGAGGCGACAATGCCCCTTAGGTCTTGTATGGATTTTAACGGGAACCCCCTACGCAGAAAAAAACGGCGTGGGGATCCCCCCAAAATCAATACCAGACCCTTATCCGAGCACGCAGCCCAGACGGTCAGGAAAGGGGGTGGGGACGAGCGCGTGCCCCCCTCCTGAACCGTACCAAGCCGCATGCCCTCAACATGGGGGGTGTGTGCTTTAGGGAAGGGGGGTGCCCTGCGGCCCCCACACCCCAAAGCACCTTGTCCCCATGTTGATGAGGACAAGGGCCTCTCCCTGACAACCCTGGCTGTTGGTTGTCGGGGTCTCAACATGGGGGGTGGGTGCTTTGGTGAAGGGGGGCGCCCTGCGGCCCCCCCACCCCAAAGCACCTTGTCCCCATGTTGATGAGGACAAGGGCCTCTTCCTGACAACCCTGGCCATTGGTTGTCGGGGTCTGCGGGCGGGGGGCTTATCGGAATCCAGGAGCCCCCTTTAATAAGGGGGCCCCCGTCCTATGTGAATAAGTATGGGGTACATCGTACCCCTACCCAGTCACCTGGGGAAAAAAGTGTCAATAAAAAACACACTAGACAGGTTTTTAAAGTAATTTATTAGGCAGCTCCGGGGGTCTCTTCCGCCTCTTCCGCTTGCTCCTGCTTCTTCTCCCGCTCTCCGGCCTCTTCTCCCGCTCTCCGGTTCTTCTCCCGCTCTCCGGTTCTTCTGCCGGGCTCCTCCGCTATCTTCTGCTCTTTTGCCGCTCTTTTGCTAGCGTTGGCCTGGTCTTCTCCGTCGTCTTATTCCCTCTTCTCTTCTTCCGATGTTGACACGACGCTCTCTCCCGCTGTAATGTCGTGTGAGCGGTGCGCAACGACTTATATAGGCCTAGGGCAGGGTCACCGGGTGACCCCGCCCCTTATGACGTCACAGTTCCGGGGCATGATGAGATATAAACAGGATATTGCGCTATTCTTCCCACACAGAATGGGGAAAAATGTATTTTTTCGATAGTGGGATAGCACAGGTGACTGGCATATATAGGGTTGATGATCCTCATCATGGAGGGCCACAGTCCCTTGGATAAGAATTTTAAAGTGGGGTAAAAACATACTGCACAAGCCATATTACAAATACATTTCTTTTTCGTAAGGTGAATGTTCTCTTACCATGACATCTGAGGCATCCAAATGCTATTGCTCTTATGTTTTTTATGTATTAGTTCAAGTTTATTAATTGTAAACAGAAACTTTTTTAATACATATGACAAAAAAAAATAAAATAAAATAAATAAATATATATATATATATATATTGTTGTAGCAACATGTTAGATTTGCTGTCAAAAAAGGTATAACAAGGAGCATGACTGGTCATTTCACACCTCTGCGCTTTGATATATTCATGCTTACTGCATCCTGTGAGAAGGGGGTTCCAGCAAAGGCAACTTCCATAGGAAATAATTGGTAACATACACCATATAATGTCAAAAGTATTGTGACACCTGCCTTTACAGGCACATGAACTTTAATGGCATCCCAGTCTTAATCCGGATTAGGATTCTATATTGAATAGGCCCACCCTTTGCAGCGATAACAGCATCAACTCTTCTGGCAAGGCTGTCCACAAGGTTTAGGAGTGGGTTTATGGGAATGTTTGATCATTCTTCCAGAAGCGCATTTATGAGGTCAGGCACTGATGTTGGACGAGAAGGCCTGGCTCACAGTCTCCGCTCTAATTCATCCCAAAGGTGTTCTATTGGGTTGAGGTCAGGACTGTGCAGTGATGGGAACATCAGCATATCAATACATTTTGGACAATTTCATGCTCCTAACTTTGTGGGAACAGTTTGGGGATGGTCCCTTCCTGTTCCAACATGACTGCACACCTGCACACCTTTGGGATTAATTCGAGAGGAGACTGCCAGGTCTTCTTCTCCAGCATCAGTGCCTGACCTCACAAAGGAGCTTCTGGAAGATTGGTCAAACATTTCCATAGACACACTCCTAAACCTTGTGGACAGCCTTACCAGAAGAATTGAAGCTGTTATAGCTGCAAAGGGTGGGCCAACTTAATATTGAATCCTACGGACTAATGCCCCGTACACACGGTCGGATTTTCCGATGGAAAATGTCCGATGGGAGCGTGTTGTCGGAAATTCCGACCGTGTGTGGGCTCCATCGGACATTTTCCATCGGATTTTCTGACACACAAAGTTGGAGAGCAGGAGATAAAATTTTCCGACAACAAAATCCGTTGTCAGAAATTCCGATCGTGTGTACACAAATCCGACGGACAAAGTGCCACGCATGCTCAGAATAAATAAAGAGATGAAAGCTATTTGCCACTGCCCCGTTTATAGTCCCGACGTACGTGTTTTACGTCACCGCGTTCAGAACAATCGGATTTTCAGACAACTTTGTGCGACCGTGTGTAGACAAAACAAGTTTGAGCCAACATCCGTCGGAAAAAATCCTAGGATTTTGTTGTCGGAATGTCCGAACAAAGTCCGACCGTGTGTACGCCCTATAAGACTGGGATGCCATTAAAGTTTATGTGCATGTAAAGGCAGGTGTCCCAATGCGTTTGACAATATAATGTATATAATTACACCGCATCTTTCATGCAGAGGTGTGAAATGGCATTTATCTTCACAAAAATACATACAGGGTCATATTATAGCTTTTTTTTCCCACAGACTTTGTGAATAAATGTATTGCCTGTTCAACTTTATAGCTTTCTTTTCAGAATTCTGTAACCATATTCTACATTGTATAACATGAAGGCGATGACTTGTGTAGCACCCTGGTAGTAGGCAGGGTTGCTAACAAATTTAGCTTGCTAGGTGGTAACTAGCCTGGCTGATTGATAGGGGATTCACTGGCTTTTCCCTAAGGGCCCTTTCACACTGGGGCGGGGGCGGCGTCGGCGTCGGCGGTAAAGCGCCACTATTGTAAGCGGCGCTTTACCGTCGGTATTCGGCCGCTAGCGGGGGTCTTTTTACCTCCCCGCTAGCGGCCAAGAAAGGGTTAAAAACCACCGCAAAGCGCCTCTGCAGAGGCGCTTTACCGGCAGTATAGCAGCGCTGTGCCATTGTTTTCAATGGGCGGGAGCGGTAAAGGAGCGGTATATACTCCGCTCCTTCACCGCTCCTTTTCCCATCCTGCTAGCGCACCGCTCCAGTGTGAAAGCCCTCGGGGCTTTCACACTGGAGACAAAGCAGCAGCACTTTCGGGTCGGTTTGCAATAGCACCTGCAAACTGCCCCAGTGTGAAAGGGCCCTAACTCTGGATTTGATGCACCTCTGTCTTCTGTCACTAGATGGCATTGTTGCCTGTGGCATTAGACTCACCAGGACATAGTGAATTCAGACTAGGAGTAGATGGCCAGTTGGCAGGGGTTTCTTTAGACCCTTGGCCTGCTGGGAGAGCCTATTTATTCGATAAGAATCATGTGATTGGGGTTCTGTGCCACCTGGATGGCTGTCTGGGTGGACACGTGTCACAAGGCTCCGGGCTGCTAGGCCAGAAGCCTGAGGCCTATACTGGGAGCACCTGGCTGCTAGGCTGTCTGAGGCCTATCGAGGTTGGAGAGAAGCAGCACCGGGTTGGGGATTCAGGCTGGAAGCCCAACCAAGTTGCAGAGGTTCTGCCAGATAGGGGAACAGGATCATTGCCAGCGGTGAGGGAGAAGCAGTTGCTACAAGGGATGACACTCTGTCCCAGGGCTGTGTTTTGGCCTAGGCCGACAAGGCCTAGGGCGGCACTTTGCGGGGGGCGGCAAAAAGGGCCCCCCCCCGCATGAGAGAAAGCCCCCCTACCCGTCTTGCTGATTCCCGGCTCTCGCTGCCGCCTCCCGCACACATGCAGCCCACGGCGTGCAGTGTGTGCAGTGAATCTTCTCCACGGCCCTGGGGCTGTGACGTCAGGAGGAGAGAGAGGAGCACAAGGGAAACCCCCAGGACAGCAGGTACAATGATTTAATAAAGTATATCAGTGTTATGGGCACTGGCAGCATTTGATGGGCAGTGGCTGCGTTTGATGGCACAATGGCTACGTTTGATGGAGCACAGTGGCTGCGTTTGATGGGGCACAGTGGCTGCATTTGATGGGCACAGTGGCTGCAATTGATGGGCACAGTGGCTGCGTTTGATAGCACAGTGGCTGCGTTTGATAGCACAGTGGCAGAATTTGATGGGCACAGTGGCTGCGTTTGAGGGGCACAGTGGCTGCGTTTAATGGGCACAGTGGCAGCATTTGATGGGCACAGTGACTGCATTTGATGGGGCACAGTGAGGCTGCAATTGATGGGCACAGTGAGACCCCCCCCCCCCTGAATAGCATTAAAACTCAGCAGCTAAAAATACTGTAGCTGCTGACTTTTAATATTAGGACACTTACCTGTCCAGGACGATGTCGACACCTCAGCCGATTTTCGGCTTGGCTCTCGGGTTTTGCCACTATCATTCATGGTAAGGGAAACCGACCGGTTCCCTACTGCACATGTGCGAAGCGCGTTGCACTTTCTGAATGGCCCAGTGGAGGAAGGAGGAGGGGGGGGCAAACTTCAGAGGGGACAGCGCAGTCTCCCGGAAGTGGGGAAGGGTACCTGTCAGAAACAGGTACCCGTTCCCCCCTGAAAGGTGCCAAATGAGCCTAAAGAGGAAGGGGTGATGTTTACAGATGATAGGATGGGTCTTAAACAGGAAGGGGTGTGGCCTCGGCAGGATGGGGTGGGTCGTATTTAAATTAGGGGGGTGCATGCGTTTAGTCAGGCCTAGGGCAGCACAAAACCTAAATACACCACTGCTCTGTCCCCAGGGGCAAGTAATGATCAAGGCCAGAGGAAAAGGGAGGAATAGTCGCCAGCAAGGGACAACCATTCCTGTTATCAGAGGCCAGTGTTTGAAAGTTTGAAAGTTTGAAGAAGTACCAGAGCAGCCTTTTCACCAGCCGGGGACGGTGAAGAAGTGGGAAAGCTTCAGCAGAGTGCCAAGCCAGGGACCCAGTGGGTTCGCGTGGGTGAAGCTTGAGGAGTGAGATGTGAGAGATCTATAACCGGTTACTGTGAGTTGTGTGTATGGATCTCTATTGACTGTTCAAAGTTCAGTTGCCATAGGAGACAACAGTTCTACAAATACAGTTGCTGCATCCAGCCTAAAGGCCCTCTACCTGTATAGCTGATTGCCTATTTTTGTATCGGAGTCTGCCAATTACTATCGCATCTGCCTAAGAGTGTCCTGGGCTTAACCCTCTCTCCCCCAGTTCTGTTTAAAAGACAATAAATCTCTTTTCTTGCATTCTAAAAAGTGACTGGTGCCCATGTTTCCAACTTGCAATACACCCACCATGCCTAATAGCCCACACTACAAGGAAGAATTTCAGCTCTCCCTGAATCTGGAGGTCACTCTCCCTGAATCATTTGGCCTTTGTAGGTCGGGGATTGCTTGAATGCAGACTACCTAGCAGACTCATGTGAATTTTAATTCATAGACTAAATGCACTGCTGATCTATAGACTTTGGCAGCAAAGACTTGGAGGTGTCTTCTCAAGGTACCTTGATAAGAATGCAGTTATATGATAGGATCTCATGGCACCAATTCAGGCTGAATGTATAAACACATCATATTGCCAAAAGTTCAGGTGTTTCCAGCAAAGGACACTGTTAATGCCACAGCATACAGTATAAAGCCAAGTCTATAAAGATGTTGCTTGAAAAGCTTAGTATGGAGGAACCTAAGTGGCCTGCACAGAGCCCTTAACTCTTTTAGGATTATTTGGAGTGTCGATTGGGAGCTGGGTCTTCTCCTCCAACATTTGTACCCAAACTCACATGTAAAGCCTTTCCAGAAGAGTGGAGGCTGTTGTAGCCTCAAGAGAAAGGGGTGGAGGCAATGATATTTTAATGGCCAAACTTTTTGCATAAGATGTCCAGCAATCTGATTATTGTATGATGGACAGATGTCCACCAACCTTTAGCTATATAGTGTACTTCCCTGGATTATATTAGTTATTTATTTATTTTTTTGCAGGTATTTCTATAGCACCAACAATTTACTCAGCATTTGACATATTGTAGATTCATATCAGTCCCTTCTCTCAAAGAGCTTACAATCTAAGGTCTCTATCTTACAGTCATACACCGAAAAGCCATAACTTTATGACCACTGACACATTAAGTGAATAACATTGATTAGCTTGTTACAATGGCATCTTAAATTCAGTGGAATATATTAAGCAGCAGGTAGACATGTTGTCCACAAAGTTGATGTGTTGAAAGAAAATAAAATGGGGATTACAATTTGATGTGTATGAGCTGCGTAGCCACAGACTGGTGGGGGTGCCTATGCTGACCCGTGTCCACAGCCAAAAGCGCCTACAATGGGCATGTGAGCTTTAGAAATGCACCACAGAGCAATGGAGAAGGTGGCCTGGTCTGATGAATCACGTTTTCTTTACATAATGTGGATGGCCGGGTGCAGGTGTGTCGCTTACCTGGGAAAGAGATGGCACCGGGAAGAAGGCAAGCCGACCTCGGGTCCTGTCATTCATGTGGATGTTACTTTGACACGTGCCACCTACCTAAATATTGTTACTTACCAAGTACACCCCTTCATGTAAACAGTATTCAGAATAATGCGCCCTGTCATTTCAATTTGAAATGGTTCAAGAATGGTTTGAGGGACACAGCAATGAGTTCAAGATGTTAACTTGGCCTCCAAATGCTCAAGATCTCAATCCAATCAAGCATCTGTGGGATGTGCTGGAAAAACAAGTCTGATCCATGGAGAGCCAATCTCCCAACATATAGGACTTAAAGAGGAAGTAAACTCTCCCCCTCCTATGTTACCTTCTATTAGACCATTATATTCAATTCTTCTAACACATATACAATATAATTTAGCCCCAATCACATATCCCTTACTGTGTTTGAAGATGTTTATATTGTTGTTTCTCTCAGGGTAAGCCAACGCCATATTAACTGTTGTTTTCCGTGTCTGTAGTAGAAAATACGTCCGCCCTTTGCTTAAATCTCACGCATTCACAATCTTTTCTCAGCCAAGCCTCCTTCTAGTTCCAGAGGCTGAGCATGTCTTGTGGTATTGGAGTGCAGTGCCGCTGGGAGCGGATATGACAGTCACGGCACACTGCTTAATGGACTGATAGCACAAAGAGCATGCCGTGAATCACAGGAGAGATGAGCATGCGCCGGTGACGTCATTACAGATAACAGAATGGATTACCAGCAAACTGAGCAAGTAAGGTGACATCTGAGGACTGTGATCAGTAGTGCTTTTAATGCAGATTTATATGGCCTAAAGTGATGGGAGGGATTTTACAACTACTTTAAAGGGTCTGTTTGGTGCCAGATACCACAGCATATCTTCAGAGGTCTAGTGGCATCCATGCCCTGACCAGTCAGGGCTGTTTTGGTGGTAAAATGGATCTGTTTTGGCAGCAAAAGGGGGACCTACTCAATATTAGGTGGGTGGTCATGGCTGATTAGTGTATATGCATACGCATTTTTGAACAGCACACAGTTTTGATTTAGAATCTCTTCTATACAGCATTAAGATTGACTTACCGTATTTATTGGTGTATAACACATACTTTTTCCCCTTAAAATCAGGGGAAAATCGTGGGTGCGTGTTATACGCCGAACCGCTACCTCGGAGGGGAAGGAGGGAACGAGTGCCGCTGAAATAGAACCGAGTGTACTGGGCTAGGCTCTCAGTCACGCCCAGTCCCGCCTCCTAGCATTTACGTCCTGCCATTGGACCGGTGTTGGGTCCATCATAGGAGCCGGGCCAAGGGGCGGGACTGCGAGACGAGAGGAGCTGATTACACAGGACATCTGGCTCTGTCTATCTCGGCGTCGCTCGTTCCCTCCTAAATTGAGTACCAGTAAAAATTTAAAACCGATCATGCTCTAATTTTGGCAAAGGCTGCGGATGGAGACTGTTGGGCAAGGCTGCAGATGGACACTGTTGGGCAAGGCTGCAGATGGACACTGTTGGGCAAGGCTGCAGATGGACACTGATAAGGCTGCATTGATGGACATTTAAATTGTAAGTTTTTTTCCTTAAACTTCCCTCCTAAAAGTTTTTTTCCTTAAACTTCCCTCCTAAACTTGGGGTGCGTGTTATACGCCGGCGCGTGTTATACGCTGATAAATACGGTAATTAATTCAGATTGATTGAGTTTTGTGTTTGTTTCTTTATTTAGTATAGGTTCTGTCTGTCTGTATGATAAAATTTAATGTACATATTTTTGTAGTTTAATGTTTAATTTTTTACATAACTTTTTGCAAACATTCATTTATTGCACCGATTTCTGTGCATAAGTGTTTTAAAACTTTTGAAACGGAAAGCATTATAGTCTTGTCTTGTATTTGCCTTATGAGATGTTGGGATGATGGAGTTTTAAAGTATAACTAAAGGCAAAACTTTTTTTTAGTTTTGAATAGAGTAAAGAGGGATTACAACCTGTGTCCGTTTCTATTGCTGTCTTAATCACCGTTAAAGTGGATGTAAACCCGATTAATGAAATTTGAGCTGGTCACATATATCTGCAGTGTTTACTTATCTCTCCTGTTACTTTCTCCTGCTCAGTAGCTCTGTTATCAGCCTGATAACTTCTGACAGATTCTCAGAGGTGGCAACCTGAAGTGTGTGTCTGGGAGGTTGCTATAAAGAGATTAGCAGACAGCTTACCCTCTCACAGGAGAGCTCTGCACATTCCTTCCTCCCTTTGCCAATGTGGAGTAGGGGTGTGTGCCTTCCCTCCAATCAGCTGTCCTGGCTGTATGCCAATAATCCACGCCTAGTGCTGACCAGAAAGAGAAAATCTCTAACACGAAAAGCACTTTCTAGAGCAGGGATATGCAATTAGCGGACCTCCAGCTGTTGCAGAACTACAATTCCCATGAGGCATAGCAAGACTCTGAGAGCCACAAGCATGACACCCAGAGGCAGAGGCATGATGGGACTTGTAGTTTAGCAACAGCTGGAGGTCCGCTAATTGCCTATCCCTGTTCTAAAGGATATATAAAGCTGTAGACAACATATATACATGTAAAACTTAAGTAGGGGGATTTGTTTCATCTCTGTGTATCATCTGAGGCTGTTCACTTCACTGAGTATATGTGAGGGTTTATATCCACTTTAAGGAGATTCACCCTATTTGTCCTATTTACCATTATCTTTGAAAGTGAAAGTAAAGAAAATCACAAATTTTGGGCTGTCTCTAGAAAAGTAATAGGGGGGAAATCTTCCAATGGGGACACTAGTTCTGGTGACCTGGGAGTCCCCAAGGAATTCCCTTCATTTGCATGGATTGCCTCTCACTTCCTGTTTTGGCTATGGGACAGGAATTAAAGGAAAATCTGCCAAATGGGACACAGAGGACAAAAAAAAAAAAATCTGGCAGGCGTTATAACCTCCCTTACTCTAAATTACTCTTTAAATGCAATCTGGACCATATGGTAATACATTCCTCCAAGTACTAAGGGCACTTTCACACATTCACTTCAAAACTGTCAGTAAAACGCCCTATGCGTTAAAGCGCTTTTGCAGCATTTGCGGTGCAGTTTTTAAGGGCTGTTTCACACTGAGGAGTTTTTCAAGTGCTTTTGCGTTAAAAAAAGCATGCGAAAAGCTCATGAAAATTGCTTCCATTTAAAATCAATGAGTTTTCACACTGGGGCGTGCGCTTTTGTTTTGGTAAAAAAAATTCCTGCTTGCAGCATCTTTGAAGCATGTTTGGGGAGCACCAAAAAGGGTCCTCCCCATTGAAATGAATGGGAACCGTATCAAAAGCGCCTCACAAATGCTTAAAAAACACCCCACTAAGCATTTTATGGTGCAGTTTTTAAATCACATGTCTTTTAAAAACCGCCCCGCAAACACTGCAAAAGCGCCGCAAAAATGCTTCATTAACGCATAATCATTTTATTGGCAGTTTTGAAGCGAACCAGTGTGAAAGTGCCCTTAAGGACGTGGGACTCAAAATCTGCACCAAAAACGCTTAGAAGAATTCATTGATTTTAAAGGGAAGCATTTTTCTTTAGCTTTTCAGGCGCTTTTTTTAACGCAAAGCGCTTGAAAAAACTCCTCAGTGGGAAAGCAGATTTATGCCGTTTACACACGACCGGACTTTTTGTCGGACTGAACTCCGAAGGACTTTTCAACAGAGTTCTGACGGGGTTCTAACGAAACGGATTTGCCTACACACGATCACACCAAAGTCCGATCGTTTCGAACGTGATGATAGTATTATTACTATCTATGCTCATAGGATTAATTGCATAGGGTTGATTTATACCACACTCACATTCACACACCCATATATACAATATAATTTATATTTAGTTTTGAAGAGTAGGCTAGAACTCTATTTTTTGTTCTTATTGTCATTTGCTTCTGTACATTTGTTGTTTATTTTTATGTTTTGTTTTTTTTTAATAAAAATTTAGTGGGAAAAAAGTAGAGTATTTATCGACAATGAAAAACAAGGTGTTGGTTTAATGTTCCCTGCATTCCTTTATTCCTCAACCCTGGCCATCATGTTAGCTATTCTGTCCTTCCCCCTCCCTTAACGCTCCCCAGGTTGACCCATGTGCTATGTAAAGTGGCTTTATCCAGCTTTTACAATTGCAGAGTGCTGGAGTCCAGGGGTCCTTTCATGCTTCATGCTTTATCCTACCTCTTAGGTCTGCACACACACAGCATGCTCCCCTCCTCCTAGGGAAAAATACTGTTTACTCAGCACCACTGTAGAGAAGGAGAGCTGCATCATGGCAGGGAGTCCAGTCTCGGTTAATCATCTGTGCCATGTGCTGCCCGAGGTAATTCCCCCTTTAACAGTTGCACTGACCCAGCTCCCTCTCAGCGGAGGGTAAATATGTTTGCCTACTGGCAATGCAAATTCATTGTCCCCTTTCAGCTCATTCAACATCTATAAGCACAGGTACCTACATGAGTTCTATTATGGCTTTCTATTGCTTCCCCTAATAGGAAGTTAGAAGCCTAATAAACAATTCTCAAAAAGCAATCAGTTTAATTAAAGGTTACTCGCAGGCTCTGGGGACTTCACAATACTTATTTCAGCAGTGCCTATAATTTGGCCTAATGGTGTAATATATACATTAGCATGAAGATCACGCAGTATCCCTTTCTCTTACTTTCTGTTTCTTCTGAGAAATCTTATTCACAGGAGATAAAAAAAAGCATGGCATTGATAGCAAGGAAGTAAAGGTTCTATCTATATTTAATAAGAAGGATAATCAGAAGCACCTGGAGCTGAACGTAAGGACTGCTATTGAGATGTTGGGAGAAGATTGGATGTGTACACTGATGCTCTGTAATGGTACTCAAAAAGTTCTTTTTTTTTGTATTCTTAATTTATTATTTTTTCAATACAATACAGAAGAGAAGCCAAAGGAAATATGTAAAACAAGTAAAACAGACCATTGTTTAGCTGTAGGGGCCCAATCACATGTATACAACAAGAGTAATTTGAAAGGCATCATACGGTTCTGGATTTACATATTGCAATGGTAGAAGAGATGAGAGGGGCCAAATGGGAATCAAACCAGGACTTTCACAATAGAGTAGAGAACAGGGAACATTGCCCTTCTAGATGCAGGGGCTCATACCAATAAAGGGTGTCAATATACATGTCTATCACATAGCTTGTGTGATGATGTCCAGGGAGATCCCACAGGGCCTGTGCAATGGTTGGAGCAACTATTTACATAAAATTTAAGAGAATAGCGATTGAGAAAGAGGAAAAAAAAACTAGGGGGGAATGGGGGGGGGGGGGTATGGGGGTGGCGGTGTAAGAAAGGAGGGTTGCCACCAGTTTGAGTACACATGGATAGTGCTGGAGAAGGGCCCTCCTGTACTCAGCTTAATGAAACTGAAATGGGGCCCAGGATCTTACTTAATCACTCCCAGCACATCCCAGACAGCAGCTTGTTTAAATAGCCAGTAATCGTTTAAAGTCCCTAGTGCATGTAAACTCAATCCAATAACACCACGTGTTTCTGAATTTGGTGTGTGTGTTCTTAATAGAACTCATGAGACTCTCCATCTCCCTGATATCCTCCACCCTTCTGATTCATTGTTGTATTGTTGGGGGCTGGACTGAATTTCACATTGCCAATATGTATGATCGTTCCACGTTAATCAGGTGGCGCAAGAGCAACAGTACTCAAAGAGTTTAAAATCTTTCCCATTTATTCAGCAGGCATTTACTGTGATGAAATCCATTGCTACCATCTGCGTAGGTGCAACAATCTGTCATTCAATATATCTGTTTCTTGCCATCAAGGTCATCAGTGCCTCATATGAAGTAAGTAATAGTCCAGACAAGATCTCTCTCTCAAACTGGAACATCAAATATTGAAAAAAAAATATATATATATAAATACCGGTATATTCATTAAGCCTAACATGTAGGCAGGTTAAAATGTATGTGTATTTAGGTTTTCAGCATCCGGACCAGGCTGAGGAAAGGATTAAACATATCCGACTCAGTTGCCAGGCTTTTGGTTTTGGTGGGCCCACCTGTTAATATAGAAAGGGGGACAGCTGAGATAAAGGTCTGGCTGGCAGCTGGAAAAGGGACGGGTTTGGGTGGAAAGAAGACTCACCTGTGAGCGCAAATCAAGTCATAGATGTTGCTTTTATGGATGGATTCTTACTTCATGGAGGTATGCTTGGGTCACTACACTATGCTAGTTAGGATTAGAAACAGGACGTTATTCATTTTGTACTGCCATGCTGCATTTCAACAGTAAAAGTGACATTAATCATGCTAAGCCTGGTCTGAAGTTATTCAAGGGGGTGCATGCTGGTTCTGACATATTCCAAAAGAACCTGAGTCTGTAAAGCACTATGGGCTATGAAGTAACTGTAGCACCCTCTAGGTAGGTAGGTGCCAGAGTAGGATTTTTTTGTAGGTTAGGACAATTTAGGCAGGCCTGGCTGACAGCCAGGCATGTTTTTTTTATTTGGTTTGGGCTGGGAGTGGCTCAGAGCAGCAGCTGGTGACTCACAGGCAGCATCACTGAGACCTCCCTCTTCTTTCTAGAATGTTCTAGAAAGACATTAGGAGAGGAAAGGTGGAGCTGCCTGGTGTGTTCTGGGGATCCCTGACCAATCCCCAACTTGGATTGACAGGGGGCAGGCCTCCTTAAATATCTAGGGTCAGCCCAGCTGGGGGGAGTTGGAGTTGTTCAGAGCTTTGGAGATGGAATACTAGGCTGTCAGGGCCTTTGAGGGTGCCCCCCAATCTGGAGGGGGGACCTTGGGCCTGGGCTTGGGTGTGGACAGAGCTCTTCAAGAAATCGTGTAGGTTCTGGACAGGATGCACAGGAGGAGCAAGAGAGGACAGCAGGAGAGAGCATTGCCGGGCAAGTCTCCAGGGAGAGGACCAACTGGTTGCAGCCAGGAGGGCTGGTGAGTGACATGCACAGTCAGGAGGACTGGGGAGGCATGCCTGAGAGGACTGGGATCATGTAGTCTTGGATTGGTGCAGAGCCAGTTGTGTGGACTGTGGTGTAATGGGCAGTGGAGAAGGACAGCTGCAGCCAGGAGGGCTGGCAGGGCCTGAAGATGGGTTACTGGGCTTAGTAACCGAATGTAGGAAAGCTAGCAGCAGAGCTTTCTATCTGCTACACTATAGGGGCCTGCGGTCCCTGCCTGCAAAAGGCAATTGCTAAGGCCTGGCTGAGCCAGTGTCAGGCCTAACCATTTTGTGCTAGCTGTACCTGGAGCATTAGAGAGGAAGCGATGTTCAGGAGGAGAGAGGAGTAAACATTAGAGAGGAAGCGATGTGCAGGAGGAGAAACGGAGTGTATATACCAGCGTGTATATAGTTTGTCCCAGCAATTTCTGCAAAATTCCATTGGGCATCCCATACTTCCATTACCCCATCCAAGTTCATATCCCTCAATAAAACATAAAACCAAGCATATGGACTGTTTTCTGTCTTGGAGTGTCTGAGAGGTAAACACCAGTCTGGGCAGTGTGACAGATGGGCCATAACACTTAGCAGCAGAAACCAGTAATTAAGCGTGGTATCTGGTAAGGTCCTCCAGTAGTGAGGGGGGTTGATGTTCTGGCTCCCTACCTAGCGGTCCACGTCCATCTCCTATAGCAACCGGGAGTAGACTAGCATTATGGAGATCTATGGCCTGGTCAGAAGGTATGGGAAGGAAAGAGTTAAGTGAGAGCACACATGAGATCTGCGCTAGGTGCTCCGCAGGACCCCATTCTGTTAAAGGGAGTGAGATAACAGAGGTAGGTTGGACTGGTGGAGGAAGTGCAGGCTCAGCACGTCCATCCTAATGCAAACATGCAAGTTGTAGTGTGTAGTGCACTTTATTACTGCACACAATAAGAGCTCATTTCTAAGTTGGGGAAGTGCCTTAATGTTAGATTCTTCACATTAGCACAGTCTTCACCTGGTCTGGGAAATGATGAGCATGCTCCGTGGGAGAGGTACCCCACAGGCACAGTTGCGGTAAGCACCGCCCACAACTTGGCGTAGTCGGAAAAGCCTGTTTTCACACGGATTGAGCAAAACAAATCAAATCGATTCCTCCATCCATGCTAAAAAGCATAAATGGTGGAATCTCCTCTGTTAGCTTTGTATTTTGACAGCTGCTGACCATGGCCATAAGAAGACTCAGACAGTGACTGGATTTTCCAGCTGACTTCCTAAACAAAAAGGCCACCCACTTCAACAGGAATCTGCTAAAATTCAAACTGTCTATGGCAGCCTGAAGTAAGGGCATAGCTCCTTAACAGAGCCCCTGATAGGAGTAAAAACCTAACAGGGGTTCTGAACCTTCTGTACTCTATTCAAAACAAATGCACTTTACATTTTTTATGTCATTTCAAAAGTTGTTTTCTTTAAAATCTTTTAAAATGAAAAAGTTTTGTTAACACCTGGTGATCCTGCTATAAAGGTCCTTGTTCAGGTACTTCTGTTATGCTGTGACAACCCAAGAGTGCTCCTGCATTGTCACTCTGTCACGCATGCCCCTAATTGAGACTACAAGCAGCTGTGACCACCCTCAATGCACAGGCACAGTCCACTGTCATCACTCAGGAGTAATGATGTGCAGCTGATGCTCGTGCAAGTGCATGTAGCCAGGATGTAGCTGAAAAACAGAAAAGATCAGCAATACTAAGATGCAAATCAAGTTGAACAAAGTGGTAAAAACATGATTGTATGAAAAAAATGAAAGTGTAACTCCACTTTTGTTGAGAAAAAAACATTCCCCTCTGGGTGATGTATGTACATTGTAAGGATTTTTTCAAACTTTGCTACAAATTCCTACCTTTTGTTATTCTAAAGAAATCCCTGTTTGTTCCTCTGTGCCCCTGTTCTAAGTGAATCTAATGGGAGTGGTTTCATAATTATCAACCAGCTGCTGCAGAATCAGGGCTCTAATGAGGAAAATTGCATCTGCATCCCTTTAGAAGCTTTTTCCTATTAGTAATATCTTACCAAAAATGACATTTTTGTTGCAGGAGATGCCAAAAATCTGACTTGTATCTTAGTGCAGAATTCTGGAGAAATCAGTGAGCTAATCACACAAGAAATGATATTCAAACAGTGCATTATAAACATAAGGCGAACTAAGATAAAAGTCTATTCTTATGGCATAATTAGTGATGTGTTGTGATTATTTTAAAACACCCTGTGACAAGTGAGAAAAATAATAAAAAAACACATCTAACTAAGAAAAAAGTCCATGAGTAATTTCTTCAAATAGTGAAGCTTTATAAAGTGTCTTCTCAATTCTTCCAACACACCAATATGTGATGTGATTCCTCTCCCTTCAGATAACACACTCACCAGCTTCCAATGCCTTACACTTTCGTGTTTCTTTCATGTAAATAATAAAGTGCTCCAGATAGTTTTCATGTAAATAATAAAGTGCTCCAGATAGTGTAATAACGTAAAACCAGTTTAATTAAAACACTCCAAAAAATCTTCAATAATTAAACTCATACCAAATAAATTCTTTAAACGCATATAGTGAAAGCATATCCACGCCCGACACGTTTCGTCATACCGACTTAATCAGTGAATCCCATTATTAAGTCGGTATGACGAAACATGTCGGGGAGTGGCTGTACGGCAATCACGTGTAACATCTGAAACTGCACACTGAACGAGGAAGTGGAGATCTGATTCGAGCCTGAGGGGTGGGTGAGAGTGAGTCCTTTATCTGCACACCTCGGATCCACCGAGACCACCACACATCACTGTTATAAGTTGTTTGAAGAGCTGCTGTGCTTTCACTATATGCGTTTAAAGAATTTATTTGATGTGAGTTTAATGATTGAAGATTTTTTGGAGTGTTTTAATTAAACTGGTTTTACGTTATTACACTATCTGGAGCACTTTATTATTTACATGTGGAGAGATCCTGATTGATGTTCATGGCTGGAGTCTGAAATTTCACTTAACCCCTTTATGTGCGGTTAAAAGCGCTTTAGCCAAACATGAAAGTGTAAGGCATTGGAAGCTGGTGAGTGTGTTATCTGAAGGGAGAGGAATCACATCACATATTGGTGTGGTGGAAGAATTGAGAAGACACTTTATAAAGCTTCACTATTTGAAGAAATTACTCATGGACTTTTTTCTTAGTTAAATGTGTTTTTTTAAATTATTTTTCTCACTTGTCACAGGGTGTTTTAAAATAGTTTGATGCACATTTAGCGCCACTATTTTTATAAATATTAATGCTATTGCTCTTAGAGGTTAAAATTGTGGTCACATTCATTGTATTATTTAAAGTGGCAGCTCTACTATATAGGTTTATATCCAATCTATAGGTGCAGTGGTGGAACTTCAAGTATAGGCGGAGGGAACTTGTTGAACCAACAGTTTTTTGATGTCTTGTGATTGCCTGTAGTTCTACTTTAATGTGTTTAAAAAATATAGAATAAACCAAAGTAGGGCGAAGCATTTGCTCATTCACTGATGCAGTCATTTATTTTGCAAGTTAGGCTAAATAAATACAAAGTTCAACCTTTAAAAAATGTGCATCTTCAGAAAACTTCCATGTAATCCAGAATAAAATGTAAAAACCCTAAAAAATTTGACAAGCAATGAATACTCATAAAGTTACATACATGAAAAAAAAACTTTATTTAACCTTGAGGTAACAGCATCAAAGCATGCAATGATTATATAAAAGCACATTTTTATATATCTTTTTACCTTTTTTTTTTTAATTCTATGCTCTAAGGTAGAAACCCCCCCCCCCCCCATTCCCTAAATACCTGAGTTCTGTATTGATCCAGCACTGTGCCCCGCTTCAGTTATCTTCTCCCCTCTCCCTGCTCTCATAGGCTTGGCTGTCAAGGACAAAGAGCCTCGGTATGGAACAGTGTATGACATATTGACATTATACGCACCAGGAGAAGGAGCCAAATTCCTTCTACCATTGGCTAAATAGAAGACTATCTTCCACCACATAATACTGCTGTAATGAATGCTGTGATTTGCGGTCCCAGTGTGATATATCTGTACAATCTTTCGTCTTCCACTATCCAGCACTGTGTTCCTTATAGTGGATGACATGTGGGTCAAAAGACTGTAACTGGAGCTAAAATTAGTGCCCAATTTTAGCCAGAACTTTTTTTCTTAGATTTGCATAGACTTGGGAAGAGGAAATACTTCTCTCAAGTCTTTATTTCTGTCTTTGACATCATTGAGGAGAATCCTACTTATCTCCTGTCCTTGTGACAGTTGGACAAGAAATAAGGAAGCAGTTGTTACAGACATTTATGATAACCTGGAAAAGTGCTTTGCTGCAGTCTGGAGAGATTTTCCATCACTTCCTGTACTGACAACCTATTCCACTGGGACTTCTATAAAATTATGAGAGGTCTAGCATTCCTTTACCAGCCTATCCAGAATTAAAATAAAAGTTCTGGCTGGAGTTGGGATTTAAGGTACCTGAGCATTTTTTTGTTCTAATATACTATACCACCAGCTGAACAATGGTGAATAGAAATGTTTAGAGTTGTAGCTATACTGTCCCTGAACCCTGCTTTGTGAGTGTCCTCCACACTTCAGTCGGTTTTACCATACTGGCTCTCACATTAGAAGGAAAGGGTCTCGTTGAGACAAACTTCCACTGTGTTCATCCCTTTCTTGCTCGTTGATCCACTATGTTTAATCTGCAGGATATTACTGAATACTGACTTCGTCCATACAGCTTATCCGGTCATTAGTGCTTCTTAATTAATAGGGAACTTCTTATGACTTTTTTAACTTCATACTGAGCGATCAAACCCTTCTATCGTGTCTTTTGTGCTATATGTGATTCCTCAGCTTGAGACAAGCCTTGTTCTGCAAGCTGGACATAAGTACTTTTATACAACCAACGCCTTAAATGGAATGGAACGGTTCTGAGTTCTTTAATCAAGAGTCTCCCCTGCAGTTTAGTTCAAGGAACACTGGCTCCCTCGCTTGTGGCGCTCACAAGGCCACATTCTAGAAGACTCTTTGAGGAAGGCACCACTAGACCCAGCTCCCGGGGTTTCAATGAAACAACTTGATTTGTCTGTCTAACACTTTGACTTAAGGAGCTAAGCAGGGGTCTTGGGTCAATATTGGTTTTGGAAACAGATGGAGAAATGTTGAATTCCCCTGGCTTTCCACTGTGCTGTTTGTATCCGTGCAGGTCTATTAGTGTAAACAGCCTATTGTCTTACAGAAAACCCACTAGCAGGAGGTAAGAAGACAAAACCTTGTTACAGAGATTAAAGCCTGTCCTGCAAATGAGGTGGAGAAACATACAGGTTTCAAAGTTGCGAATGAAAAAGGAAGCAAAGTTGAGAAAGAATAACCTTTACACACTGTGAACAGGAGACACAGCATGGAGAAAAATAAACGTGGCTTGTTCCCATGTTGTAGGCTTCTATTGCGGTCGTAAAAGATGAGAGATGACATGGAAAAACAAACTCCATGAAGGGTCACATGCAGGTTCAGCGAATGAAGTCTAAGGGTTACAGAATGCTGCGGTAGAACATTTTTGTATTTTAAAGGATTAATTTAGGATTGCCTTGTAACAGTTACTACCTGACTGCATTTACAAGGCCTGATCTTTAACAGAGTTGGTGGTCCTTAGGGCAAATGTAACTGATCGGGATGTTTGGTGCTCCAGATTAACTTCTGAAACAGTGAATGTGATTTTACAAAAACCATAAACACACACAGATTTGCTTATCATACATCAGAAGATATTTTGCAGTCTCAGTAGCAACCCGAGAGGCTCTTTGGCTGGGAAAATTTTATAAAGCTAATACAAACATTATTATGTAGAAAAAAGTATTTTCAGCAGAGGTATAGGAAGGTAAAATAGCTTTAATCCTATTTAATGAAAGAAAAGCTTTTCTGATAAGGCCTCGTTCACGCGGGTGTATCAATGTGAGGTCCCTATTTACCCACTTGGGGATGCACAGGAGTTACGTGCATCTCCAGGCAGTCCCATTGATGTATATTGGGATGCTGCAGCTGCACGGACACAACCACTGCTCCCAATCGGACATCTGCAGGTGCGTGTCCCCAAACTCACACTGACTGCGTTCGGGGCCATGCACCCACATTTATAGACCAGATCAAAATGAGGGAAAAATGAGGAGGAAAGAGGGACAGAGGGACATTGTTCCAAATCAGGGACCATCCCTCGAAATCAGGGACTGTCCCTCGAAATTAGAGACTGTTGGGAGCTATGCCACAACCACATGATGCCAGGCTTTGTTCAGATCTATGAGTTTGGGAACATGTGCAAAATAGTGTGCTTTCCTGACCCATACAGAAATGCATTTTAGCAGACAAGCAGGGGTGCTATTAATTATTATTGGCACCCCCATGCATCAGCAACTGCATGCATTTTTGTGCATGCCAAACTGACTGGTACTGCAGCACCATGTGGTATGATGCGGCACGATTTTACAAAAGGGCCAGGGACTTTTTCACCCACATTTCACTGAAATGATTTGGCTGCCCTATGTGCAGCACGCAGCACACATAGATCTGAACCAAGCCTCAGATTGGGAGCAGCGGCTGTATCCATGCAGGTGTTGGAGCCCAATAGACATCAATGGGACTGCCTGCATGGGGATGCACGGAATTCATATGTATCCTGTGTGGGTAAACATGGCCCTCACACGGGGCTAAGCATTGATATGCCCTGTGTGAAGGAGGCCTAACTGTTGTCCCATTGATGTCTATTGGGCCCCAACAGCTGCATGGACACAGCCGCTGCTCCCAATCTGAGGCTTGGTTCAGATCTATACGTGCTACGCGCTGCATGTAGGGCAGCCCAATCATTTCAGTGAAACGTGGGTGAAAAAGTCCCTTACCCTTTTTCCCTTTTGTAAAATCGTGCAGCACCATACCACATGGTGCTGCAGTACCAGTCAGTTTGGCATGCACAAAAACGCATGCGGTTGCTGATGCATGGGGGTGCCAATAATAATAATAGCACCCCTGCTTGTCTGCTAAAAAGCATTTCTGTATGGGTCAGTCAGGAAAGCACACGATTTTGCACATGTTCCCAACACTCATAGATCTGAACAAAGCCTGGCATCATGTGGTTGTGGCATAGCTCCCAACAGTCCCTAATTTCAAGGGACATTGCAGTTTGGTGAACTGCAGCTGAGTACTACAGCCTAGTCTACGACGCACCTCAGTGGATGAATGGACAAATGAAAGAGCAGAAACTCACTGATGAGGTTATCTTTCTAGACTCTCCTACATTTATGAAGCTCTCAGTGTTATATGTGCAGCACTGTGTAATACAGTAGAACCTAATTGGCTTACAGTTTTGCCCACCCCCCCTAAGTATCTGAGTCTGTGTTTGAGATCTGCTGTATAGAGATAATTTGCAATTACCCCAACATTTTAGTGAAAACCGGATGTCAGCAAAATGTCACTATTTTGGCTAAAGCAATTAAATCAATGGGAAAGGCAAAATAGTGGTAAAAGTGGTAAAATGGTGGCTCCTGAGAGGCATAGAAGCACATTCCACTATTCTAGACCTGTTCTTGTACCGAACAACCGCCCCTCATTAGCTAGCAGATGATGACCATCATTTTTGCTCTATTATAGAGTTACAACTGCACTAGTATCAGAGCTCTGCAGGGAGAAGCTGCCCTTTGGACCATTTTTTTTATTTCAACTGATATAAAGCTTTATTGAACAAAATAGATTTGTCATTACAAAATCCAGAACATATGCAGCCCAGTATTTAATTGGAATTCTTTTAAACTGACATACAACATGGTATTAAACATCAGGGTTGAACGGTCTATCCTCAAAAATCAGGTAAAAATACATGTACTTGTTAAGTCAAAAATATACACCCCTACTGTCCATAGACACCCTCACAGAAAAGTTACTACTTATCCACAGCTGATTAGTAGGCAAACCACAATAAGGTTAGCTAATTCAGCGTGTCCAGCCAGAGGGCCCATAGCTTATCGAATTTACCAAAGCCATCCCTATGACGAAAAATATATTTTCCAGCCAAAGGGTATCTCCCATTTGTGTTATCCACTCCTTCAGTGTGGGAGGGTCAGCTGAAGTTCAGTGCCGTAAGATTAACCTGCGGGCCTGGAAAAGTGACCTAGCTATGGCCTGTTTAGGGGCATTTTCTACCGGTATTGGACCATTGTTAAAGTAGAACAAAAGACAACATTTTTTTCCATTTTGGATAAAGAAGGAAGGGTTATAGCCCCTGCCAATTCTCTTTGCCATCTGTGTCCCATAAGTAAGATTTCTCTTGACTTCTTTTCCCATAGTCACAACAGGAAGTCAGAAGAAATCCCTTCACGGTGAGTGAAATCCCTAGTTATCACCACAGGGATATTTCTTTTTGGGATTTTCTTTCATTTTCACACTTGGTGATAATGGTGACTATGACAATTAGATAGGGTAAACCTCCCTAAAGGGGACACTGATGGAAATAAGGATCTGATAGGTGCTCTAAACCCTCTCCACTATATCCAAAATGTAAAAAAAGAGTTTTGCCTTTGGTATACTTCATTGTTCCTCTATGCTTATTTTATTGTATATAGGCAGGGTCACTTTGAGGAGGTGGTTTGTTAATGATGCTATACCAGGATTAAATGGTGGCTTTTATATCTGCCCAGAATTAGGGTTTAGTTCTGTCTTCACAGATAAGACATCCATCATTGACTTATTTTACTTGCTTGTATGCTACTAATTTTTAATACCCACTTTACCCATTTGTTTATCATGACAGTGTTCTTCCACTGCTATGTGGCACTGCTAATCACAAAACCACAGTTTTAGTCTTACCCAGCTGTGCATATTGGAGCAATAAAACATCCATGGAATATGTTGGAAATGTCTCAGCGCTGGTCTGTGTGTTCAGCTATCATAATTAAAAACAGTTAGGTAAATACAGTATTCTTTCCTGTGCAGCTGAGGAAGCTTTTCATGGTAAATTCCTGAAACACACAGCCCTTGGCTAATGACGCCAGTGATTTCCAAACCTTCGCTCTCTGGGTGAAGTCCATAATATATAGTGCAGAATGTGTGGAAAGGAACTGTTGGCCATCATGCAGGAATCCAGACCCATTTGTATAGATTGTGAAAAACTATGTCTCAAATTAGTAAAGCATTCGCTGTACCCTGCGCCAAAAAGAATATGAATATAGCTTAGGTCTGGGGAATTTGCACTTTGATGTATGACTCCAAGCAGGGATAAAAGTTAGAAAACGGCATCTCGTCAGGTGGGCCTGATTCTGGTATTTTATATATGATTGTGGGTTTGCTTTACATGTAGGTCATGACAAAAAGCTTAAAGCTCAACTCTTGCAAGAACTGTTTTTTTTATAGAGTTAGGGCTTTGTATTCCAAACTTACTCACTTACTGCCCAGGTAACATCCTGTCACATCTTGATCCAGAATGTGTCACTGGGACAGGAAGTGGGGGGAGCTTTACCAATTAGGTTCCTAAAGTTCTTGTAATGCCCTGCACACGCGACCGGTTTTGCCATCGGAATAAACTCTGAAGGTTTGTACGACGGAGTTCCGACGGAATTGGGCTCAAACTGTCTTGCATACACACGGTCACACAAAATTCCGACCATCCAGAAAGCAGTGACGTACAACACGTACGACGGGACTAGAAAATGGATGTTCAATAGCCAGTAGCCAATAACTTCCATCTCATACTTGCTTCAGAGCATGCGTCGTTTTTGGTATGTCGGAACAGCATACAGACGAGCAGGTTTCCCGATAGTAATTAGTTCCTTCGGAAAAATATAGAACATGTTCTCTATCTAAGTCCGTCTGAATTTTTGACAGAAAAAGTCAGATGGGGCATACACACGGTTGGAATATACAATGAGAAGCTCCCATCGGACTCTTTCTGTCAGAAATTTCGCTCCTGTGTACGCGGCATTAGGGTAGACATGGATTATGGAAGTTTCTTTCCTTCAACCACAGGTGCTTGATTACCCCATCAAAACAGTCTGTGTTTATGGCAGGATTGCTCCCGCTGTGCTATTGTATTGTCACAGTGGGAGGTTTCCCTGCTGTCAGAATACAATGATCACGACTGGCGGCTATAGCTGCCGGCAGTGATTGTACGAAAAAAAGCCCAACAGGCTGGATGTACTGAAGTAGTTTGATAGATCAACATTAGTACAACCAGCCTTTCCATATGTAGCGCACCAGTTAAACTGGGATTCCCCAGGCATACCAAATCTTCATAGGCACGCAAGAGACAGAGAACAGTCAGTACCTTTGTGTTTGTTATTTTTTAAGGGTTAATAACGTGGATAGGGATGGGAAGCTTATGGGATGCCCACTTGACTTTAGCACTTGACTTTAGCAGAACTTCAGGGACATTCTTCCTATACACAGTCTCTACATACAGTCTATATACAGCTTCCAACCTTTTCCTCAAGCACACTCTTGCTTGCAGACACCAGCTGAATCACTGTTTGGATATCTGCCCACTCTCAGACAGATGTTTGAGCGATTGCCCATTACAGGCAGGAACCAGAGGCCCCTTGTAGTGTAGTAGTAAAAACAGTGAAAGAGCCTGCAGATTTCCTCCTGTGGCTACTAATCCCAGCACCACCTCTTCAGGCACTTCCAACCCACCTAGCTGCAGCTAACGCTTTCACTAGCGCTCCAGGCTAACTTCTTCTCCACAGTCCTCCAGACTGAAACTCACCAGCCCATCTGGCTGACGCTCAGGAGACCTCCCAGTAGTGCTCATCTGCTCTTGCTGTCCTCTATCCTTGCTCCTGTGCCTCCAGGAAGGGCTTCCCCTGTGTGTTATGGCAGGATTCTTCCAGCACCTGAGCCCCGGCCAAAGATCACCCCCCCAGGACTAGGGGGCACCCTCGAGGGCCACAACAGCTTCTACAGCACTCCATCTTCCATCAGACTCCCCCTTGCTGGCATGACTAATACCTATTTATGAGGTGACCTGCCCCCTGCCAGCCTTTTACCTGGGGATTGGCTCATAAATATTCCAAACAGCTCCTCCTAAAATCCACCCACTATATCTAGAACAGGTGTAGGCACCAGAGAGGCGGCTAGGATGAGTCATCCAGCTTTAAATGACTGAACCCTGACCCAGATTCATAGCTCAGGCTTAGCCCTGAGCTAAACTACATTTTCCTACAGTAACAATTCTACACATACATGGATTGAAGTTTGGCCATTCGGCCTGTTCCTGCTGAACTAGCTGAATTTTGATGCACAAGCCTCTGTTGTACTTTTCCCTCCCCCCCATCCCTTCTTTCTTCTTGACATCTTCTCTCAACTATCTGCCCCTCGAACACCTCTCTTATCTTTTCGTTTCCCTTCTTTTTTTATATCCTCCCCTTTCTTGCTACTTCCCTTCTTTCTATACTTTCTATTTTTCCTTTTATTGATTATCCTGTACTCATATTAGACTAGGGAGCCCTTTTTTCCTCCCCACTGATAACCGCAAGTGGTCATTAAACCCCAGCTTCAATAAATCAACCGCTCGGGTCTGTGACCTGTTATGTTTTCAAATGCCAAATCACTCATGACATTTCTTGTGATATTCTTTTGAATACTTTTTCTGATTCATAGCATTCTTTTGTTCGTTTGCATATGCCACATTTTATTACATAACGAGTTAACTATTCATGAAAGAAAAGCCTGCTTGCTCACGGTAAATAACACAGAGATTTTAGTTCTGCTTCAACTTGAGTCTCACAGATTCTACTAATAGGGCAGAACTGGGCCATTCCTCCTCTGCCTGGTATACAGTAAAACATTATTTTAGGCAGGTGCAACTGCACCCGTGCGTCCTTCCACCAGGACATGCCTACACACAGGGCTGACTCAGACCTAGCACATAGGCCACACACAGTCCACAAATCATGCAAAAATCTGCTTCTGCCACACACGTGCCCATATAGTGTGTCAAAGACAGGGAGTGCCCTGGACACCCACTCACCATACTCTTGGTCACAATGGACAATGACTCTACTCTGGCTGGGGACACTTCATGCATCGGTCCTGATGTCTTCCACATGGTACAGGATAGAGCTCTTACTCTCCTTTCCACCTCTAGCCCAACCAGGCATACACTGAGTTGCTTCACTGGGATCCTATCCATCAGTGTGTGTTTCTTAATGAGATGCACAGTCTAGCTTTGGCTTAATTGGACACTGTCTCACTTTACAGAATCAGAAGTACCCAGGATCCACTCTTTACACTTGAAGCAGCCACAGGCTCAGTCTAACCCACTTTTATTGAGGTAGTTCAAAGTCACAGTTTAATAAATACATTTATCTTCATCCAGCTATAACAGTTCTTCTCAATGTGGTAGTGTACCTCCAGTTCAAAGTAGTAGGAGGGTGTCAATCCCTGAGGATAGCAAAGAAAGAATTGCAACTTCTTATCTTATTGCAGCAATTTTTAGGCCTTCAGGACCGGTATTGCGCTTTCTTGATGACTTTGCTGCCTGGCTACCCTACTTTCTCTCCTCTGAAATACCCACCATTATTCTTGGTGACTTTAACATTCCTGTCAATGTTAACGGCCCAACTACAGCTAAACTTCTCGACTTAACCTCATCTTTTGACCTAACCCAATGGACACATACTTCCACTCACTCCAATGGTAATACCCTTGACCTTGTATTCTCCCATCTCTGCAACCCTGGCAACCTCACGAACACCCCCTTTCCTCTCTCTGATCACAACCTCATTACTTTCACTGTATCCTTGCCTCCAACCACCCATTCCTCCAAGCAGCAAACAATTACTTGTAGAAACCTTCGCCACTTTAACCCTTCTCTTCTCTATTCTGCTACTGACCACCTATATGACATAATCTCTCCCCTGTCCTGACCTGGCCACCCCTGTCTACAACAGTTCACTCTCATCATCACTAGATGCACTTGCTCCTCTAACCACACGCAGAACCAGGCCCTGACTGTTACAACCCTGGCAAACTGACAACACTAGAAATCTCAAGAGACATTGCTGTGCTCTTGAACGACTGTGGCGTAAAACCAAATGCCTGCCAGACTTCACCCTATATAAATCTGCCCTTCTAAAATACAATTCATGCCTCCATGCTGCCAAACAAGCCTACTTTGTCTCTCTTATTAATTCCTTGTCATCCAGTCCCCGTCGGCTCTTCTCAACCTTTAACTCTCTGCTTCGCCCCCCTCCCCCTCTACCCACTAACTCACTCACTGCCCAAGAGATTGCCAATCACTTCAAAGACAAGATCGATGCAATTCGTGAGGACATCTCCACTGTGCCTACGTCTTCCCCACCCAACATACCTTGCCTAGCAGCACATTCAACATTCTCCTCTTTTGAATTGGCTACTACTGAAGAGGTTACAAAAATTTTCTCAGATTCCCACCTAACCAATTGTCCCTTGGATCCTGTTCCCTCACAACTACTACGGTCACCCTCTTCTTCTATCCTATGCTCCCTCACCCACATCTTCAATCTTTCCCTTTCTAGTGGCATCTTCCCCTCCCCTCTAAAACATGCGCAGATCACTCCCATTCTTAAAAAGCCTTCACTGGACCCTACCAACCTGAACAACTTAAGACCCATCTCATTGCTCCCATTCACCTCTAAACTTCTAGAACGCTTAGTCTACAACCGTCTTAGCTCCTACCTCAATGAAAATAACCTTCTTGACCCCTTACAGTCTGGCTTTCGCTCGCAGCACTCCACGGAAACTGCCTTACTAAAACTCACTAACGATTTACTAACTGCTAAAACCAACAGTCAGTACTCCATACTCCTACTACTTGACCTCTCTGTGGCCTTTGATACTGTTGACCACCCGCTCCTTCTCAATAAACTACATTCCCTTGGTCTCCGAGATTCTGCTCTATCCTGGTTCTCTGCCTATTTATCACAGCGCTCCTTCAGTGTCACCTACAACTCTGTCTCCTCCTCTCCATTGCCCCTTTCTGTGGGGGTCCCCCAAGGTTCGGTTCTTGGACCCCTTCTCTTCTCTCTTCTTCTCTACAGCTCCTCCCTTGGTCACTTAATAACTGCCCATGGCTTCCAATACCACTTATACGCTGATGACACCCAAATCTATCTGTCTACTCCTCACCTCACTCCTTCAGTCTCCTCTCGCATTACTAACTTACTAACTGACATATCAGCATGGATGTCGCACCACTTCCTTAAACTAAATCTCTCTAAAACTGAGCTATTAATATTCCCCCCCACCTGTGCCCCCCTCCATGACTTTTCCATTAAAATCAACAATGCAACCATCAGTCCCTCCCCTCACGCCAGGGTACTAGGTGTAATCCTAGACTCTGACTTGTCATTTCAGCCTCAAATTCAATCGTTGTCAAAAGTTTGTAGAATTCACCTCCGTAACATCTCTAAAATTCGCCCCTTTTTAATAAATGAAACCACCAAGCTCCTCATTCACTCCCTTGTTATCTCTTGCCTTGACTATTGCAACTCCCTTCTCATTGGCTTACCTCTCCATAGGCTATCCCCTCTTCAGTCTATCATGAATGCTGCTGCCAGACTTATCTTGTATTCTATGGCAGGTACATAGATGATATCATAATAATCTGGAGTGGTTCTCCTCAGGATACATTAGAATTTTTCAATCATTGTAACAACAATCCCCATGCCCTCAGGTTCACCCATGTTTACAATGCGGAAAAATTGGCGTTTTTGGATTTGGAGCTTTATCACGATGGTGATACTATACACGCCAAAAATTACTCCAAACCCACTGCCGGCAATTCACTTCTGCATTATAAAAGTTGTCATCACCACTAGTGGAAGCATAACATTCCAAGAGGGCATCCCCCCCTCCATCCGGTAGCAGAGGATCTGAGCCAATTAGAAGTAAGAGGATTTGCTATGTAGCAGCCATCATGGATTCTGGGAAATGTAGTCCTTTTGCTGTGGTACAGTGCAATGCAAGTGAAGGGAGGCTGAGGACTTCACTAGCCAGTATTACCTGCACAACAGAGGAGGAGAGATAAGACTTTTCCTGAGCAATTCTGGAGAGATCTGGGTCTTTTGCAGAGGAAGCCAAGCTGTACAGATGTGTGATCTTGGCTGGGACTATATAGAGACCAGGGTGCCATATCAGAGTGGTTCAGGGACAGGAGAATGCGGACCTGTTGCCTTTCCTGAGCCTGTGCACAGATCAGGTGCCCTTGCTGTGTATACAAGAGCCTGAGGACCGAACCGCAGAGGGAGTGATTGCTGTGCCCTAAGTTGTACCTTAGCTCTGTGTGCCTACATCAGAGAAGACAGATCCCATGAGAGACTGAGCCTTGTGAGGACCAGTTCAGGAGGACTGAGTCACCGGGTACCTGAGGACAGCAGACTGCCAAGTGATCTGGTCCGGATTCCTGTGTAACATTAGGGGTGAACTGAACCATCTGTGCTTATCTCAACACTGACACAGATGTATTATTTCAATATAAGTTTTCCATTGCACCTGACTTATTGCCACCGCACCACGCTGCACCCCACCTACAAGCAAGTGACAGCTTACAATTGAACTTCAGACAAAGAGCTAAGTACTCATTGAAATGATATATTATTATATAATTTACAGTATTATAAATAGCATATTAATACATTATAACTATATTGCTAGACAGCATCATATTAGAACTACAGTCTGCACCATCGAGGAAGGCAGAGGAATGCTGGAGAAGATCCAAAGAGGGTAAGTGCCCTGCGCATCGTATGATTGACCTGAAGACATCTGGTAAAGGTAAGTATAAAAAAAGCCAAAAATACTGCTGGGTGGCCTCCAGAGGGAGGCAACTACGGTTGTATGGGAGGAGGGGAATCTCTCTAAGCCTGCATTCATACCTGAGCAGAGTGTATTCTTGGTGATTTTTTTAGCTTTTTTTTTTCAGGTATAAAAACGCATCACAAGGTTTTAAGATGCTCCCATTGAAGTCTATGGGGCTTTCTAACATGCAATTCTAATGTGTGAATAGGTACACTGTATCAATAAAAACACATTTATGGGGTAAGAATAGAGCCTCAGCCTTTTATTGCTGTGCCCCCATTAGAGATTTCCTCTCACTTCCATCTACAATTAAAGAATTGTCACCAGGACAGGAGATGAATGAAAGTCCCAAGAAGCAGACAGTAATAAAAAAAAACATTTACCACTCTAACCAAATATAAAAAAGTGTTGGTTAGAGATATACATATACTAGTTCAAAATAAGAATTATCTGAATACTGCAATGCTTGTGTTGTTTTTTTTTTTTTTTTAGGGCCTGTATCGATGGGCTTTTGTTTACATCAGACAGGTTTTGCATAGATAGGATATGTCGCCAACACGCCAACAAGCTTATTTCAATGTGCAAAGCTTTTTTACTTGTGACTGATCACATAGAGAAGCAAGGTTTCAGGACTACACAGCGACTCTTCCTCACCCTTCCCGTGATCACATGCCTGAGAAAGGGTCCCTGTGTGGTCCCAAAACATTGCTTTTCTATGTAATAATACAGGAATAAAGAACTTTGCATTTTGGTGGCGACATATTTCATCCATGTTGTACACCGTGACCAGTCAGAAATCATTGCAGCACCCTTTCAACCAAATGGTCTTTTCCAGTATAGTATATGAAAGGAATTTACTTCTATGTGGGTTTTGAATTCCCATACAAGTTTATGGAAATGCAAACCCTGCCTGAAGCTGGTGAAATGTAGATCAGTAGGAGGTCAACTGCAGATTACATTCACCTCTCAATGAATTCTGAATAAGTTCAGGATGGTTTCAAACTGATGCGATCGCCACAAGCCCAAAGCCCATCCACACAGGCCCTGTGTGGATGGGCTTTATATTAAGCAGGGCGGCTTTATTTTGTCATAAAATACAAAAACATGATTATTGAACTTCAGGCATTGTGAAAAGATAAATAAAATAATTTAAAAAATCATATTTCCACAATAAACACTGAATGTGTCTGTCTAGAACACCACACATATGATGCAATCAAGGCAGGTAAAGGCACATCACAACTTTGCCTTTGATAAAGATAACCAGAGGGTCTGTTTATTGTAATCTAAGTAAAAAAAAAAAATCTTATAGTAATACAGGTCAAATGAAATGTCTGTCATTTTTCGCGTATATCTTATTATTCTATTTAACACAAAATTTTCATGATACTAGCAACTTGGGAGTGTAACTACAGAGATAAGGTTGGCACAAAGGAGATTTTGGCCATGGGATGCAGGTAAATATACACCCAGGACAGGGGAAAGTGGTGTACATTAGGTCAGGGGGAGGTGGAAAGGATAAGTGTACTTTGTGTAAAAGTGCACTTATCCTTTGTCCTCTTGCCATCTGCTTGTTATACATAAACTGGCGGATGGCGCACTCCTAAGGGTGGGATGATGTTTAAAAAAGCAATTTTCAAATTGCTCTTCTGCCCGCCCCTGCCATGTGCATGGGCACTGTTCTATGGATGCAATATCCATTGGACAGTGCAGTTCACAAACAGAACGTAAAGAACCAATGGCTTTGTACCATGTTATCCCTGTGACCAGTCACAGCATCAAACAATGCAAACAATGGCTGTGGTTAGCAGCCGGCTTTCAGTTGCCTATCACATACCCAGTCTGTGCTATCCATACAGCCGGACTTTTTTAAGATTATATGTTCTTCTGCTGAAGAAGTCCCCGCCCACTGGGACGCAACGCGTCCAGAACGAGGATACGTTGTGACATCACCCGTGGCCATCGCGCATCCTTCATTGCTTACACACAATTGTTTTCTGCTACCTTATCCGGCACTGAAGAAGTGCCTCACTTGTAAGTGTACTATTTGTTTTTACCCAATAAACTATATTATACGGAGAGCACTATTTTGTTACCCTTCTCTGTTCCATATCAAATTATACATGCCCGGGAAAGTGCCTTGATCCACCCTTCAGTGCCCTGCTATATGACGGAAATGACGGATGTTTATCTGCTGTGCTCCATCCTTAGTTGACCCGTAAGGGAACGCTTGTATGACCCTCTATCATCAAAGGGTCCCTGTCATAAGGTGAGAGGCCATCCTTTGTACTGGTGGAGGGTGCACTGAAAAGTCACTGATGTCAGCATGCAGTTTCACCGCACCTGAGTGATTGGATTCATTGAATGTTCTATGGACTTTCTGTGTTATTTCTTAGCCTTATCGAACCTGAGTGATTGAATTCATAGTATGCTCTACGGACTATTTTTTGTTGTTTTATTTAGCGCTGCACCATTTGCATATTTATTTATCTTAGGGATTTGATTGTTGACCCTGGTGTCCAGCTGCTGTGTGTTTTTCATATACTCATCTGTGCTGATTTACTCTTTTATAGTTGATTTTTTAGTTAAATACTGTATAACATTTCAACCTAAAGCGCCAATAAAATCAACTTTTTTTTTTTCTTACAGATTCAGCTAATGAAAGTAACTTTCTTTTCATTATTTGGTCATTTTCCTCCTCATTACCTCCCTTTTGTCTGAGTTGGATGCTGCCGGGGTATACATGCAGGAAGTCCTAGTGTTGCTGCAGGCTAGAAAGCCTGAATATCTAAAGTGGTTGAATATTTTATGGCACTCAATATCCTTCTGATTAATCTGCAAATCAGCTCTATTCTTCGAGAGTCCTGGATAGACAAGACCTCAGTGCACCTGTCCAGTGTATTCAGGGGATGCTTTGCTAAATTAAAATCAGGAGATAATGACATTTAGTGAACTGTTTTGTGTGTAAGATAATGTCTTCTTATCTATATTTTTTTGTGCGTGTTTTATGGAGTACAGCACCTATGATTGATCCAATGATCATATTATCTATCGAGTGCCACTTAAAATGTGATGTACTGCTGAAGTTCTCACTAATAATTTAATTGTGTTCTTTATTTTTATATCTGTTCCCTACTGTACTTTTCCTTCTTTTTTATTTTTTTTTAACTATACAACTTTTTCATTGCACTAACTTTTTCTTGTGTATCTGCTGGTCATACAATTTTCACAAGTGATGCAATGGATTTATCTTTGTAATAATCTAATGAATTGATTAAAGCGCAACTACAATCAGGTTTGTGGTGGTGATATTTTGTGTGATTCCATGGGGGGGGGGGGAGTACAAATTGTGATGTAAATGTTTAAACTGACATATTTTTGGGAGCACAACACTGAACTTACCATATCCACCCTCCTCCCCCTACAAACACACACTATGATATGAGGGTATGCATAGGCATACAAGCATTGAGGTGGATTTAGTAAAGCAGCAAAGACAGTTCACTTAGGACCCATTAAGAGGAGCAATTAGCTTCTCCCCTGTAAGAATCTGCTGCGGAAAAAACTTCAGCCAATACACGCTTAGTATGCTGACAGTTGCGGCCAGCAGCTGTGCGGTAAGATTTGTTGAAATGAGCGCATGTAAGCACTCATACAAGCTCATACAAGCAGTTACATGCCATTAGAGGCTGAAGAAGGGGGAGTCCATTCCCCCAAAACACGTTGGATCCATGCACATGTTTGCCTTTTCAATAAACGATTTATGAACATCAAAAGGTGCAATTTTCTTGATACCAGGCAGGAATAGTTCTTAGGGGCCCATGGGGGCTACTTGATGACATTTTCTTGTTATTAAACTATCTATTAGTCAGGGCTATAGCTATGTCTGGTGGGTTCTACAGGAAAACTATTGGGGACCACCTGCTTTAATGTTTATAAGCAATACATATAATTAACAAACTATACAGTATATAATAATTTTATCCAAATGTATTTGCCAAAAGCCATTGCTATCGCTAGGATCACCATATAGCCTAACAGTACTGGCCTTCTGGGTCCCATAGCAGCAGCATGGTTTGCTATGCCTATAGTTACATACATCCTTTCTATCCTGTCTATGTCATGCTATTCTAATGTAAACTTGATGATCCTAACCAGGTTGTAGACTTAACGCCCACTGAGAGATCGTAGCAGTTTGTCTATTTACCTTGAACACAGAGAGATCCGTGCAGACACATGGATACTGTTTGGCTGGTTTACTAAAGAAGCTGGGAATCTTCATTCAAACAATTGTGTAAATATTCACTAATATTATCCAATCATGAGAACAACATCTATACATGACTGGGTGAATAGAAAATACTTTTCACACGACTGGATAATTCAAGTGAATATTCACCCATTTTTTAAATAAAGATTTTAAACTCCTTTAGTAAATCAGGCTCAATAACGTACTACTACTGTAATATACTGACGCCAGTGAATTACTTTTTAACATTCTCTTGCAACAAAGGTTTTAGAACAGATCCAGGCAATGAATACACTCATTTTGGCTTTCAATGTAAAATCTGCACTCTTTTGTTTTAGTTAAGTAAATGATGCTATGGTTTTGCTATATACATTTTCCACATGTAACTGCCTCTACTAGAATGGCCTCCTCCATATAGAGACAATGCGGAACAATATATGGTAAGCCAGCAATGGGGAATAGGTCAAAGGCAGGGAGACCATAGACAAGAATGAGGATGATTCCTTTGCCCTCTGCTTGCCTTTTTTATGGGCACATCTTTCATTTTTTAGTCACCACTATGTGAGTATACTTTTATATGACATTTATTATTATGCCAGCGATGCATCTGGCAAAGCTTTGAGCTTGTAACACAAGCTTTCAAGGCACCAGCTAGCACATAACAGACTTGCAAATTTCGAGAAAGGTATTGTGCTGTAATAAAGACTTAAAATTCAAATGAAATTTACTAATTGTAAAAAAAGGAACATATAAATACATGGTGTAAGTCCAAAGCATAAAAAAGGAAAATACAGGTGTGGGTATAATGTCCCCATTGCTAGCTTTTGGTCAATTCTACTGTGAAAAAAAATCTCTATTAATCTGTATTAATGTAATTTATTTCCACTCCCTTCATAATCACTTCCTTCTGTGTAACCATTAGGAACTAACCCCCTTTGCTTAGGGACATAATGTATGTCTGAACAGCTGTTTGTTCCAATACCAGCCTTGCACCTATGTATGTATGTAGGTACAATTTTATCCAATATGTTGTATAAGGAGTTGGGTCTAATCGGAATGCTTGAATCCTTATATTTCCTGCAAATGTATGAAATCTATAATTTGCTGACTACAGTTATTCCACTATGAAAGCAAGTGGCTGAAGCATGAAGGAAGAATGGTGTGTATGCATTATTGTATTACACTTTATAGATGTCTGGATGTTAGAGGGCATTTAGGGAAAATACGGGAAATACGGGTTTTAAGACTTGACATTTTTATACACCTGGACATTAAAAGTAGAAGAAAACCATAAAGAAGAAGTACATCCAAAGCTAGTTTGGTTGTACTTCTCCTGTAGATCACAGTAGTGCAGTTCATTCTGCACTACTTTGACCCGTTTTCAGCAGACAGGGAACTGAAGGCCGCTCTCGGCTGACATCACCGAGCCAGTCCAGGCTCGGGAAGGATTGTATAAAACAGAGAGGTGATAAGGGCGCTCTGGTGGAGGTGGGTAGCTGGTCAGAGGGATGATAGTGATGAGATGGCACTTCTGGCAGCACTTTGGTTAGAGGAGAAGCAACTTAGAAGCAACCTAAGGTCTGACGAAGGAGCCGCAAATGCTCCGAAACGCGTTACCACCCCCTTCTCTACACTGACACCATCAGCCTTATGTGTCCTGCAGTGAATACAGGCTTCCCTGCTGCCTCCTCTTTCCAACACGCATGAGAACGCTTTACAGCTGCTGGACGGCTCTACACTGCTCTCCACCACCATGTTGAGGATGGACACATGCCACAGATGAGGACTCCTGATTTTATCATGTCTTTTAACACTCAACAATCTTGTAAGTGCTTTTAACCCTTTGTGCACTTTATTAAATTTGACATACTGCACTTAGAGGCGCCTTTCCTTTCCTTTTTTCGGGAAGGATTGTGACCATAAGGTTGGGATCCGCCCACATGCCTGGAGCTGCTGATAGCCAGAGCTGGCCACTCCCGCCCCCTCCACAGCCCAGCCCAGTGAGCGCAGGGGGGCAGAGCAGAGAGCTGGTGACTGACAGTCACCAGCTCTCTGCTCAGGGAGCCCTGAGAACTGAGCAGTCAGAGGTGTTCTCAGTGTTAGAGCTGGCAGGGGGCAGATGCAGAATCAAACTGATGCTGCATCCAGCTAGGTAAGTATGAAACTGAAAAAAAGACAAACCCCAAAATATTCTTTTAACTATAACTACTTTTAAAAATGTTCCCTACCCCTCCCCCTTTCTATCCTGCCCAACCTGTATAAAAAAAATCTGTGTACTTACCTATTTTCCATCCAGTCCAGTCACGTGATCCTGCAGCTCTGTGTAAGGAAGCATTGGACAATGGCTGTGAATTCTGGAAGCTGTAACATCGCCCATTGACTCCCATGGCCCAGGTGTTGTTGGTGCTCCCTCCTCTGCCCTGCAGCAGTCACTCACTGGGTAGCTCTGGGACCACATGAACCGACTGGAGCAGATTAGAAATAGGTAAGTACGCAGATTTTCTTTAAATAGGTCAGGCAGGATAGGTAGAAGGAGATGGTAGGAATTTTTTTTATAAAAAGTTATAGTGCGAGTATACTTTCACTTTAAGGCCTTGATTTTACATGAGGCTTTTGACTGCGTCATTAGAGAACTTTTTTTTGGAAGGGTTTAAGACAGGGATCTTCAAACTACGGCCCTCCAGCTGTTGCAGAACTACACATCCCATGAGGCATTGTAAAACTCTGACATTCACAGACATGACTAGGCATGATGGGAATTGTAGTTTCTGAACAACTGGAGGGCCGTAGTTTGAAGACCCCTGGTGTAAGAGACATCAGGGATACCAAAGGAAGTGACTAATATGGAGCCCATGATCCTAAAGAAAAGAGGGGTGAACTCTAACCCTGACTCAGAAACAGCTGGCCTTTCCCTCTTACTGATCATTATAATGAATTGAAACACTTAGAAAACAGCCCCATGCTTACAAGTTTGTTGAGTCATGTACAGCCTATATGATAATTATGTTTAATAATGAGATGTGGTGGAACCCTTTACATTGGAACAGTAGTGGCTAAGACAATAGTAATACTTAATGTGAAAAAAACACTATATAGTTAAAGTATACCTGTCATGAGCAGAATATGGAGGCTGCCATTGAAGGTCTGCTTTTGAAAATATTAGTTGACTCGCTGTGTCTGGCATCAGTAGTTCTAAGACACAAACCCAGTGCAAGCATACTACAAGTGAATTTCAAAAAATACTATCTCCTTGCTTAAGGCTGGTGATACAGACAGTACTGAAAACTATGCATCAACAGAAAACCCAGGTACCTAGCATTTTCAAAAGTATAGGTCACCTGTAGCAGACTAAATGGATCTCTGATGATAGGTTTCTTTTAACAACGCTACTTATTAAACAATAATTATTTTATATTCAATTAAAGGGTGATTTCATGATAGTCAAGAAATGACTAAAGAGTAGTATTTGTGTTGGTCAGTATAAAAAGATGATACATTAATATGTGTAAAGTTGTGCATTAACAGCATTAACAGTGTATTCCTCATTTACTTTTGCATGCAGGTTACAAGGTCTGATAGATGGATGTTCTGATCTGGTGAACGCTGTACGAAACTGTGGAAAAATCTATTCCCTAAAAATTATGCAATCATTTTGTTTCTTGTACACACTAATTCCACTTTGGTTTCTCATGCTGATAGGCTATTAAATGGCTTTCTTTTAAGAACAATGGCAATGCCTTTCATCTAACCTGCTATTCTCCAGTTATCCTTTATAGTGGCTGGGGAACTTGCTGTCCCACTGGGAAAGGGATAAGACTGATGACATTGGTGGCTTTTTTTTTGTCTCTACCTTTACATTAAGTAGTTCAGGTTTATCTAATCTTTGTTATATATAGGAAATACAGTCATTTAGGTTTATAGAGGCCCATATGGCTTGGTCACGTTTTAGAGAAAACACACTGTTCCCTAAGCAATATACAGTATATATCAATGCAAATTGTGTTTTTAAGTCTTTACAACAAACAATAACATATGTTCAATTACGTTTCTTTTTTTTTTATTATACTCATTTGTACAGAGAAAATTCCATGTTGCACATCAGTTCCTATCAATGAAAAAGTTTAAAATCCAATGTACCTACCACAGTTACAGCAGCATAAACTCATTGAAGAGAATTTAGGAGGAAGCCAATTAACAAACTAGTATGTTTTTGAATAGTAGGAAGAAAGAAAACTTATGGAAAAACCCTTCAATACAAACTCCATGTGCATAATATCCTTGCAAATTCATATTACAATATTTTGAATCTAATCTGTCATTTAGATTTGTATGGAGAATGGTGACTTTCAATGCATACAAATTTGGATTTAGATATCCACCAGTTCCTTTAATCTTTAAAAGAAGCCATTGATGTTTATTTATTTGTGCTCTCAAATGAGGCCATAGGAAGTGTCAATATCATGCCTCCAGAATCTACAAGTACTGAACACTCTCATTTTTGGGTATTAGGGGTCATGACCACCCTCCAGGCCCATATGCTTATTCTGGTATCTTCTGCTGGCACATACTTTACATTACAAACATTCTAGTCTGTGACATCCAAAGACACATGCATACAAAGATGACAGTAAAACAGTATTGGTATATTAGCCTATGATTTATTTTTTTTAATGTAAACTTTATTTAAAGTTTTTATCATTTAACATACAGAAGCCATAAAATAAAACTCCATATAAAAGAGCAGAAGCACACAAACAAGTCCACATTGGTGTCAGTTCTCATTATGATGACCGTAAAAGTGGAAGGGGAGGCAAGTAGAGCATCATAACCATACTTTAACTGATGAACATAAGCAGAAATGTATTGCCTCAAGTAACTTAGCACTTCTTGAAGCTAGAGGTGACTTAAACCCTATAACGTGGGTTAGAAACTAGGGGGAAGGAAGGAGAGGCAGGACAATACAAGACAAAAGAAAACAAAACATAACAAGACAATACTCCATGATAGAACCAGTCCGATAACATGTATGCGAGTACGAAGGCCGATGAAGATCTGCTAACAGTCGAGAGCTACCATACTCCCAATCCCATCAGGGAGGGGGTTTGCAATAGATGGAGCCCCCTGAGAGCCCAGTGTGGCCTTGCCAGTGTAATGTATCCAAGTGGCCCATATACTATAGAACTTGTCGTAACAATCTTTACAGGTCGCCATCCACTCCTCAGCCGCCATTATATTATTCAGCCCGAGTAGGAATTTGTGGTCTCTTCCAGTATATTGGAATTAACCGTATAGCCGCATTGAGTAGGTGGGGCAATACAGACTTGAGGTAATGGCTGAGAAGAATGGCGGGGACGTGCAGCAGTAACTCCAATGGGGAGTCGGGAATCTCCTTGTCCAGAATGTCTTGCCAATAGGGTTGTATCTTGGGGGATTCCCACCAAATGTGGAGGAAGGAGCCCCTGAGGCCACATTCCCTCCAGCAAGTGTCAAGCTTTGAGGGAACCCTATACTACCGGGTAAGTATTTTATAACCATTTTCCTGCATGTTTGTGTCCACAGAACTCGTGTGGGTGAGACAGTAGAGATGGTCCAACTGTGTTTTGGTAAAGACATGCTGAAGGTCTCTCTCCCACTCCCTTATGTAGATTGGCTTTCCCCTGTTCTCCAACGATTGTAACATCTCATACAGCACAGAGAAAGCATGAGAAATTGCAGAAGTAGACATACAAAGCCGCTCAAAGGGGGAGGCCGTGGGAGCGAATGGTCTAGGGTTGGCTGTGAACAAAGTGTTGGAGGTGTCTATAGCGCCAATCATCCATAGAAAAGGATCCATATTGTATTCTCAGAGTAGCCAGTGGCAATAAACCCTGATCTTGTATAATTCTGCCGCATCTTTTCTCTCTGTCAGCTGACCAAGACCTGAAAAAGGAGGCATGTTACTCTGGAGTGAACCAAGGGAAGCCCCCAAGGGAGTCAGGGGAGAAATCAGAGGGCAAGCTGTCCCTGCTTATTCAATGCATCCCAGATTGCTAAGGCATAGATGGCCATAGGAGAGGCAAGCTCAGACAGCCCCCGGCATTCCCGAAGGAGCCAGGGGGCATGAGATAAATTACAGACTGCCAAGAAATTGTCAAGCAGAAACCTATAATTTAGTGGCAACATTGTGGTACCAATATAAGATCCGTTGCCTCATAATACTTACGAATGACCGGTACACCCATACCTCCCCTTCTTTTAGGGCGCTGTAATATGCGAAGGGCCAGACGAGGCCTTTTCCCATTCCAAATATATTTCAGAAACAAACTGTTAAGGATTAGCAAGAAAGACCTGGGCAATTAAATGGGCACCATTTGTAAATAGAAAAGAATACGGGGCAACACATTCATCTTTGAGACACTGACTCAGCCCATCCAGGAAAAGGCAGCACAGTCCCAGTTTTGTAAGTCCACTCTAATAATGGAATGCAATGGGGCATAATTACAAGTGTACAACTAGGAGCACTGAGCTGGTAAATAGATATAAAATAATACATCTGCATAGGCTGACAGTTTATGCTCCGTCTGGCCTACGGTAAAGCCTTTAATGGCAGCGTTAAGGCGTATTCTGTTAAGCAGTGGTTCGAGGGTCAAGGCAAAGATGAGGGGGACAAGGGGCATCCCTGCTGCATCCCGTTGCGAATGGGGAACGAGTCAGATAACACCCCATTCACCTTTACCTTAGCTTCTGGGGAATAAAGCGAAGATATCCATGAGAGCATATTAGGACCTAAACCTATTCTGGCCAAAACTGTCTTGAGGTAGATCTACACCACCCTGTCAAACGCCTTTTCAGCATCTGTGGAAAGCAGAAGACAGGGAGTGTGACCAGCTTGTAGCTCAGCCCAATGAATTAGTTGGATCTCTCTATTGGAATCAGTCTATGATTTAAACTTTAAGTCTGTCATTGTTTAATTGTTCACTACCTTATAATCTATGAATACAGTAGACTTGGATGAAAGAAAGTTACATCTTGTACTGTTTTTAGAAATTACCTAGTAGTTTACTGTAGCGGGACAAAACGAATGCTTCAGAACAAGTCTTGAGAAAATCTGCCTAAACACAAAATAATTAACATTTGTGAGTCTTAGATCAACTCTGTTCTGGATTTTGCAGCAATGCTTTTCAACAGACTGCACTTAGGATCAGTCATTTTGCACAATATATTTTGAAACTGCCTTCTAAAGCAATTTGAAGCATCAGAAAAGAGGATGTGAAGGATAAGCCTGTAATCTGTAACACATGCAGAGCATGGTATATAACGTGAAAAAAAGTTATCCCTAAATGATAAATACTTTACTCACTTCCCACCAGTAGGCAATTAAGCTTCTGAGAGGGATTAGCCCTTTCAACCATTTATTGGGAAGGCCTTCATTAGCTATACAAGGCATGAAAGTGACACAGAGCACAATAAACCAAGTAAATATTTGGCTTATTGGCCAACACAAAATTTTATGTACCAAATAAAGGGAAAAGAACAGGGTTGGATTTACCATTAGGCTGTGCCGACTTGTGCCTTAATGGCAGAAGCAAAGAGGTAGTCTTTTCCTGCATAATCACTAATCACATAGTTTTCCCAATATCTGCAGTAATAAAATAATCGCAAATAATCTTTTTTTTTACAAAATGTTAAATCTTGTAAGCCAGGTTAGGATCATTTAAAAAAAAATGCTCTATGTAAAAGGGATGATCTATGAGTGGCTTTATGCTCCAGTAATTGTGTATCTGTAAGTTTCAGCAATGCAAATGTAGATTTGGACAAGAATATTTTTTTTTTTTTTTTGTCACATCAGTCGACCGTTTTGAGAGGCATAAATCAACTTTGTAGTTCATTTAAGTTCCGCTCCCTCTCGTCTTTGTCTCATCATCGTGACACTATGCCATAAATAGAATAAGTCCCCACCACCCCCTTACCCGCCCCCCTCCCCCCCTCGCCACCCCAACCCCGTCTCTCCAAGGTCTAATGTATCCGTTTCTCCTATTCTGCTATGAGGCTGTCAAATCTTCGGCGTAGCACCACATTTTTTTAAAATTTTTTCCAGTGTTCCCACTCTCCTAAGTTCGCCTTTCTCGTATCCCCTACTGAGCCAGCCCCTGTCTGCATACTATATGTTTCTTCTACTGCATCTATCCACTCCCAAATTTCAGGGGGCTCCCTCCTTTGCCAGTTCTTCGGTATTATTCGCTTTGCGGCGTTCAGTAGGTGGGGAACTAATGACTGCTTATATTTGTTTATGTCTCCCTCCCCCCCATGGAACAAAACCTCCCAAGGGTCTTCTAACACTTCTTTTCCTGTTATTTTCCTGACCAGGGTAGATTTGGACAAGAATATTGATCCTACCTATACTAAGGGTGGCCATAGATGGGTTTATGTGTATTTAGATATTAAATCTCTTTTCCTCCAGACATAAAGAGTGCCCCCTTGTCCTCTGTGATGACCCTAAAGAGATTAACTCTACGCCAAGTTCATTATATGGACCACTTATGTATTTATACATGTTGATCATATGCCCCCTAATCTCCTCTTCTCAAGAGAGATTAAATTCAGTTCAGCTATCTCCAGAATCATTTCTGTCTCAGAGGATCAATTATGTGTAGCCAGGTGCTGAGCTACAACAATATGGAGAAGGAGACATTGCCTTTTTTTCTTCTCTCCTTTCACCGAGATACTATTGTTTTACTGCACCATTCTCCTCTGGCCAGCAGGGGTAGAGCTAAAACAAAAGAAAGCCCATAGACCTCTAAGCAGAGTGCTGAGACTCCTGGAAGTTGTAGTTTTAGACAGCAGCCATATAATGGGACGAATAGACACCCTATACTACACACAGGTGCTGTGCAGTAGGAGTGGAGAGATGATTTTTATGAAACTGCCCAAGAAGGACCACCTCTGTCTGTTTATTCACCTACCAACGAGAGACCATACCAGCGGAGATCCAAGACTGGGAGTGAGGACACCAGGCGGCAGCGAAGCACCGCACGCATCACAGCATCTGCATGGAGACTGGAGTGTTCACTCACCCTCTGCTTCCCACCGCTGATCACTGGAGGCCTTTGGGGAGAGACTGAAGGCACCCCTCTCTTACACCATGAGGTAACCACAGCATCCCATAGATTGGCAAGAGGGCTATTCCCCCATTGATAACTCTGCTAGCCGGGACTGAGCCACTGAGAGCAGGGTACAAAGTGTACCCGATCCATACAGTACCCATACTGTACTCTATACCACAGTTATTCCAAACCTGGACTTCACCTATACCCACCCTATATCTCATTAAACCGAATCATTACCGCATCTGAACCACATCTACCATGCACCTGTGCTGAGACTATACTGTACCTATACTGCATGCAGGTTAACGGGGACTGTCATTGTGCTCATTGTGTCAATGCTCTTAAAGGGCCCCAATGATAGCCGACAGAAGAACCATTCAAAGGACTATCCCTCACGACAGAGGACTAATCTTATCCAGTGGCTTCTATGGGGGGCAGTGCTACATATGATTTACCCCAAAACAAACACTGACAGGTATCTGAAGGTGCCCGTAGACTCTACTGCCAGATTTGCACAAAATATGAGTTAACTAATGTCTATGAGAACCGCAGCATGTCTTCTGGCTTTAATTGTCTGAATTTTTAGATGAACTAAAACATTTTAAGGCAATCTTTACAGAGAAAACAATGTAGGTTCTAGATCAGAAGATGTGACTTTACACAAATATAATTTGCCCAACAATTGCAGCCTCCATATTTTTCTCAGAACTGGCTTCCTTTAAGCTGACAATAAACATTAGCGGGTGGTTGGGCGTGCGGGTGAGTTTTAACCGCCTAAAAATTTTTTTGCAGATTTACTTTACCTGTAAGCAAGGATGCTTGGATTGCATAGGTATACCTAAGCAGACAGGTGGAATATATCTTCTAAGTAGAGGGTCTTCTGGGTGCGTGGAAATTTTTAAGGGATTGTGAAAAATTGGCTAATCACTGTTTTCTCTGAGATTAGTTAACCAAAAGCCTCCAGTATGCTCTGCTGCCTCTTATAGACGTTAAGGGCTATCTCCTGATCCTACCAAATCACTAGTGTTTGCTTTGGTACAGCTTTGTTGGAAAAGAAAGATGTTTCACTTAGTTTAAAGAGCCTGCATTCTGTCTAAATGAGTCAACTAACTGTGCCCCATGCAACTTTGTCCATACATCTGCAGATCAGACTGCTTTCTCCTTCTCAGTTGTGGGCGGCCTGATAACAATAACCTATAATAGGCATATCGTTATAACATTATGACCATATTTAACAGACCAGTGCATTCTAGCCAACAATATCCAACAACATACAGTAATTATAGGATTGGAATGTTAATGGAAGCTGCATAAGCTGTATGTTGAGTCTTCTCTGTAGATAATGTGCACATTTATAGGCATTTTTTCTATTATTCAGTTCTGAACCAGCCGCCGCAGTTATACTGCGGCAGGTTGTCTCGGCTGGGCTAAGCGTCGTAGCTGTACATCGGGCGTGTGCGCCCCCTAGGCGGCCGCAAGGATCGGATTCGCTTCAGAAACGATCAGTCTCCAGGCCAATGATTTCAATGGTTTCTGGCGAATGAAATCCTCCCCTGCCTGTGTAAGTGTAAAAACACAGGCAGAGGAAGTGGTGTCATCTCCCCTCGTGGAACTCTTTTCCGTTCCAGAGAGAGGAGAGAAGACATCTCCGAGTAAGTTGCATCAACACTGCCATGACACAGTACACATAGGCACACTTGTCACCCCCCGATCACCCCCCCCAGTTAACCCCTTCATTCCCTGTCACTGTGTCACCCAGTGCAGTGTTCATATTTTTTTTGATCACTGTACTGGTGTCATTTGTGACAATAAGCAGTGTTAGGGTACTTAGTGGTAGGCCCAGATAGGTCTAGGGATCCCCCTAAACCCCCCTAATAAAGGTTAAAACCCTTGATCACCCCCTGTCACCAGCGATCACCGTATTAGTGTTACGGGTGACGCTGGTTAGCTAGTTATTTTTTATAGCGTCAGGGCACCCGCCATATATTACCTAAATAAAGGTTTAACTCCTTGATCACCCGGCGGGTGATATCAGTTAGGTTTTAGTGTCAGTCAGGGTCTGCGTCACCCCAGGCAGTGTCAAATTAGTGCCAGTAGCACTAACACCCACGCACACATCATACACCTCCGTTATTAGTATAGTGTCTGAATGGGTCAATATCTGATCAGATCTATACTAGCGTCCCCAGTAGTTTAGGGTTCCCAAAAACGCAGCGTTAGCAGGATCAGCCCAGATACCTGCTAGCACCTGCATTTAGCCCCTCCCCCCAGCCAGCCCAGCTCAAACAAGTCCAGTATCAATCGATCACTGTCACTTACAAAACACATAACTGCAGCATTCGCAGAATCAGGCCTGAACCCTGCGAAAGCTAACAGTTTTTTTGGTAGCATTTGAAGCTGTCTCTGACAGTCAGGTGCTCTTTTTTCCTTTGAGTCTCACTAGTGTACCAGTAAATTTAGAGGCCAAAATGTCCAATCGAAGGTACACTAGTGAAGAGGCCTACACGTTTCTGAGCCTGACAGATGAGAGTGAAGAGGAAGTCACCCATCTGTCCGATTCTGGCTCAGATTACGAACCAGTAGACATAGTTACATAGTTACATAGTAGGTGAGGTTGAAAAAAGACCATCAAGTCCAACCTATGTGTGTGATTATATGTCAGTATTACATTGTATATCCCTATATGTTGCGGTTGTTCAGGTGCTTATCTAATAGTTTCTTGAAACTATCAATGCACCCTGCTGAGACCACCGCCTGTAGAAGGGAATTCCACATCCTTGCCGCTCTTACAGTAAAGAACCCTCTACGTAGTTTAAGGTTTAACCTTTTCTTGTAATTTTAATGAGTGGCCACAAGTCTTGTTAAACTGCCTTCTGCGAAAACTTTTATCCCTATTGAGGGGTCACCAGTATGGCATTTGTATATTGAAATCATATCCCCTCTCAAGCGTTTCTTCTCCAGAGAGAATAAGTTTGGTGCTCGCAACCTTTCCTCATAACTAATATCCTCCAGACCCTTTATTAGCTTTGTTGCCCTTCTTTGTACTCGCTCCATTTCCAGTACATCCTTCCTGAGGACTGGTGCCCAGAACTGGACAGCATACTCTAGGTGCGGCCGAACCAGAGTATTGCAGAGCGGGAAAATTATCGTTTTATCTCTGGAGTTGATCCCCTTTTTAATGCATGACAATATTCTGTTTGCTTTGTTAGCAGCAGCATGGAATTGCATGCCATTGCTGAGCCTATCATCTACTAGGACCCCCAGGTTCTTTTCCATCCTAGATTCCCCCAGAGGTTCTCCCCCCAGTGTATAGATTGCATTCATATTTTTGGCACCCAAATGCATTATTTTACATTTTTCTACATTGAACCTCATTTGCCATGTAGTTGCCCACCCCATTAATTTGTTCAGATCTTTTTGCAAGGTTTCCACATCCTGCGGAGAAGTTATTGCCCTGCTTAGCTTAGTATCGTCCGCAAATACAGAGATTGAACTGTTTACCCCATCCTCCAGGTCGTTTATGAACAAATTAAATAGGATTGGTCCAAGCACAGAACCCTGGGGGACCCCACTACCCACCCCTGACCATTCTGAGTACTCCCTATTTATCACCGCCCTCTGAACTCGCTCTTGTAGCCAGTTTTCAGTCCATGTACTCACCCTATGGTCCATGCCAATGGACCGTATTTTGTACAGTAAACATTTATGTGGAACTGTGTTAAAAGCTTTTGCAAAATCCAGATACACCATGTCTATGGGCCTTCCTTTATCTAGATGGCAACTCACCTCCTCATAGAAGGTTAACAGATTGGTTTGGCAAGAAAGATTCTTCATGAATCCATGCTGATTACTGCTAATGATATCATTCTTATTACTAAAATTTTGTATATAGTCCCTTATCATCCCCTCCAAGAGTTTTTCTTGGGGTGTCTACTTTCCAAAATGGGGTCATTTGGGGGGGGGGGGGGTTGAACTGTCCTGCCATTTTAGCACCTCAGGAAATGAGATAGGCAGTCATAAACCAAAAGCTGCGTAAATTCCAGAAAATGTACCCTAGTTTGTAGACGCTATAACTTTCGTGCAAACCAATAAAATATACGCTTATTGTCATTTTTTTTACCAAAGACATGTGGCTGAATACATTTTGGCCTAAATTACTAAAATTGAGTTTATTGGGTTTTTTTTATAAAAAAAAGTAGAAAATATCTTATTTTTTTTCAAAATTTTCGGTCTTTTTCCGTTTATATCGCAAAAAATTAAAAATCGCAGAGGAAATCAAATACCATCAAAAGAAAGCTCTATTTGTGGGAAAAAAAGGACGTAAATTTTGTTTGGGTATGACATTGCATGACCGCGCAATTACCAGTTAAAGCAGCGCAGTGCCAAATTGTAAAAGGTGCTATGGTCATTGAGCAGCCAAATCCTCCGGGGTGAAGTGGTTAACATGGTATCTGCACAAGGTTTTCATGTGTAGTAAAGACCAGTGTTACAAGCTCTTGTGGACTACATACCCCAATTACAATAAAGCACTTGTAGAGTGGTGTGGTGGTAATGTTTGTCATCCATGTGAGATTTTTCTTGCTTACACAAGACTTTTGTAGCCTCTTTTGTTACAATATGTGAAAGAGTAATTAGAGGTGATGCTGCACATGATCTTCTAACGACAATTGGCACCTGTTTGTGTGCTTAGGCCACTAACTGCATTCTAGGATACATCAAGTGGGTGACAACAAAGTGTAGTGAGTCAACACTTTTCAACAGAAACTATCCACAGGAGGACTGACACTAAAAACAAACCAATGAGGAAGAGGAATTAAGGTAGCAGGGGCATAGGAGTTGATTTAGTCTGTTTACTTTGCAAGGGAATTTTCCCTTAGCTTAGTGAATGAAGTGAAGCTCTATTCCTTGACCATGATTAGGTATTCTTTGCAAAGCAAATTTTCACCACATTCGCTAAGCTAAAGGAAATTCCTTGCAAACTGAGCAGTTGAGTTGCCTCCAGTAAATCAACCCCACAGTGTATCCTGTAAATTATGTGTAGAGTGACTGACCTCTCCTTTTGAAAACTCTAGTTGTCTGACTGTTATGCCAATCTATTTATTTTAAAGCTGAATACTTTGTATGGGTTTTATTGCCTAGTTACATTGTGCCAGCTTGGACCAATATAAATATGCATATGCCATACCTGCCTGAGCTCTATGGAAGTGGAGAAACACTGTAGAAGCCACCGGTACTACAGTTATCCTTGCCCATGTCTTCCATGTCCCATTCCAAGTGGCTGCCCTGCTGCATAGTGAACACGGGGGTTGCTTGCTTGGCATAAGTGTCATTCAGAGAACGTCTTGCATTTTTCTCAATGAATAAAAATCTAAATGGACGAGGTGGAGAGGTGGGGCAGTGATGCCGTTATAACCACCTCATCCAACAAGAGCATGTTTTTCATTTATTGAAAAAAAATACAAGGCATTCCCTGAATAGCGCCTGTGCCCAATGGGTGGCCCTTACTGTGCAGAAGGGCAGCCCCTTAGCATGGGATGTGGAAGACAGCAAGGATCACTGTAGCAGCAGTTGCTACTAAAACGATTCAAACAATAATTGTTGCACTAGGCCAGGGTATTCCAGCAGGCAAAGGCTGTGTCCCCTGGGATGATGAGGATGTAGTGTCAGAGTACTGAACACTATAGTTCAAGTTCCAACCAGTAAAGAAAGTGACACTATTAAAATCATATATATAGACATACATATATAGATGGGAATGTCTCATTGTAGGGAGAAACAGTTCAATGAAAGTCCATAACCTGGGTAGTAACCACAGGAGATAAGGTTGACACACGAACGACAGCACGCCAAAGAGCAGAATAAACTCTGGAAAGAATACAAAAAAAAACAGATAATCAGCACCAATCTGAGTGTAGAAATATTAGTAATACACTTAATTTGAGTAGTAATGCACTCACTAGAAGGTAGATAAAAATAGGCACATCTTTATGGCAGCAGATGGGTGTCAGGGATCCAGAGCGATTTCCATGGCGCGCAGTGTAGTTGTGCTCGGCGGCAGCAGTGGTTTCCAGTGTCCCGGGCTAGACGAGAAGGGTGCAGGAGGAAGCCGTCATACAGAAGGTCCCTGGTCTCTAGGGGTGGAAACTGTGAAGTGCATGTGTTCGGAGTGTGCGTGCTCCTTCATCAGGCATGGTCGTTGGCCATCTTAGGTATGGTACATCGAGCTAACAGGGCGGGCGGGCCAATGAGATCACTGGACCGTCTTCTTCTCCACATTAGACACACCAGGAAAGCCGAAGGGCAGGGGATGGGACAATGTGCCTCAGCATGGCAAATTGTATTAGGTTAAATACTTATATATAAAAAAGGGGGGAGTATGGGCATATTTGTACATATACATCTCCGTAACAATCAGAAATCACACATAAAATCATGAATTCAGAAACATCATAAGTAAAAAAAAATATACGGTATATATATATATATATATATATATATATAAATATATATATATATATATATATACACCGGTATATATAGATAAAAATGAATCAATCAGAAATACAGTTAATTGAACGGTTTAAATTAGTGAATGGATAGGGGATGTTTAAAAGCACAGTATAACATAAGCAAAAAAGTACACTTTTTAAAATTAAAAATAAAAATAAAAAGGATTATAAAGCAATCGGAAAAGCAATTGGAATGACAATATGAAAAAAGCCCATTGTGGTAATGGTTATAGATTTGGGGGGTCTATTAATGTGTCCATGCATGCACATACGGAGGTGCATGCACACACCAACGCCTGGATGCAGGTGCGTGTGAGCACGAGCATACACACACAAAGACACACGCTTGCACACAAGCAAGTGGAATCCATGTATTGGAGGGAATTTGAAAAAATTATGCATTATCATATTGGTATACTGTTAAGTAAATCTCTTTGTCTTAGTTTAAACCTCCCAGCGCAAGAGCATCTAGAGTATAAATGCAAAACGTTTCCCTCTCGCAGAGATGTTTGAAACGCTCTGCAAGAGGGAGAGTCCTGGGTATCTGCCCAATTACCCAGTCCCAGAGTCCGGCAGTGCAGCCCTGGTGAAATTCTTTGAAATGTTTGGGAATGCTCAAACCACTGTCATCTTCCACTGACCTACGATGTTCTCCGAACCTTTTGCATAAGGTCTGGATGGTGCGACCAATGTAAAGTAGACCACACGGACAAGAGACACAATATATAACAAAATCGGGGATGTTTTCCCTTTAGTAGTGAAAGATTTCTGACGGTGGGTTGCAAATTTACAGGTCAGACATTGTAGTTTCTTACATTTATACATGCCCCTGGACAACGTCAATTGTGACGAAAATGGGAGGAGCGATGTGCTGACGTCACCGCATTCACGCAGGTCCCGGAGTGGGGGGCTGCAATCGAGAGCCGGCCGGCTCGGAGTTTATGCTGCATTTTTTTGTTTGTCTAATTGTAAGTGCAATACTTTTTACTTATTAAAACCATCAAAAGATTTTACACTATGGAAGTTTTTATTTCCTCATGGGGACTGTCTGGCAATATGTATCTTTCAGGGATAACACCTGAGAAGACGCTGGGACCATTGTTTTATATATTAAAGGCCCGAGCTGTGTATTAAGCCAAAAGTGTGTGTGATCTCCAGCAAAAGGAGATCATTTGGAGTCGGTAAGCGGCAGTGGAAGTTGCATCTTTTCTTACCACAATTCTTGGGTGTATCGTGTGTCAATCTCACATTGGAAACTCATCTTAAATATAATGGACTATTTATAATGTGATAACTAACCAATTTTTTTATTGCACAGATTCACTTTATGGAAGTTTAGCACAATCAATTTTTATCGCACAGATTCCGCACATATTCACTTTATGTGAAGGTTTAGCGCAACTTAATATTGAAAGTTACATTGATACATGCCTTTGATAGATAAGAAAGTGAGTGAAGGTGTGGGTTTGTTGTTTGTAGATTTGAATTTGCTTGGTGCAATGCAACTTTTAATATTTTTGGCTTTCCGATATGTGATGCTAGGTGTATTAGAAAGGCATGTCTGTAGTGAGGGATCTTCCAGCAAGATCCCCCAATGTTTTCGGAAGATCCCCTTCATCTTTTGTGCTGGGAATGGAATTGTGTTATGAACCTGGTTGTGTGAAGTTGAGTGGAATGTGTCAGTTGGGTATGTGAAGGAGCTTTTGGATGGGCAGTTGGAGGTTCACCATCTAAAAAGTTGGCAAAAGCCTCATCTACCAAGGATGACAGATAACCTTTGTCCTTAAATTTGGTTTTAAGGAGGTTACCTTGTAGGATGTAATCTGTGTTACGAGTGCAGTTGCACGGCTTAACTGGCTTTTTGGAATATTGGATTTGCATCTGGGATGATGGCAACTTTGAAAATGTAAATATGATTTTGCTGCTTTTAGTTTTGTGTAATTACTAGCATAAATAGTATTGTCAGTGGGACACAGTTCAAGGTCTAAGAATGCCAAAATGTCAGGACTAGGTGAAGGGGAGCCCTAGGTCATTTGAGTTGCAATGGGCGACAAACTGTTCTACGGGTGGTCGAGGCCCATCCCAGATGACAATTATGTCATCTATGTAACGCCCAAAGAAAACAAAAGGGGATGTTGTTCCAGATGGACAGGTGTTCCTATAATCCCATGGCCAGGTTGGCGTAACTGGGTGCAAAATTTGCGCCCATGGCCTTACCTTGGGTTTGTAAATAAAATTTGTTGTCAAAAGAAAAATAATTGCGTGTCAGACAAAATTTTGTTGATTCTAGAATGAAATTGGCCTGTTTAACCACTTCCGGACCGCCCACCGTCATTATACGTTGGTACTTTTAAGAGGAGTATCCAGAGCTTTTTTTGAGGGGAAACTTGGTGGAACTCAGTTCCACCACCTCTGGCTCAGACCCTTTGGTGCCTGCTCACCACAATCACTTGTAAACACAGACGTCTGTTTACAAGGGACAGCTCTGCACTCTGTATATAATGCAATCCTGGTATTTAATGCCCCTTTAAGGCCCTCCTACTGTTTTCGTGAAATTTGACTGAACACACCCACTATTTGATGTGATTTGGAGGGTGTGTGTAGGGGGAGCGGTTTTGTGGGGCCGTGGTTAAGTTCCAGCACCTATTGTTTGAGAAGAAAAGCCCTGGAAATATCGTTGTTATGGCAGCAGCTAGCTGCCATAACCCTGGTACCCTCTTCTTCAGTGGGCGGTCCACTTCAAGATAAAAGTGGTCTCTGTGGCGGAAGATCACTTTTATCGGCGGCGGAAGAGGGGCCCCCCTCCCACCATGCTCCAGTGCCCTCCGCTGCTTACCAGAGCCGTCGGCAACGGTGGAGGCGATCAGATCCTTTCACTAGCCTGACATGGAGACGAGTGAGGGGAAGATGGCCCCCAGCTGTCTCTATATCATTGCAGGGCGGAAGCGACGTCAAAGAGTCACTTCTGCCCATAGCTCTTAAAGGGCCATTTTTTTGTATTTTTTAAAATCACATATTTTTTTATTTTATTTTTGTATTGCATTTTAGTGTAAATATGAGGTCTGAGGTATTTTTGACTCCAGATCTCATATTTAAGAGGTCCTGTCATGCTTTTTTTTCTTTTACAAGGGATGTTTACATTCCTTGTAATAGGAATAAAAGTGACTCAATTTAAAAAAAAAAAACAGTGTAAAAATAAAAGGTAAAATAAATAAGAAAAAACATTTTTTAAACGCGCCCTGTACCGTCGAGCTCACGTGCAGAAGCGAACGCATACATGAGTAGCGCCCGCATATGAAAACGGTGTTCAAACCACACATGTGAGGTATCACAACGATCGATAGAGTGAGAGCAATAATTCTAGCCCTAGACCTCTGTAACTCAAAACATGCAACCTGTAGAATTTTTTAAACGTCGCCTATGGAGATTTTTAAGGGTAAAAGTTTGTCGCCATTCCACAAGCAGGAGCAATTTGGAAGCGTGACATGTTGGGTATCAATTTACTCGGTGTAACATTATCTTTCACAATATAAAAAAAATTGGCTAACTCTACTGTTGTCTTATTTTTTAATTCAAAAAAGTGTATTTTTTCCAAAAAAAGTGCGCTTGTAAAACCGCTGCGCAAATACGGTGTGACAGAAAGTATTGCAACGACCACCATTTTATTCTCTAGGGTGTTAGAGAAAAAAATTATAATGTTTGGGGGTTCTAAGTAATTTTCTAGCAAAAAAAAAACCCAGTTTTTAACTTGTAAACAACAAATCTCAGAAAGAGGATCGGTCCTTAAGTCGTTAAGGTTGATGAGTGGATCTTGCAGTAGAAAGTGTTGAACTGCCCGTAAACTGACATCATGGGGCTGTGGATGTATATAGGGAGTTTACATCTAGGGAAACCCACTGGTAGGTGGGTTCCCAGGTGTAGGCTTGAAGAGTGTTTTAGGAGGTGGGTGAGCAAGTTTTGGGCTAGAGGTTGCAAAAAATGGTCAGTGTAGATGGAAAAAAGCTAGTGACACTCTCCATTGCAGCTACAATAGGGTGTCCAGGAGGATTATCAGAGTCTTTATGAACTTTTGGGAGATGGTAAAAATAAGGAGTATTGTAATATTCTCTGGATAAAAAGGAAGATTCAGCTTTACTGATGATGTTATCATTGAGAGCTTGTTTAACTAATAGTTGTGCCTCTATGGAGAACTGAGGGAGTGGGTAGCCAAGGAGGCGTATGTATGTATTGATGTCAGATAGGATGCTTTATTGAGATAAGTATCTGGGTTTTGTATAACAATACCTCCTCCCTTGTCAGCTAATTTAATGATGATGGAGGTATTTTTGGTTAGGTTATTGAGAGAAGACACTTCTTGTGGAGTGAGATTATTAGCAAAGTGGTAAGGGTTGGTGGATTTACACATACGTTTGATGTCCAAGTATACCACCTGATAGAAGCTGTGTATATAAGGACCTTTTGCATGACTGGAGTTGAATACAGATTGTGGCCGAAAGGGAGTATGTTGTATAGGGGGGAGGTGTTGTGTAAGGTAGGAGGTATATGAGGCTTCATCATCGTTGTAGAGCTCTTCTAAGATAGATAAGCAGGATGTGTCTAGGCTCTTATAAGATGTGTGATCTTCTATATTATTATCCATCTCTGGACCAATGATGGGATTATTTGTAGCAGATTTGATGTTATAAAAAAGTTTAACTGTCAGATTTCGAACAAATTTATTAAGATCAACAAAAAGTGTGAAAGGATTGGGTTGTGTGGTAGGTGCAAAATGTAAACCTTTGTTTAGTAAAGCAGTTTCTTCTAAAGTTAGATGGGAGGAGAGGTTGAAATTTTAACAGTTTGGCCATTTTTTGTTTGGGTTTTGGCTCTGATTCTTCTCCTTCCTCTTCTGCCTCTTCTAGTTTTCTTTTGAGGACAGGTTGGGGGGTCAGAACCAAAAAAAAAGACGCATCAAGACTGAAGTGGGTGGGCCATGGGAACTGATGATATGAGGTTCTATAGATAAATTAGGTTGAAGAATGTGTGGCTCATCCTGAGGTATGAGACCAATGTCAGAGTGGTTAGGAGGTTCTTGTTGCTTGGGTGGAATAGGTTCAATAGAGGGTTGTATGCTCCTTATGTCTGTAATGAAAGTGTTGGTGTTGGGGATATCTACGGGTGTCATGATGGATGTGGGGGAGGTGGAAGAAATAGACTTGGGTTCCGGAGGTACAGTATGATCTATCTGATGGGTCCTTTTCTGTTTCCTGTATCTTATGGGTTTGGGCAGTAAGGGGTAGGGATGGTTCTCAGAGAGTGAGTGAAGGTGGTCAGTGGATGGGGGTCCAAAAGGTTGATGTTTCAGAAGGGGTTTGTGGTGTTTCTGGGAAGTGTGATGGAGTGGGTTCTGAGGATGGGGGTGGGGGAAAGGGTCTCTGGGATGGGGGGAAGGTGGGGATTTTCATCAGGGGCATGGGCATGGGGTTTTTGGATTTCCATTAAAATACTTTTTTGTTATTGTAATCATCTAAATCTCTTCTCATTTTTTGGAGTTTGGTTCTGACAAGTCTGTCCTCATCTACTTTAGTCTTCTTTTTAAATATATCTAACCATCTTCCTAGAGTTTCTTCTGCTTTTCAGCATGCTTCCTTTCCTGTGTCAGCCTGTGGTTACTACCCAGGTTATGGACTTTCATTGAACTGTTTCTCCCTACCATGAGACATTCCCATATATATATATATATATATATATATATATATATATATATATATATATATATATATGTGTGTGATTTGAATAGTGTCACTTTTTTTACTGTTGGAACTTGGACTATAGTGTTCAGTAATCGGACACTACATCCTCATTTTCCCAGGTGACACATCCTTTGCCTGCTGGAATACTCTAGCACAACAATTATTGTTTTTTTTTTCTATTGTACTTTCCAGAAGTTATTGTTTACTGCTTGGTCACTGCCACCAGCTCAGTCTGACCTTCTACCCACCATCATCTCTTTTCCTTTCCCCTCCCCCTCTCCTTCCCAAAATACCCCCCCCAACCCCCCTCCTCCCATAAATCTTTGTTCCCATATGCTTGTGGATATACAAAAAATGTTTATATATATGCATTAGACTGCATATTCAATTTCCTGTAAATTAATTTCCTATGCTTATATCTTCCTTTATGCATATATGATTGTATGTCGTACACCGTCTGATTTCCTTCCACCATGGATATGCTCTCAACCTTAGAGCACTCCAAATATGTGTTTTTAGATAAATATTTTCTTTTACTTCCCTCAGAATTTTTTTAATTCTAAACTTAAAGTTAGAGATAACATATATGGCAAACTATGTGCACATTTCAGGAAAATTGAGGACACAATTATAACGCTAAACCACCAACGGTGGGACATTTTTTTTTTTTTATGAATATCTTTCCTCCAAAATTACCCCTATGGGTCTTAGGATTAAGACTACGTGTTCATTTCTCTCTCCCGAGTTCCAAACAGAATGGGAACATATATCCTCAAAACCCACTCCATCACACTTCCCAGGCACACCTAAAAATCCCTTCTGAAAAATCGACTTTTTGGACCCCCATCCTCTGACCACCTTCACTCGCTCTCCGGGAACCATCCCCACCTCTTACTGCCCAAACCCATAAGATACAGGAAACAGAAAAGGGCCCATCAGATAGATCATACTGTACCTCTGGAACCTGAGTTTATTCCTTCTACCTCCCCCACATCCATCATGACACCCATAGATAACCCCAACACCAACACTTTCATTCCAGACATGGGGAGCATACAACCATCTATTTAACCTATTCCACCCAAGCAACAAGAACCTCTTAACCACTCTGACATTGGTCTCATACCTCAGAATGAGCCACTCATTCTTCAACCTAATTTATCTATAGAACCTCATATCATCCGTTCCCATGACCCACCCTCTACCAGTCTTGATTCGTCTTTTTTAGTCCTGACCCCCCAACCTGTCCTCACCGGAAAACTAAAAGAGGCAGAAGAGGGGGGAGAAGAATCAGAACCAAAACTCAAAGAAATAATGTCAAACTGTTAACATTTTCAATTGATTCTAGAATCAACAAAATTTTGTCTGACACACAATTATTTTTCTGTTGACAACAAATTTTTTTTACAAACCCAAGGTAACTTTTGCACCCAGTTACACCAACCTGGCCATGGGATTATGGGAACACCTGTCCATCTGGAACAACAACCCCTTTTCCAAGCATATTGTTTACTTTGGATGTTACATAGATGGCATAATTGTTATCTGGGATGGGCCTCGACAATCCATAGAACAGTTTGTCGCCCATTGTAACTCCAATGACCTAGGACTCTCCTTCATCTTTGTAGTCTCAACATTTTGGCATTCTTAGACCTTGAATTATGTCACACTAACAATGCTATTTGTGCTAAAAAAAATTACACAAAACCAACAACAGGAAACTCATATTTACAATTTCAAAGTAGCCATCATTCCAGATGGAAATCCAATATTCCAAAAAGCCAGTTTAGCCGCCTTAAACGCAACTGTACTCATAAAACAGATTACATTATACAAGGTAACCGCCTTAAAACAAAATTTGAGGACAAAGGTTATCCGTCACCCTTGGTAGATGAGGCTTTTGCCAACTTCTAGATGGCGAACCTCCGACTGCCCATCCAAAAGCTCCTTCACATACCCAACTGACACATTCCACTCAACTTCACACAACCAGGTTCATATAACAATTCCATTCCCAGTACAAACAGATGGAGGGGATCTTCTGAAAACATTGGGAGATCTTGCTGGAAGATCCCTCACTACAGACAATCCTTTCTAGCACACCTAGGATCACATATCGTAAAGCCAAAAAGTCACGCGAGAGGGAAACTTTTTGGATTTTTACTCTAGATGCCCTTGTTTCGGGAGGTTTAAACGAAGACATAGAAATAAACTCCGTTATTTAATTCCTCCCCCGCCTCCCTACTTACATCTCCAGATTCATCTAACAGTATACCAAAATGATGATGCATAATTTTTTATAATTTTTTAAAATTCTCTCCAATACATGGATTCCACTTGCTTGTGTGCGAGCGTGTGTCTTTGTGTGTGCATGCTCGTGCTCACACGCACCTGCATCCATGCGTTGGTGTGTGCATGCGCCTGCTTATGTGCACGCATGGACACATTAATAGACCCCCCAAATCTATAACCATTACCACCATGGGCTTTTTTCATAATGTTATTCCAATTGCTTTTCCGATTGCTTTATAATCCTTTTTATTTTTATTTTACAGTTTAATTGTTTTTATTGCTTTTAAATTAATTGCCACTATATGTTCTTTGACAGGACCCCTACAGTGTTAAGAAACTCTATATCCCACACATAGAAACAGTCCCAAGTAAGTACATCAAGAATATAGCATAGTCCATCCTCTGTAAACCATTCAATTAATTGTATTTGATTGATTAATTTATATATATATATATATATATATATATACACACTGGGAACGGAAAGTATTCAGACCCCCTTAAATTTTTCACTAGTTGTTATATTGCAACCATATGCTAAAATCATTTAAGTTAATTTTTTTCCTCATTAATGTACACACAGCGCCCCATATTGACAGAAAAAACACAGAATTGTTGCCATTTTTGCAGATTTATTAAAAAAGAAAAACTGAAATATCACATGGTGCTAAGTATTCAAACCCTTTGCTCAGTATTTAGTAGAAGCACCCTTTTGATCTAATACAGCCATGAGTCTTTTTGGGAAAGATGCAACAAGTTTTTCACACCTGGATTTGGGGATCCCCTGCCATTTCTCCTTGCAGATCCTCTCCAGTTCTGTCAGGTTGGATGGTAAATGTTGGTGGACAGCCATTATTAGGTCTGATTTTAGCAAATGGCTGCAATATAACAAAGAGTGAAAAATTTAAGGGGGTCTGAATACTTTCCATCCCCACTGTATATGGAGAGCAGGACGGTCCAGTGATCTCATTGGCCCGCAGGCCCTGCCAGCTCTATATACCACACCTAAGATGGCCAACAACCATGCCTGATGAAGGAGCATGCATGCTCCTAGCGCATGCACATCACAGCTTCCTCCCCTATAAACCAGGGACCTTCTGTATGACGGCTTTCCCTGCTCCCTTCTCGTCTAGCCTGGGACACCGGAAACCACTGGCACCGTCGAGCACGACTACACGCTTCATGGAAATCGCCCTGGATCCCTGACACCCATCTGCTGCCTCAAAGATGTACCTGCTTTTATCTACCTATAGTGAGTGCATTACTACTCAAATTAAATGTGTTATTAATATTGCTAAACTCAGATTGGCGTTGGTTGTCTGTTTTTTTTTACTACAATGAATTCTTAGGTTTAACATATGCATACTTACTTTGGCCCAAGCTGGACCAAAAAAAAAAAAAGTTTTAATTCCTTACCTGGTCTTGTTTTTGCTGCTATCTGGGACTTCATTAAAGAAAGTTTCCACCACTTTTTGTTCTGCTTACATTTTCCCAGACACTTATTCTGATCTTAAGCCGGGTACACACTACAGTTTTTTTTCATGCAACTCAGCGAGTTGTACAAAAAAAAACCTGTCAGCTCTGATAGGAGACACTGTACTAACCATGCACGGTTAGTTCAGTGATCTCCTCCGCTGAGCTGTTATGTTCTGACAGGGAGACGCCCCCCCACCAGAACACTCTGATCAGCGTTCTCTGCCATTGGCTGAGATGCTAATCGGGAGTCGGTCAACTGCTGGTTTTTCAGCATGCAGATCCAACAGAAGCTGGTTGAACAGCCAGGTTCTGTAGGGCAGATCGACATACACACAGGAAGAATGTCTCCCAACATTCTGCCCGAGTGTACAGGGCTTTAAAAATATGAAAAACACATTTTTCTAATTTATTTTAAGTGTTAATTCGTGCAATATACATTGAATAATTGGTCAAAGTAGCACACTGATATAATTTAGGGTTTTCCCCTCCTGCTGAAGAAGCAGGTAGGACCTGAGAAACATGTAGCTGTATAGGATATCTATTAGGGATGCACCGAATGGGCTTTTTGGTGCCTAAACCGATACCGAAAATAAATCTTCCTTGATCCCGAAAACCGAAACCGATACCGAAACAGCACCGAAACCGAAATAGGCTTTTTTTATATATTACCCCAAAAAATGATTGATATACAAAATTGTGTTACATTCGTATTCGTTATATTATTTATATTCAACCTAATCATTAATTTTATGAAGAAAAGAATACTACAATCCAGTAATGTCAAAAAGTACTTTAATAAAAAGTAACCCACATAAAATTGGACAGTAGACACAGAAGATAAAAATAAAATAAAATAAGACTGCAGTCAGGGCACATTGCACCACCATACCAAATAAAACAGGCATAACAAAATAAAATAAATAATAATATATAATATTAATAATAATAATTAATATTAATATGATAATAATATAAAAATGCCAAAGACTGACTTTTTTATATTTTATTAATTTCCAACTTACATCAGAACTAGTAATTCAGTTCTCTCTCCCTAAGGCGGCTGGATGTGTGATAAGTGTATACATATGTATGTAGCTGCAGGTTACATACATAGTTATACAGTAGACCGCACTGTGTTCCGGCCCTGGGTATGGGCATAGACATCCTGGAACACAGACTAGTCTACAGCAGCGGTGCTCAGCCAATCACAGCAAGCAATGTAGACTAGTCTGTGTTTATGGAAGTCTCCGTCCATACCCGGAACACAGTGTGGTATAGTGTATATAGTACTGTAGTATGTAGACAGCCACAGATACAGAACATACAGTTTTGCACATGCAGCAGGCTGTCAGCTTAGGGAGAGCCAATGACATAGTTTGGCCCAACAACAGAACAAACTATGTATAAGTAAGTACTTTAAAGAACAACTCTCTCAACTAACCATAACAGAAATATGGCAGAAGGCCGTTATTCTGTTTCACAGTTTCTGTAAATATAACATAGTAGAGTGCTATGCTATATTAACATTTTTGTTTTATTATTTTCTTTCAACTTAAATGAGAACTATAGCGACTGGATGTGCGATATAAAAGTGTATGTATGTAGCTGCGGGCTAGATACATAGTCAATACAGTAGACCGCACTGTGTTCAGGCCCCGGGTATGGGCGGAGACATCCTGGAACACAGACTAGTCTACAGCAGCGGTGCTCAGCCAATCACAGCAAGCAATGTAGACTAGTCTGTGTTATTGAAGTCACCGCCCATACCCGGAACACAGCGCGGTACTGTAGCATGTAAACAGCCACAAATACAGAACATACAGTTTTGCACATGCAGCGGGCTGACAGCTTAGGGAGAGACAATGACATAGTTTGGTCCAACAACAGAACAAACTATGTTTAAGTACTTTAACCACTTCAGCCCCGGAAGGATTTACCCCCTTCCTGACCAGAGCACTTTTTACAATTCGGCACTGCGTCGCTTTAACTACTAATTGCGCGGTCATGCAATGCTCTACCCAAACGAAATTTGCGTCCTTTTCTTCCCACAAATAGAGCTTTCTTTTGATGATATTTGATCACCTCTGCCGTTTTTATTTTTTGCGCTATAAACGGAAAAAGACTGAAAATTTTGAAAAAAAATGATATTTTCTACTTTTTGTTATAAAAAAAATCCAATAAACTAAATTTTAGTCATACATTTAGGCCAAAATGTATTCGGCCACATGTCTTTGGTAAAAAAAATGTCAATAAGCGTATATTTATTGGTTTGCGCAAAAGTTATAGCGTCTACAAACTAGGGTACATTTTCTGGAATTTACACAGCTTTTAGTTTCTGACTGCCTATGTCATTTCTTGAGGTGCTAAAATGGCAGGGCAGTACAAAACCCCCCCAAATGACCCCATTTTGGAAAGTAGACACCCCAAGGAAATTGCTGAGAGGCATGTTGAGCCCATTGAATATTTATTTTTTTTGTCCCAAGTGATTGAATAATGACAAAAAAAAGAAAAAAAAAAAAAAATTACAAAAAGTTGTCACTAAATGATATATTGCTCACACAGGCCATGGGCATATGTGGAATTGCACCCCAAAATACATTCAGCTGCTTCTCCTGAGTACGGGGATACCACATGTGTGGCACTTTTTGGGAGCCTAGCCGCGTACGGGGCCCCGAAAACCCAGCACCACCTTCAGGATTTCTAAGGGCATACATTTTTGATTTTACTCCTCACTACCTATCACAGTTTTGAAGGCCATAAAATGCCAAGATGGCACAAAACCCCCCCAAATGACCCCATTTTGGAAAGTAGACACCCCAAGCTATTTGCTGAGAGGCATGGTGAGTATTTTGCAGCTGTCATTTGTTTTTGAAAATGAAGAAAGACCAGAAAAAAAAATTTCTCTTTCCCGCAACTTGTGTCACAATATAAAATATTCCATGGACTCGACATGCCTCTCAGCAAATAGCTTGGGGTGTCTACTTTCCAAAATGGGGTCATTTGGGGGGGGTTTGAACTGTCCTGGCATTTTATGCACAACATTTAGAAGCTTATGTCACACATCACCCACTCTTTTAACCACTTGAAGACAAAGCCCTTTCTGACACTTATTGTTTACATGAAAAAATTATTTTTTTTTGCAAGAAAATTACTTTGAACCTCCAAACATTATATATTATTTTAAAGCAATTGCCCTACAGATTAAAATGGTGGGTGTTTCATTTTTTTTTTTCACACAGTATTTGCGCAGCGATTTTCAAACGCATTTTTTGGGGAAAAAACACACTTTTTTAAATTTTAATGCACTAAAACACACTATATTGCCCAAATGTTTGATGAAATAAAAAAGATGATCTTAGGCTGAGTACATGGATACCAAACATGACATGCTTTAAAATTGCGCACAAACGTGCAGTGGCAACAAAATTACTACATTTTTAAAAGCCTTTAAAAGCCTTTACAGGTTACCACTTTAGATTTACAGAGGAGGTCTACTGCTAAAATTACTGCCCTCGATCTGACCTTCGCGGTGATACCTCACATGCATGGTGCAATTGCTGTTTACGTTTGACGCCAGACCGCCGCTTGCGTTTGCCTTAGCGCGAGAGCAGGGGGCGACAGGGGTGCTTTTTTTTATTTATTTTTTTTCTTTATTTTTTTTTGCTTTTTTATCTTATTTTTAAACTGTTCCTTTCATTTTTTTTTTTTTTAAATCATTTTTATTGTTATCTCAGGGAATGTAAATATCCCCTATGATAGCAATAGGTAGTGACAGGTACTCTTTTTTGAAAAAATTGGGGTCTATTAGACCCTAGATCTCTCCTCTGCCCTCAAAGCATCTGACCACACCAAGATCGGTGTGATAAAATGCTTCCCCAATTTCCCAATGGCGCTATTTACATCCGGCGAAATCTAAGTCATAAAATGCTCGTAGCTTCCGGTTTCTTAGGCCATAGAGATGTTTGGAGCCACTCTGGTCTCTGATCAGCTCTATGGTCAGCTGGCTGAATCACCGGCTGCATTCTCAGGTTCCCTGTTGAGACAGGAGAGCCAGAGAAAAACACGGAAGACGGTGGGGGGGGGGGGCATTCCCTCCCACTGCTTGTAAAAGCAGTCTAGAGGCTAATTAGCCGCTAGGATTGCTTTTACATGAAAGCCGACCGCTGGCTAAAAAGAATGATACCAAGATGATACCTAAACCTGCAGGCATCATTCTGGTATAACCACTCAAAGTCGTGAATGGCGTACCTGAAGACAAAAAAATGGTTAACAATAAAGCACAGTAAACGGTAAAGTATAAATAATTACATACCTGAAAAACAAACATGATAAAACATAATAACAATAACAATAACAATAAAACATTTCAGAATAGAATACAGTAAAAAAGAGCAGAACAATAGAGAGAGAATAGAGAGAGAGAGAACAATAAAACGACAACTATTTTTTTTTAATTTTTGTTTGTGTTTTTTTTTTTTTTACACTTTTTTTTTGTAACTGTAACTTTTATAACTGTAACCGGTTCCAGGTTCGAGTCTCTCAAAATGCGATGGCATCTTGGGAGACCCTGTGAAAGTGTGCCTAGTCTGTGCAATGCTGTACGCTACGCTAATACTCAACTAGTGCATGGTAGCGTTCAAAACATTCACCAAGTGTTACTGCAGTGCTGGTTTGACTACGACCGGGGTGTACTACGCCGCTGGTGCTTGCCAGTTCACCAAAACGCTACAAAGAAAAGTGTCAGTGATCGATCGATACTGCACTTGGGTGGGCTGGACTGGGCTGGGCCGGGCGGAGGGGCAAAACGCAGGTGCTAGCAGGTATCTGGGCTGATCCCGCTAACACTGCGTTTTTGGGAACCCTAAACTGCTGGGGACGCTAGTATAGATCTGATCGGATCAGATATTGATGCGTTCAGATACTATACCACTAAGGGAGGTGTACGGTGCGTGTACGGTGCGTGCGTGGGTGTTCGCGGTACTGGCGCTAATCTGACGCTGCCTAGGGCGACGCATATCACCGCCGGGCGATCAGGGGGCTAAACCTTTATTCGGTAATAAACGGCGGGTGCCCTGACACTATAAAAAATAAACGAACTAACCAGCGTCACCCGTAACGGTTATACGGTGATCAGTGGTGAAAGGGTTAACTAGGGGGCCATCAAGGGGTTAAAACATTTATCAGATAGTATATGGGGGTCCCTGTCGCTATAAAACACTGACGGCGAACCTAAATATTTACGTCCCTAACTAGCGTCACCAGCGACACTAATACAGCGATCAGAAAAATGATCGCTTAGCGACACTGGCGACAGGGGGTGATCAAGGGGTTAAAACTTTATTAGGGGGGTAAGGGGGGTACCCTAGACCTACAGGGGGCTAAACCTTTATTCGGTAATAAACGGCGGGTGCCCTGACACTATAAAAAATAAACGAACTAACCAGCGTCACCCGTAACGGTTATACGGTGATCAGTGGTGAAAGGGTTAACTAGGGGGCCATCAAGGGGTTAAAACATTTATTAGGTAGTATATGGGGGTCCCTGTCGCTATAAAACACTGACGGCGAACCTAAATATTTACGTCCCTAACTACCGTCACCAGCGACACTAATACAGCGATCAGAAAAATGATCGCTTAGCGACACTGGTGAGGGGGGGTGATCAAGGGGTTAAAACTTTATTAGGGGGGGTAAGGGGGGTACCCTAGACCTACAGGGGGGTAATACAAACTGTCCCACCACTGCTAACTGTCACAAACTGACACTATGCAGTAATCAGGAAAAAAAAAAAAAAAAAAAAAAAAAACCTGCTTGGTGTCAGTTTGTGACAGGGGGGGGGGTGTGATTGGGGGGGGATCGGGGGGCGATCGGGGGGGGATCGGGGGTGTAATATATGCCTGGCATGTTCTACTGTGTTGTGTGTGAGTGTTTGTGCACTTACATGTCATCTCCCCTCGGCGCTGGAATGGAAACTGCCAGACCGAGGAGAGATGACATCACATCCTCTGCCTCTGTGTACTATACAGAGGCAGGGGATGTTTGTCATTGGCTGGGAGCGATCGCGAGGGGGGGGCCACGATCGGATGGCCTCCCCCTCGTCTGTCATCGCTCCCAACCAAATGCCGACCGCAGCTGGCACCGGGGGGGGGTCCGATCGGACCCCCCACCCGCGGGAAGGCAATCACGTTTCAGGTACGTGATTTTGCCTGCCCGTGCCGCTCTGCTCACGTATATAGGCGTGAGGCGGTCGGCAAGTGGTTAAAGAACAACTCTCTCAACTAACCATAACAGAAATATGGCAGAAGGCCGTTATTCTGTTTCACAGTTTCTGTAAATATAACATAGTACAGTGCTATGCTATATTAACATTTTTGTTTTATTATTTTCTTTCAACTTAAATGAGAACTAGTATTTTTTTCCCCCAAGTTCTCTCCCTAAGGTGTCAGCGGCTGGATGTGCGATATAAAAGTGTATGTATGTAGCTGCGGGTTAGATACATAGTCATACAGTAGACCGCACTGTGTTCCGGTCCCGGGTCCCTGGAAGTGGAACACAGACAAGTCTACAGCAGCGGTGCTCAGCCAATCACAGCAAGCAATGTAGACTAGTCTGTGTTTATGGAAGTCACCGCCCATACCCGGAACACAGTGCAGTATTGTACTGTAGTATGTAGACAGCCACAGATACAGAACATACAGTTTTGCATTTGCACATGCAGCGGGCTGATAGCTTAGGGAGAGACATAGTTTGGCCAAACAGCAACAAACTATGGTACAGTAGTTCAAAAGCTGGAGTTCTCTCTTAACCACTTCAGCCCCGGAAGGATTTACCCCCTTCCTGACCAGAGCACTTTTTACAATTTGGCACTGCGTCGCTTTAACTGCTAATTGCGCGGTCATGCAATGCTGTACCCAAACGAAATTTGCGTCCTTTTCTTCCCACAAATAGAGCTTTATTTTGATGGTATTTGATCACCTCTGCCGCTTTTATTTTTTGCGCTATAAACGGAAAAAGACCGAAAATTTTGAAAAAAAATGATATTTTCTACTTTTTGTTATAAAAAAAATCCATTAAAATCAATTTTAGTCATACATTTAGGCCAAAATGTATTCGGCCACATGTCTTTGGTAAAAAAAATGTCAATAAGCGTATATTTATTGGTTTGCGCAAAAGTTATAGCGCCTACAAACTAGGGTACATTTTCTGGAATTTACACAGCTTTTAGTTTATGACTGTCCATGTCATTTCATGAGGTGCTAAAATGGCAGGGCAGTACAAAACCCCCACAAATGACCCCATTTTGGAAAGTAGACACCCCAAGGAAATTGCTGAGAGGCATGTTGAACCCATTGAATATTTTTTTTTTTTGTCCCAAGTGATTGAATAATGACAAAAAAAAAAAAAATTACAAAAAGTTGTCACTAAATGATATATTGCTCACACAGGCCATGGGCATATGTGGAATTGCACCCCAAAATACATTCAGCTGCTTCTCCTGAGTACGGGGATACCAAATGTGTGGGACTTTTTGGGAGCCTAGCCGCGTACGGGGCCCCGAAAACCAAGCACCGCCTTCAGGATTTCAAAGGGCATACATTTTTGATTTTACTCCTCACTACCTATCACAGTTTTGAAGGCCATAAAATGCCAGGATGGCACAAACCCCCCCCAAATTACCCCATTTTGGAAAGTAGACACCCCAAGCTATTTGCTGAGAGGCATGTTAAGTCCATGGAATATTTTATATTTGGACACAAGTTGCGGGAAAGTGACAATTTTTTTTTTTTTTTTTGCACAAAGTTGTCACTAAATGATATATTGCTCAAACATGCCATGGGCATATGTGGAATTACACCCCAAAATACATTCTGCTGCTTCTCCTGAGTACGGGGATACCACATGTGTGGGACTTTTTGGGAGCCTAGCTGCGTACGGGGCCCCGAAAACCAAGCACCGCCTTCAGGATTTCAAAGGGCATAAATTTTTGATTTTACTCCCCACTACCTATCACAGTTTTGAAGGCCATAAAATGCCAAGATGGCACAAAACCCCCCCAAATGACCCCATTTTGGAAAGTAGACACCCCAAGCTATTTGCTGAGAGGCATGTTGAGTCCATGGAATATTTTATATTTGGACACAAGTTGCGGGAAAGTGACAATTTTTTTTTTTTTTTTGCACAAAGTTGTCACTAAATGATATACTGCTCAAACATGCCATGGGCATATGTGGAATTACACCCCAAAATACATTCTGCTGCTTCTCCTGAGTACGGGGATACCACATGTGTGAGACTTTTTGGGAGCCTAGCCGCGTACGGGGCCCCAAAAACCAAGCACCGCCTTCAGGATTTCAAAGGGCATAAATTTTTGATTTTACTCCTCACTACCTATCACAGTTTTGAAGGCCATAAAATGCCAAGATGGCACAAACCCCCCCCAAATGACCCCATTTTGGAAAGTAGACACCCCAAGCTATTTGCTGAGAGGCATGTTGAGTCCATGGAATATTTTATTTTTTGACACAAGTTGCGGGAAAGTGACAATTTTTTTTTTTTTTTTGCACAAAGTTGTCACTAAATGATATATTGCTCACACAGGCTATGGGCTTATGTGGAATTGCACCCCAAAATACATTCTGCTGATTCTCCTGAGTATGGGGATACCACATGTGTGGGACTTTTTGGGAGCCTAGCCGCGTACGGGGCCCCGAAAACCCAGCACCGCCTTCAGGATTTCTAAGGGCGTAAAGTTGTGATTTCACTCCTCACTACCTATCACATTTTTGAAGGCCATAAAATGCCCAGATGGCACAAAACCCCCCCAAATGACCCCATTTTGGAAAGAAGACACCCCAAGCTATTTGCTGAGAGGCATGATGAGTACATGGAATATTTTATATTTTGACACAAGTTGCGGGAAAGTGACAATTTTTTTTTTTTTTGCACAAAGTTGTCACTAAATGATATATTGCTCAAACATGCCATGGGCATATGTGGAATTACACCCCAAAATACATTCTGCTGCTTCTCCTGAGTACGGGGATACCACATGAGTGGCACTTTTTGGGAGCCTAGCTTCATACGGGGCCCCGAAATTCAATCACCGCCTTCAGGATTTCTAAGAGCGTTAATTTTTGATTTCACTCCTTACTACCCATCACAGTTTTGAAGGCCATAAAATGCCAAGATAGCACAAAACCGCCCCAAAATGACCCCATTTTGGAAAGTAGACACCCCAAGCTATTTGCTGAGAGGCATGGTGAGTATTTTGCAGCTCTAATTTGTTTTTGAAAATGAAGAAAGACAAGAAAAACGTATTTTTTTTTTCTTTTTTCAATTTTCAAAAGTTTGTGACAAAAAGTGAGGTCTGCAAAATACTCACTATACCTCTCAGCAAATAGCTTTGGGTGTCTATTTTCCAAAATGGGGTCATTTGGGGGGGGTTTGTGCCATCTGGGCATTACATGGCCTCCGAAACTGTGATAGGCAGTGAAGAGTGAAATCAAAAATTTACACCCTTAGAAAGCCTGAAGGCGGTGCTTGGTTTTCGGGGTCCCCTATGCGGTTAGGCTCCCAAAAAGTCTCACACATGTGGTATCCCCGTACTCAGGAGAGGCAACAGAATGTATTTTGGGGTGTAATTTCACATATTCCCATGGCATGTTTGAGCAATATATCATTTAGTGACAACTTTGTGCAAAAAAAAAAAATAATAATTTGTCTTTTTCCCGCAAATTGTGTCACAATATAAAATATTCCATGGACTCGACATGCCTCTCAGCAAATAGCTTGGGGTGTCTACTTTCCAAAATGGGGTCATTTGGGGGGGTTTTGAACTGTCCTGGCATTTTATGCACAACATTTAGAAGCTTATGTCACACATCACCCACTCTTCTAACCACTGGAAGACAAAGCCCTTTCTGACACTTTTTGTTTACATGAAAAAATTATTTTTTTTTGCAAGAAAATTACTTTGAACCCCCAAACATTATATATTTTTTTAAAGCAAATGCCCTACAGATTAAAATGGTGGGTATTTGATTTTTTTTCACACAGTATTTGCGCAGCGATTTTTCAAACGCATTTTTTGGGGAAAAAACACACTTTTTAAAATTTTAATGCACTAAAACACACTATATTGCCCAAATGTTTGATGAAATAAAAAAGATGATCTTAGGCCGAGTACATGGATACCAAACATGACATGTTTTAAAATTGCGCACAAACGTGCTGTGGCGACAAACTAAATACATTTTTAAAAGCCTTTAAAAGCCTTTACAGGTTACCACTTTAGATTTACAGAGGAGGTCTACTGCTAAAATTACTGCCCTCCATCTAACCTTCGCGGTGATACCTCACATGCATGGTGCAATTGCTGTTTACATTTGACGCCAGACCAACGCTTGCGTTTGCCTTTGCGCGAGAGCAGGGGGGGACGGGGGTGCTTTTTTTTTTTTTTTTTTTTTTTTAAATTATTTTTTTGATTTTTTATCTTATTTTTAAACTGTTCCTTTATTTTTATTTTTTTTAAATCATTTTTATTGTTATCTCAGGGAATGTAAATATCCCCTATGATAGCAATAGGTAGTGACAGGTACTCTTTTTTGAAAAAATTGGGGTCTATTAGACCCTAGATCTCTCCTCTGCCCTCAAAGCATCTGACCACACCAAGATCGGTGTGATAAAATGCTTTCCCAATTTCCCAATGGCGCTGTTTACATCCGGCGAAATCTAAGTCTTGAAATGCTCATAGCTTCCGGATTCTTAGGCCATAGAGATATTTGGAGCCATTCTGGTCTCCGATCAGCTCTATGGTCAGCTGGCCGAATCACTGGCTGCATTCTCAGGTTCCCTGTTGGGACAGGAGAGCCAGAGAAAAACATGGAAGACGGTGGGGGGGGGGGGCATTTCCTCCCACTGCTTGTAAAAGCAGTCTAGAGGCTAATTAGCTGCTAGGATTGCTTTTACATGAAAGCCGACCGCTGGCTGAAAAGAATGATACCAAGATGATACCTAAACCTGCAGGCATCATTCTGGTATAACCACTCAAAGTCCAGCAACATACCAGTACGTTGCTGGTCCTTGTTGGGCATATATTGTAAACTTTTTTTTCATGCAGCCTGTGGGCTGAACGAAAAAAAGATATTGATCGGTGGGTATGCCCACCATTAGAATACCTCCCTTCATCCACCCACTTCTAATGATGGGCATACATGCACCATTTATATATGCCGAAGCATGGGGGCATCCTCCCGCAAAAGGCAGGAGCAAATTGCTCCTCCACCCACTGCCCCCACGCTTCGGCATATATGCTGAAGTATGTAACTGTGGTGGTGAAATCACCTCCGACAGCGTTGGAGTCACGGCTTTATGTATCGTGGGAGCAAACGCTGTTGCTGTCAAGATAAATAAATCCGCGCTGCAACTGAATGGCGTACCTGCTAAGTAAATGATGGTTAACAAAAAACAAAGTAACATTACAGTATAACAGTAATACTTACCATACCTGCAAAGCAAATACAAAAAAAAACCATAGTAAAAAATAAAACATTTAACGCAACCTGTGCCTACCTAAAATATATATATGCCAAAGCATGGGGGCATCCTCCCGCAAAAGGCAGGAGCAAATCGCTCCTCCACCCACTTCTGCCCCCACGCTTCGGCATATATGCTGAAGTATGTAACTGTGGTGGTGAAATCACCTCCGACAGCGCTGGAGTCACGGCTTTATATATCGTGGGAGCAATCGCTGTTGCTGTCAAGATAAATAAATCCGCGCTGCAACTGAATGGCGTACCTGCTAAGCAAATGATGGTTAACAAAAAACAAAGTAACATTACAGTATAACAGTAATACTTACCATACCTGCAAAGCAAATACAAAAAAAAACCATAGTAAAAAATAAAACATTTAACGCAACCTGTGCCTACCTAAAATATATATATGCCGAAGCATGGGGGCATCCTCCCGCAAAAGGCAGGAGCAAATCGCTCCTCCACCCACTTCTGCCCCCACGCTTCGGCATATATGCTGAAGTATGTAACTGTGGTGGTGAAATCACCTCCGACAGCGCTGGAGTCACGGCTTTATGTATCGTGGGAGCAAACGCTGTTGCTGTCAAGATAAATAAATCCGCGCTGCAGCTGAATGGCGTACCTGAAAACAAAAAAATGTTTAAAACACAGTAAACTATAAAAAAATTACATACCTGAAAAGCAAACATGATAAAACATAACAATAAAACAATGCAGAATAGAATACAGTAAAAAAGAGCAGAACAATAGAGAGAAAATAGAGAGAGAGAGAACAATAAAACGACAACTATTTTTGGTTTTTTTATTTTATATTTTTTTTGTGTATTTTTTTTTTTTTTACTTTTTTATTTTTTTTTTTTTTACTTTATTTTTTTTTTATAACTGTAACTTTTAAAACTGTAACGGTTCCAGGTTTGGGTCTCTCAAAATGCGATGGCATCTTGGGAGACCCTGTGGAAGTGTGTCCTAGTCTGTGCAGTGCTGTACCCTACGCTAATACTCAACTAGTGTATGGTAGCGTTCAAAACATTCACCAATGCAAAGACCAGGATTGCCAGGACAGGAGGGACAATAATACCGGGTGTCACGCCTAAATCCGCGCTTTCTGCAGACACGACATTTTCTTTGGGGGGCTCGTTGGGTAGGGGTACTCTGGAGGACATAAGGAAAATGCCTCTCATGCAGCCGGCCTACTGCATTTGGATTGGGAAGGTGAGGTGGAGCACCGTCTGGAAACAGAAGGGCTCTGACGATCTCTTCCTGGAATTTAAGGAAGGATCCAGTCCGTCCTGAAGCTCTGTATAGCACATGAGCGTTCAGCAAAGCCAATTGAAATAAACAGACACTTTTTTGTACCAGCGTCTGGCCTTACGGGCAATTAGGTACGGCGCCAACAACTGGTCGTTGAGGTCCACCTCTCCCATATTAAGGTTGTATTCGTGGACACAGAGGGGTTTCTCCACAACACCAGTCGCCGTAGTAATTTGGGTCGTCGTGTCTGCATGAAGGGAGGTGAGAACGAAAACATTCTTCTTATCCCTCCACTTCATAGCGAGCAAATTATTATACTGCAAGCAGGCTCTCTCCCCCAGCCTAAGACGGGACTCTACAAGCTGCTGGGGAAAGCCCCGGCGATTAGGTTGCACGGTGCCACATGCTCCAATCTGCTGATCAAACAAGTGACTAAAAAGTGGCACGCTCGTATAATAATTGTCCACATACAAGTGGTACCCCTTTCCGAATAAGGATGACACCAAGTCCCACACTATCTTGCCAGCGCTTCCTATGTAGTCAGGGCAGTTTATCGGCTCTACGTGACTATCTTTGCCCTCGTAAACCATAAATCTACATGTATAGCCTGTGGCCCTGTCACAGAGCTTATACATCTTGACCCCGTATCTGGCACGCTTGCTGGGAAGGTACTGTTTGAAGGACAAGCGGCCAGAAAACTTAATCAGGGACTCATCAACGCAGACAACTTGATGGGGGGTAAACAAGTCTGCAAAACGTTGGTTGAAGTGGTTTACGAGGGGCCGAATTTTGTAGAGCCGATCGTATGCAGGGTCTCCACGAGGACGACAGAGTTCATTGTCGTTGAAGTGCATGAACCGCAAAATCTGCTCGTATCGTGCCCTGGCCATTGAAGCAGAGAACACGGGCATATGGTGAATTGGGTCAGTGGACCAATATGACCGCAACTCACTCTCTTTGGTTTTGCCCATGTTGAGGGAAAGGCCCAGAAAGATCTTAAATTCGGAGACCGTAATTGGTCTCCAATCTCTGGCAAGGGAGGACTGGGGATTAGCAGCAATGTGTTGACCAGCGTACAAATTGCTTTGGTCCACAATAGATCTATAGAGATCTTCGGTGAAAAACAGTGAATAAAAATCCAGTGGCATAAAGTCAACTGTTTCCACCTGAATTCCGGGTTGGCCAGTGAAAGGGGGAAGTACGGGTGCTGCAGAAGTGGTGGGTACCCAATTCGGATTGGCGAATGCAGCAGGAAGGGCACTATGGGCACGACGGGCCTGTCTTTGTCTTATTGGTGGCAGCGGGACACTAGTTGTGCTTGCCACCTCGCCAGCTTGAACTGCACTTATGGGACTCGCCACGTCACCACGTGATACTGCAGTGCTGGATGTACGACCAGGGTGTACTAGGCCGCTGGTGCTTGCCAGTTCACCAGAAGGAGTAGCGGCACTAGTACCTCTCTGCTCCCTACGAGAGCCCTGCGGTTCTTGCACGTCAAGGACAGAAGAAGAAGATCGGGGTCTGGTACGCCTGACCCTAGCAGGGACCACAACTCCGTCGTCAGAGCTATCTGTCATGGAGCCGCTGTCCTCTACAGGTTCGTATTCTGAGCTTGAACTTGACAGATGAGTGACTTCCTCTTCACTATCTGTCATGCTCAGAATCCTGTAGGCCTCTTCACTAGTGTACCTTCTATTTGCCATTTTGGGCTCTAAATTTAGGGGTACACTAGTGAGACTCACAGGCAAAAAAGCTCCTGACTGTCAGCGACTGATTCAAAGCGCTACCAAAAAACTGTTAGCGATCGCAGGGATCAGGCCTGACTCTGCAAACGCTACAGTTATGTGTGCTTAGTGTTTTGTGACAGTTATCGATCGATACTGCACTTGGGTGGGCTGGGCTGGGCTGGGCTGGGCCGAGGAGCAAAACGCAGGTGCTAGCAGGTATCTGGGCTGATCCCGCTAACACTGCGTTTTTTTGGGGGACCCTAAACTACTGGGGAGTATAGATCTGATCGGATCAGATATCGATCCGTTCAGATACTATAGCACTAAGGGAGGTGTATGCTGCGTGCGTGGGTTTTAGCGGTACTAGCGCTAACCTGACGCTGCCTGGGGCGACGCAGACCTTATCTGATCCTAAAAACTTAACTTCTATCACCGCCGGGCAATTAGGGGGTTAAACCTTTATAGGGTAATAAACGGCGGGTGCCCTAAAACTGTGATTAACTACAATAAACTACAAAAAACAAACCAACTAACCAGCGTCACCTGTAACAATTATATGGTGATCGCTGGTGAAAGGGTTAACTAGGGGGCAATCAAGGGGTTAAAACCTTTAGCAGGTAGTATATGGGGGTCCCTGTCGCTATAAAACACTGACAGCGAACCTATATACTTACCTCCCTAACTAGCGTCACCTGTGTCACTAATACAGCGATCAGAAAAACGATCGCTTAGTGACACTGGCGACGGGGGGTGATCACGGGGTTAAAACTTTATTAGGGGGGTTAGGGGGGTACCCTGGACCTAAAGGGGGGTACCCCTGACCTAAAGGGGCCTAACCTAACTGCCCTAACACTTGTTACTGTCACAAACTGACACCAATGCAATAAATCAGAAAAAAAAAAAACCTGCTATTGGTGTCAGAGTGACAGGGGGTACAGGGGGGTGATCAGGGGGTGATCGGGGGGTGACAGGGGGGTGACAAGTGTGCCTGCGTGTTCTACTGTATGTGTAGTGTTGGTGCACTTACTTGGATGTCTTCTCTCCTCGGCGCCGGACGAAAAGACCGGCTCAAGGAGAGATGACATCACTTCCTCTGCTTCTGTTTACATTCACAGAAGCCGAGGAAGCTTGTCATTGGCCAGGAGCGATCGCGAGGTGGGGGCCACGAATGAGTGGCCTCCCCCTCACCTTTGATCGACCCTGATCTCGATCCGACCGCCGCAGGCACCGGGGGGGGGGTCTGATCGGACCCCCCACCCGCGGGCAGGCAGGGACGTACAGGTAAGCCCTTTTGCCTGCCCGTGCCGCTCTGTCGATGTACATCGTCGTGCGGCGGTCGGCAAGTGGTTAAATTGAAGTGCAAAAAACTGTAGAAGCACTACAATGAACAACCAACAAATGGCACAACTAGACAATTGGAACATACTAGGTAGTCAGTCATACTATGCTGTATGTTCCAATTGTCCAATAGCACAGTCCAATACCAATTCATTTACTATGTTCAACATGGTAAATGAATTGGTCTATGCTACGGATTTTTAAATCTATTTCAGTAAAAGTGGCAGGTTTCGCTTTAAGAACAAAAGCTGTTCAGCTTTCTCACAGAAGAGACGGTTTCTCTTCTCACCAAGAATATGAGATGCTAGACTGAATAGTCTCACTCTCTGTACTGGTGCTTGGGGCAGATAAATATCTGCATGCAATCTGTGAAGCAAGGGAAAACGTTCTTTGTTGATGCGCCAGTACTCAAGAGGATTGTCTCTTCTGGCAATAGGCTGTTCAGCTAAATAAATGTCCAGCTGTTGGGTAGCTGCACTTGTTGTGGCACTGCTATAGATTGGGGTGCATTCGTGTAAAATTTCTTCAAATATCAGATAAGGAGGGAGTGTGTCCCTCTTCACTTGTATGCAACCGTTTCTCACTTTCCTCTGTGCGACACCTCGAAACTCCTTCACTAGATGCTTCCACCACCTCCATTTGTGCCAGTATCATTTCCCATGCACGCTGCTTTTTCTCCACATTAAAGTAATACTCTTTAAATCGAGGATCTAGAACTGTTGCAATGCAGTACAGAGGGTTGGACTCTGTGTCTTGAAACCGGTTGTGAACGGCCTCTAGTAGAGTGGTTTTAGCCGTTTTTACGCCATGGTCTGTTTCTACCTCTTTTCCAAGTAGACGCTTCAGTGCAGCAATCAAGGGGATAACTTCAGCAATGGAAGCATTAGTTGAGCTTATTTCTTTTGTTAACTGTTCAAATGGAGGTAGAAGAGACAAACTATTTTCAACTAACGTCCACTGATGTGCACTCAGTGTTGCTGGCAGCTCATAATCTGCAATGTATGCAGCTAAAACACATTTTTGTTCAAAAAGACTTTGTAGCATATAGTAGGTGCTGTTCCAAGGAGTGGCTACATCTTGCTGCAGTCGTCTCAATGTCATTCCAAACTGCATCTGCAAAGCTTGTAATCTGGAATAAGCAAGCAAGGAATGCTTAAAGTGACCCACAATTTTTCTTCCCTTTGATACAATATCAGATATGGTGCGCTGACTCTGCAATCCTTCATTCACAGCCAATTGTAGGGCGTGTGCCATGCACGGTATGCTTTGAAGTTCACTGTCCTCCATTGCCTTTGCCATGTTCCGCGCATTATCTCGGACAATCAAATGCACTTTAGACTTCTCAATGTGCCAAGTGTCAAGCATGGTTTTTAAAGCATCAGATATTGCTGCTGCAGTATGTGATCCAACAAACTCACGTGCGTTAAGTAGGATGTTTTGCAATTGAAATTTGTCATCTATCCACTGCGCTGTCAAGCTGAGCATGCTCGTTGGACTGACATCTGAACTCCAAATGTCGGTATTAAAACTGATTGCTATGATGTTGGTAGTCATGAGCTCCTGAACGTGTTTTCTAACACTGCTAAACAATTCATGTAGACTGGTATCTGCAAAGTAGCTTCTGCTTGGTAGTGAGTAACGCGGCTCAATATGTTGCATGAGCCTACGGAATCCAATGTCCTCCACAACAGAGAATGGCTGGTCGTCTAATGCAATAAATTCCATAATTTTAGGCACAAGCTTTGGGACTGTTACTTGCATATTTTTTAACCTTTTCAAACACTGTGGCCACAGATGGTGTTAAGCCTGAGGCACTTTTTGAAAGTGGTGCTGTTTTCTTGTAACCAGAATGCTGAACTGGATGACGTGTTTTCAGGTGGTTTATCAAACCTGTTGTTGAAAAATTATTTGGCACTGTACCCCCTCTTGAAATTTCTGTTGAGCAAAGAGTACAGATTGCAAATTTGGGGTCTTTATCCGAAACTTTAAAATATTTCCTCACTGCAGACATGGTCCACCTTTGCTGGTAACATAGAATAATATCATAGAATGATTTATAGTGGGAGTGAAATCTGAGGGGGCGGGGGGGGGGGGGACAAAATCAATTTAAAAGCTAAACCCCAGGAAGCAGCTTTAACCACTTGCCGACCGCCTCACGCCTATATACGTGAGCAGAGCGGCACGGGCAGGCAAAATCACGTACCTGAAACGTGATTGCCTTCCCGCGGGTGGGGGGTCCGATCGGACCCCCCCCCTGTGCCAGCTGCGGTCGGCATTTGGTTGGGAGCGATGAGAGACGAGGGGGAGACCATCCGATCGTGGCCCCCCCCTCGCGATCGCTCCCAGCCAATGACAAACATCCCCTGCCTCTGTATAGTACACAGAGGCAGAGGATGTGATGTCATCTCTCCTCGGCTGTCAGTTTCCGTTCCAGCGCCGAGGAGAGATGACATGTAAGTAAGTGCACAACACAAACACACACAGTAGAACATGCCAGGCATACATTACACCCCCGATCCCCCCCCGATCGCCCCCCGATCCCCCCCCAATCACCCCCCCCCCCTGTCACAAACTGACACCAAGCAGGTTTTTTTTTTTTTTTTTTCCTGATTACTGCATAGTGTCAGTTTGTGACAGTTAGCAGTGTTAGGACAGTTACTGTAACCCCCTGTAGGTCTAGGGTACCCCCCTTACCCCCCCTAATAAAGTTTTAACCCCTTGATCACCCCCTGTCACCAGTGTCGCTAAGCGATCATTTTTCTGATCGCTGTATTAGTGTCGCTGGTGACGGTAGTTAGGGACGTAAATATTTAGGTTTGCCGTCAGTGTTTTATAGCGACAGGGACCCCCATATACTACCGAATAAATGTTTTAACCCCTTGATTGCCCCCTAGTTAACCCTTTCACCACTGATCACCGTATAACCGTTACGGGTGACGCTGGTTAGTTAGTTTATTTTTTATAGTGTCAGGGCACCCGCCGTTTATTACCGAATAAAGGTTTAGCCCCCTAATCGCCCGGCGGTGATATGCGTCGCCCCAGGCAGCGTCAGATTAGCGCCAGTACCCCCCCTAATAAAGTTTTAACCCCTTGATCACCCCCTGTCGCCAGTGTCGCTAAGCGATCATTTTTCTGATCGCTGTATTAGTGTCACTGGTGACGCTAGTTAGGGACGTAAATATTTAGGTTCGCCGTCAGTGTTTTATAGCGACAGGGACCCCCATATACTATCTAATAAATGTTTTAACCCCTTGATTGCCCCCTAGTTAACCCTTTCACCACTGATCACCGTATAACTGTTACGGGTGACGCTGGTTAGTTCGTTTATTTTTTATAGTGTCAGGGCACCCGCCGTTTATTACCGAATAAAGGTTTAGCCCCCTGATCGCCCGGCGGTGATATGCGTTGCCCCAGGCAGCGTCAGATTAGCGCCAGTACCGCGAACACCCACGCACGCACCGTACACGCACCATACACCTCCCTTAGTGGTATAGTATCTGATCGGATCAATATCTGATCCGATCAGATCTATACTAGCGTCCCCAGCAGTTTAGGGTTCCCAAAAACGCAGTGTTAGCGGGATCAGCCCAGATACCTGCTAGCACCTGCGTTTTGCCCCTCCGCCCAGGCGAGCCCAGCCCACCCAAGTGCAGTATCGATCGATCACTGTCACTTACAAAACACTAAACGCATAACTGCAGCGTTCGCAGAGTCAGGCCTGATCCCTGCGATCGCTAACAGTTTTTTTGGTAGCATTTTGGTGAACTGGCAAGCACCAGCCCCAGGCAGCGTCAGGTTAGCGCCAGTACCGCTAACACCCACGCACGCAGCATACACCTCCCTTAGTGGTATAGTATCTGAACAGATCAATATCTGATCCGATCAGATCTATACTAGCGTCCCCAGCAGTTTAGGGTTCCCAAAAACGCAGTGTTAGCGGGATCAGCCCAGATACCTGCTAGCACCTGCGTTTTGCCCCTCCGCCCGGCCCGGCCCAGCCCACCCAAGTGCAGTATCGATCGATCACTGTCACTTACAAAACTCTAAACGCATAACTGCAGCGTTCGCAGAGTCAGGCCTGATCCCTGCGATCGCTAACAGTTTTTTTTGTAGCGTCTTGGTGAACTGGCAAGCACCAGAGGCCTAGTACACCACGGTCGTAGTCAAACCAGCACTGCAGTAACACTTGGTGACGTGGCGAGTCCCATAAGTGCAGTTCAAGCTGGTGAGGTGGCAAGCACAAGTAGTGTCCCGCTGCCACCAAAAAGACAAACACAGGCCCGTCATGCCCATAGTGCCCTTCCTGCTGCATTCGCCAATCCTAATTGGGAACCCACCGCTTCTGCAGCGCCCGTACTTCCCCCATTCACATCCCCAACCAAATGCAGTCGGCTGCATGAGAGGCATTTTCTTTATGTCCTCCCGAGTACCCCTACCCAGCGAACCCCCCAAAAAATATGTTGTGTCTGCAGCAAGCGCGGATATAGCCGTGACACCCGCTATTATTGTCCCTCCTGTCCTGACAATCCTGGTCTTTGCATTGGTGAATGTTTTGAACGCTACCATGCACTAGTTGAGTATTAGCGTAGGGTACAGCATTGCACAGACTAGGCACACTTTCACAGGGTCTCCCGAGATGCCATCGCATTTTGAGAGACCCGAACCTGGAACCGGTTACAGTTATTATAGTTAGTTACAAAAAAAAGTGTAAAAAAAAAAAAAACACAAACAAAAATATAAAATAAAAATAGTTGTCGTTTTATTGTTCTCTCTCTCTCTATTCTCTCTCTATTGTTCTGCTCTTTTTTACTGTATTCTATTCTGCAATGTTTTATTGTTATTATGTTTTATCATGTTTGCTTTTCAGGTATGCAATTTTTTATACCTTACCGTTTACTGTGCTTTATTGTTAACCATTTTTTTGTCTTCAGGTATGCCATTCACGACTTTGAGTGGTTATACCAGAATGATGCCTGCAGGTTTAGGTATCATCTTGGTATCATTCTTTTCAGCCAGCGGTCGGCTTTCATGTAAAAGCAATCCTAGTGGCTAATTAGCCTCTAGACTGCTTTTACAAGCAGTGGGAGGGAATGCCCCCCCCCAACATCTTCCGTGTTTTTCTCTGGCTCTCCTGTCTCAACAGGGAACCTGAAAATGCAGCCGGTGATTCAGCCAGCTGACCATAGAGCTGATCAGAGACCAGAGTGGCTCCAAACATCTCTATGACCTAAGAAACCGGAAGCTACGAGCATTTTATGACGTAGATTTCGCCGGATGTAAACAGCGCCATTGGGAAATTGGGAAAGCATTTTATCACACCGATCTTGGTGTGATCAGATGCTTTGAGGGCAGAGGAGAAATCTAGGGTCTAATAGACCCCAATTTTTGCAAAAAAGAGTACCTGTCACTACCTATTGCTATCATAGGGGATATTTACATTCCCTGAGATAACAATAAAAATGATTTAAAAAAAAAAAAATGAAAGGAACAGTTTAAAAATAATAAAGAAAAAAAAAAAAAAAAAAAAAAAAGCACCCCTGTCCCCCCTGCTCTCGCGCTAAGGTGAACGCAAGCGTTGGTCTGGCGTCAAATGTAAACAGCAATTGCACCATGCATGTGAGGTATCGCCGCGAAGGTCAGATCGAGGGCAGTAATTTTAGCAGTAGACCTCCTCTGTAAATCTAAAGTGGTAACCTGTAAAGGCTTTTAAAGGCTTTTAAAAATGTATTTAGTTTGTCGCCACTGCACGTTTGTGCGCAATTTTAAAGCATGTCATGTTTGGTATCTATGTACTCGGCCTAAGATCATCTTTTTTATCTCATCAAACATTTGGGCAATATAGTGTGTTTTAGTGCATTAAAATGTAAAAAAGTGTGTTTTTTCCCCAAAAAATGCGTTTGAAAAATCGCTGCGCAAATACTGTGTGAAAAAAAAAATGAAACACCCACCATTTTAATCTGTAGGGCATTTGCTTTAAAAAAAATATATAATGTTTGGGGGTTCAAAGTAATTTTCTTGCAAAAAAAAATTATTTTTTTATGTAAACAATAAGTGTCAGAAAGGGCTTTGTCTTCAAGTGGTTAGAAGAGTGGGTGATGTGTGACATAAGCTTCTAGATGTTGTGCATAAAATGCCAGGACAGTTCAAACCCCCCCCAAATGACCCCATTTTGGAAAGTAGACACCCCAAGCTATTTGCTGAGAGTCATGTTGAGTCCATGGAATAATTTATATTGTGACACAAGTTGCGGGAAAGAGACAATTTTTTATTTTTTTTATTTTTTTTTGCGCAAAGTTGTCACTAAATGATATATTGCTCAAACATGCCATGGGAATATGTGAAATTACACCCCAAAATACATTCTGCTGCTTCTCCTGAGTACGGGGATACCACATGTGTGAGACTTTTTGGGAGCCTAGCCGCGTACGGGACCCCGAAAACCAAGCACCGCCTTCAGGCTTTCTAAGGCCGTAAATTTTTGATTTCACTCTTCACCGCCTATCACAGTTTCGGGGGCCATGGAATGCCCAGGTGGCAAAAAAACCCCCCAAATGACCCCATTTTGGAAAGTAGACACCCCAAGCTATTTGATGAGAGGTATAGTGAGTATTTTGCAGACCTCACTTTTTGTCACAAAGTTTTGAAAATTGAAAAAAGAAAAAAAAAAATTTTTTTTCTCGTCTTTCTTTATTTTCAAAAACAAATGAGAGCTGCAAAATACTCACCATGCCTCTCAGCAAATAGCTTGGGGTGTCTACTTTCCAAAATGGGGTCATTTGGGGGGGGTTTGTGCCACCTGGGCATTCCATGGCCTCCAAAACTGTGATAGGCAGTGAGGAGTAAAATCAAAAATGTACGCCCTTAGAAATCCTGAAGGCGGTGCTTGGTTTTCGGGGTCCCGTACGCGGCTAGGCTCCTAAAAAGTCCCACACATGTGGTATCCCCGTACTCAGGAGAAGCAGCTAAATGTATTTTGGGGTGCAATTCCACATATGCCCATGGCCTGTGTGAGCAATATATCATTTAGTGACAACTTTGTGCAAAAAAAAAAAAAAAAATTGTCACTTTCCCGCAACTTGTGTCACAATATAAAATATTCCATGGACTCGACATGCCTCTCAGCAAATAGCTTGGGGTGTCTACTTTCCAAAATGGGGTCATTTGGGGGGGGTTTATGTCATCTGGGCATTTTATGGCCTTCAAAACCGTGATAGGTAGTGAGGAGTAAAATCAAAAATGTACGCCCTTAGAAATCCTGAAGGCGGTGCTTGGTTTTCGGGGCCCCGTACGCGGCTAGGCTCCCAAAAAGTCCCACACATGTGGTATCCCCGTACTCAGGAGAAGCAGTTAAATGTATTTTGGGGTGCAATTCCACATATGCCCATGGCCTGTGTGAGCAATATATCATTTAGTGACAACTTTTTGTAATTTTTTTTTTTTTTTTTGTCATTATTCAATCACTTGGGACAAAAAAAATGAATATTCAATGGGCTCAACATGCCTCTCAGCAAATTCCTTGGGGTGTCTACTTTCCAAAATGGGGTCATTTGTGGGGGTTTTGTACTGCCCTGCCATTTTAGCACCTCAAGAATCGACATAGGCAGTCATAAATTAAAGGCTGTGTAAATTCCAGAAAATGTACCCTAGTTTGTAGACGCTATAACTTTTGCGCAAACCAATAAATATACACTTATTGACATTTTTTTTACCAAAGACATGTGGCCGAATACATTTTGGCCTAAATGTATGACTAAAATTGAGTTTATTGGATTTTTTTTAGAACAAAAAGTAGAAAATATCTTTTTTTTTCAAAATTTTCGGTCTTTTTCCGTGTATAGCGCAAAAAATAAAAACGGCAGAGGTGATCAAATACCATCAAAAGAAAGCTCTATTTGTGGGAAGAAAAGGACGCAAATTTCGTTTGGGTACAGCATTGCATGACCGCGCAATTAGCAGTTAAAGCGACGCAGTGCCGAATTGTAAAAAGTGCTCTGGTCAGGAAGGGGGTAAATCCTTCCGGGGCTGAAGTGGTTAAAAAATAAAATAAAAAACGAACCAATCCTTTTTTTTTTATGAAGCTGCTCTTAGCATGCAAGGTAGTTATGTCTGCACTGCAGTACATCTGACTTGTACCAAAAAAATATAAATGAACTGAATAAATTTGATTTGAAATGGAATGGATTGCTTGCAAATTGCAATCGCATGCTATTTTATTTTTTGAGCTATTCTGTAGTATACTTCATGCGCCTTATCGTCATTGAATAAAATTTGTCACTTTGTCTCAGCGTAGTATTATAAGTTATACAGTTATGCGACACTGACATGACAGCAAGAGCATGAATTTTTTAAACATGACAGTACGCAATAAATATAATTATTAATATATTATATATGAAATATAATATATTATATATTTATTGCATACTGTCATGTTTAAAAAATTAATGTGCCTGCTGTCATGTCAGTACTGTATAACTTATACTACGCTGTCAAAGTGAGACATTCAATAACAGCAAGCGCATGAATTTTATAATGTATACTACAGAATAGTAAAAAAAAAAAATAGCTTGCAATTTGCAATCCATTCCATTCCATTTCAAATCATATTTAATCACTCAGTCAGTTCAATTATATAATTGTTTTTGCTACAAATCAGGTCAGATGTACTGCAGTGCAGACACACAGTCATTTTAAATAGTCAGTACTAGTACTATAATAAAATAATCAAGAAATAAAATTACTAGTTTGTTTCTGTCAGTTTAAGAAAGCAAAAGCAGCAATGCTCACCGGCGAATAGTAATGGTAGCGATCCAGGAGTGACAGTGCCCACTCTTGTACTTGAGTATGCTATGTGAAGCCCTCTATGAAGCTGTCTCTCGCTTCCCAGTACCGTCTCTCACTTCCCAGTACCGTCTCTCGGGTCCCAGTACCGTTTCTCGATTCCCAGCAGCGTCTCTCAGGTCCCAGCAGCGTCTCACAAGCAAGAGGAGCGTCCGCGGGGAAGGTGCCAGTGTCTCAGCAGGGAATGTGCTTACGAGTGCGGCGTGGCAGCGTCTTAACCACGAGGAACGTGCACGTCGCCCACACAACGAGTGACGTCACCCGCTGGTTCTGCCGCCTCTACTGTGCATGCGCGATTTTCAGCGCCAGTACCGGCAAGAATTCTCTTTTGGCTTTTTTGCCGAAAGGGCCATTTTCGGCCCATATGTTTCGGTGGCCGAAATTTTGGTGCATCCCTAATAGGGGTGCAACAGATCGTCAACATCAACAGGTCAACCTGATCGGATTGGAACACACACACAATCCGCGGAGTGCTCTGCTGCCTCAGCCTTAGGAAAGGCTTGGTACACCCGGCGGCGGCGGTGAGCGCTGACGTCATCGTCCCTCAACTCGTGGATCTGATCTGGCCGGCTTGGCGGCTTCTATTCTCTAAGGTAAGACTAAACAACACTAGTCTTCCTTACTATACTCATACTGTATACAGTGGGGAGTCTGTGGGAGTCTGTGGATATTACAGCAGTGGGGAAGATTGTGGATATTACAGTGGGAGAGATTGTGGATATTACAGTGGGGGAGATTGTGGATATTACAGTGGGGAGATTGTGGATATTACAGTGGGGGAGATTTTGGATATTACAGTGGGGGAGATGATGTGGATATTACAGTGGTGGAGATTGTGGATATTACAGTGGGGGAGATGATGTGGATATTACAGTGGGGGATATTGCGGATATTACAGTGGGGGAGATGACGTGGATATTACAGTGGGGGAGATTGTGGATATTACAGTGGGGGAGATGATGTGGATATTACAGTGGGGGAGATGATGTGGATATTACAGTGGAGAGATGACGTGGATATTACAGTGGGGGAGATGACGTGTATATTACAGTGGGGAGATTGTGGATATTACAGTGGGGAGATTGTGGATATTACAGTGGGGAGATTGTGGATATCACAGTGGGGGAGATGACATGGATATTACAGTGGGGGAGATGACGTGGATATTACAGTGGGGAGATGACGTGGATATTACAGTGGGGGGGAGATGACGTGGATATTACAGTGGGGGAGATGACGTGTATATTACAGTGGGGAGATTGTGGATATTACAGTGGGGAGATTGTGGATATTACAGTGGGGAGATTGTGGATATCACAGTGGGGGAGATGACATGGATATTACAGTGGGGGAGATGACGTGGATATTACAGTGGGGAGATGACGTGGATATTACAGTGCGGGGAGATGACGTGGATATTACAGTAGGGGAGATTGTGGATATTACAGTGGGGGGGAGATGATGTGGATATTACAGTGGGGGAGATGACGTGGATATTACAGTGGGGGAACAAGAATAGTGACAGGAACCTTGTGGAAGAAGACACCTTGCCCACATCCCTATAAGACTACACAATGGGAAATTTTCCTCTGATGGGACTTTGTAAGGCAAGAGTCTTCAAACAATATATCAAAAATGTATATAATTTTATTATCAAGAGTTAAAACATGACAAAAAGGAATAAAAGAGGTGGATGCCAGCAGATTCAGATGGTGGTAACAAAAGGAATATACATATCTGTTTACAATAATGCAATTAACCCCACACCATCTGAATCTGCTGGCATCCACCTCTTTTATTCATTTTTGTCATGTTTTAACTTTTGATAACAAAATTATATACTTTTTTGATATATTGTTTGAAGACTCTTGCCTTACAATGTCCCATCAGAGGAAAATTTCCCATTTTGTATTACAGTGGGGGAGATCAAGTAATTTAAAAGTGTTAATAAACAAAAAGACAAAACTTATGTTTATTTGTCTTGTCTTTTTTTTTTGCTGAACCGAAAAGTATCCGTGACTCTAATCCGAGGAACAATCCGAACCGTGAGTTTTTTGATCCGTTGCACTCCTAATCCCTAATATCTATCCACAAATGCAAATTGATATAATCATCTGTAATTGGTGTTTGACTAACTATTGCATAGTTAATAAGTTAACACTTGTGTCCTAAAATAATTTAGAAAAATTTACTTTCCATGCTTTTAGGTTCAGGGTGAGCTTTTGGCTCCCTGTTTTTAAAAGTTTTTCTTTTTGTTAATAAACATTTAACATATTTTAGTATGTTTTATTGTTTTCTTCCTCTTTTTTGCTGATGTTGACTGCCTGATTTTTTTTTGACAAGTTCTATAGCTTTTGGAGGTTACCAACAACTTTATTTAGGAGTAACATTTTTCCAAGACAGAAAATAAGTGAATATTTGCAACTGGGATGCAGACAAAAATAAATCTCTGACATTTTTAGCCTGTCCCTCTTGTATTAGAATTACTGTTTTTACTTCTCTCAGTGGAATTACTTCCCCTTACTTCCTGTCTGGTAAAACATTATCAACAGGACAGTAAATAAGTGGAAATCTCTCTTATGGAGCCCTGAATAATATACAAAAACTGAAAGCGGTTCTAACTCTTCCCTGCTCTATTCAAAATGTAGAAAAACATTTTGCCTGGAAATAAAATTTAACATAATAAAACAGCTAAAGTAAATTAACTCCAAAACATAATAGTTTCTCTTTAACCTATGTCATGTAAGTTTAGGTTGCTTAGACAGAATGCTACTAAAAGAAAAAAAAAGATAAATCTTACCCATATGTTCAAAGATTCGATAAAAAAAATAACAAAACCTGTTGATGTGTGGCCAGCTTGAGATATTGAGCTCTGTAAATAACACAATTTTTGCAACAGGAATAAGGAGAGCTATTTTTTCTCTTGCATATGTACTGTTACTTATAGGGTTGGCATCTTCCCCTCTAAGATCTTGGAATTAATGTTCAGGCCTCATTCAGATGGGTGGCAGTCCCTGTTGCCCCTCTGAAAAATGACTACGGTGCATTTCTTTTCAGAGATGGTAGCTGGGAGGCAATATGTTTCTCTCTAGCCGCCTGAAAAGAATGAATTACAGTGTTGCAAGCACATGCATTGCACGCAACTGCCGGCCGCCACCATTCACTTGAATGGGTCACATTTGGTGGCAGTTCTGCCTACCAAATGGGACATGGGGTCTAAGCAAAACAAAGCATTGCAGCCATGACATGTGTACAGCCCTGAGTAGCTGCTTGTCCTTCTTAAGGTGGGTGGTCAGGGGGCAGTAAAACTGCAGCTTAGCCGGCTGCTTTTATTGCCCCCCATGGCCGCTCATGTGAACATGCCCTTAGAGCTATGAACATTACTTTGTTACCCCTTTTATTTATAAAGATAAAAACACAAATCTTTCAGGATGTGCCTTGGGGTCATTTGACTAAATCCGCAGTTATGAACCATCTTCATGTTTATTCTTGAACAGATGCATACTATCCTGCCAAACCTCAAAACAGAAGCCAATTCAAAAGCTAAGATACTTAGAAAAACAAAAAAGTGAAAAGCAGCACACACATTTTCTATCACATCGGTGGCTCTCTATAAAGAAAACACAGAGACACAAAAGACTTTTCAGATGTTAATAATAGTGCACTTGTAGGACAAAAACGTTTTTCTAGATTAGAAGAACAACTTTAAGCTTGTTCGCTTAAATACTCATCTTACATACAGTTTGTTTTTCACAAATGGAATGTGTGTAAAACGTTTGTTTCAATAGTTCTGTTTATATTATCAACAAATATCTTCTAACATTGGCTCCAGGGTATAAGCCAGAATGCAGCTTGTTTGACATAATGCTAGCTGTAAATAATAAGTAATGTATTATGACAACACTGTACAATTTCCTAATTTAACAGCTTTATCAGTTAAAGGATAAGTAAAAAATTGGAATAAAGACAAAGAGGTTCCCCCTTGACCCTACCTAGCCTTTCTGGAGTAAAAATAATCAGACCTCAGATGCAGAAGATGCACGTTGTCCATGGAATTTAACTGGTTCTTATCTACCCTATCAATTACAGGGAAATCGGGAGCCATTATAGCCTTTTGGCTTGTGGGGTTCATGCATCGAATGGAAGAGCATGTTGGCCGCACTTTTATTTCTCTATGGACTCAATGGCTACCTGGCAAGGATGGCACAGGGTTGCTTTGGAATCTAAGGCTACATCATTTACTTTTAGATTGAATAGTACCTGGATGAAAAGTCTTTGAAGGGAAACTATGATGGAATGGGGTCCATTTTATTTTTTTGTATTTCTTTTTAATGATTTTAGGTACATATGCATTAATGTAGCCTGAGCAAATGCATTTTGTGTAAATTTCAGAATAAGCCATTGAATTCTGTAAGCAGCAGGCTTTACATCAAGAAGAAAATGGGGAGTCTGAGAAATATTAAAAAAAAGCCTAAATCTCCACCTGCAGGCTACAAAGGAGAATGCCAAAAATTGCACCTGTATGTGTGCATGTGCATAGTTCAGCTCACAGAATTGTGCCCAATCACACATCTGTGTGCATGGGGCATCTTGCATTGCATATAGTAGCACCAAGTGGGCACCTGCATGTTTACACGTACATAGTTCTGCTCAGAGTTTTGTGCATGTTGGGAATCTGTGTGCAGGTGTATTTTGCAGCACGTGCACAGCTCAATAGTTGTGCCAGGTGAGAAATTTAAAGTGTCACTAAACTCAAATACATACATCATACATCAATTGTTCTAAAATATCAAGTATATGTTTTTTTGTTTAAAAAGTTTCTTGCAATTTTCAGGCTTCTGTTTTGTCCTGTGCTCCTTATCCTCCATTAAGGCACCTCACAGCTACAAGTGTAGAGCGAAAGGTGCTGTTATTTCTGGTATCATGCTTTGCTCTATGTGTATCACAATTTCCATAGAGCCAAATGTGTCTGCTGGTACATGAGTTGTCCATCTCAGGGACGAGCAGAAAAGGGGGCTACATCCACATACACAAGGGGGCATGGAGAAAGAACATAGCCACCCTAGAACAGGAAGCCTGAGCAGCAGAAAATAGCTTGCACCTGAGAGATTAAACAAATAAAGAGAGATGAAAGGGTTATTATACTTACATTTAAATACTGTGTATTACATTTATTTTATTAAAAAAATTGAGCTTAGTGTCACTTTAAGGCTACAAGTTTTTGCACAATATACTCAATTGTTATTTGTTCATATTATTCAATAAAGGCATTTATATTTTTTGGTAAATACAGATAGCTGAATTTTTGATACACTTTCCAATCTAGTAGCTTAAGTAACTCCTTACCCGGATCTATAATCCGGGTGCTTTCCTTCTTTTTCCTTTATGTAGTTCCCTGTTACAGCTACAATGTATATATCTACATAATCATTGGTCATCTAATTATTTGACCATATACTGGTGTTACTTGTTTCCACTTTCCTTGCCCCCTTAGTTTAGTTTAAATAATTTATTGTGACCCCTCTTATGGTCATTTCCAATAAGTAACACTGGCAATTTGATCTCAAAATTTTGCTATTTGAACCTGTATTTCCAATTAATTCAGTGCAACCACAATTTTAAAAAGGCAATGGCTTTCATGTTAGGAGAGGACATAGACCAGGAGATTAAAACAGCCTTCCAGAGCGACAGCCCTCAAGTTACCAAACAGGAGGATGAAATTAGAGATAAATTCAAAGAACATACAAAATTACTAATAAAGCACCTTAACAGGAAATGGGACGTGACCTCACTAGAAACATACATAGCACACAAAATAGTGCCAAGAGAACTTCGCGATCGAACTGTACCAGCAGAACACTTACACACTGAAAATTTTCTACCCAAATGGAAAGAGCTATGTATAAATCACGGTTTGGCCGTGATGCGACTTATAGTCGAGGAAGAAAAAGCACAATTGACTGACATACAGGCAAAGATTGAAGAAAGTGCCAGAGGTTTAGAAACATTTAAAGACCTAGAGGAGTTTACAAAACAAAATGACATGCTCAAAAAGGAAATAGAAAAAACACAGTTAAATCTCAAAATAACCAAACAAAGTAAATTCAAACGGGATATTGCAGACTTTGAAAGAGACGAGGTATTTGACCTGACCGTCCGACGTGGCCGGAGTCGATCACGAGGGAAGGGTCACTGTCAACAATCCAAACAACGACGAGATAAATCGCATAGCGACTCTAACAACAACACAACACGATCAGTTACTTTTTTAGAGCAAGGGAGGTGTGGAGCAAAAGACTTTACAAGCCCCACCTCCCATTCAGAAAAACAAAACAGGTTCCCAGAAACAGAAACAGACCAAGACACCCGGCGATCGAACATACACGAGGAGCCAAAAAAGACACTAAACACGCTAGTCCCCCAGAGCAAACAAAATGCGTCCAATGATTTAAAGGTTGTAAATCTATCGAATCATCCTTTGAGCCCAGATCATGTCAATCTCCTTGCTAAAGTCCTTTTCACCGACATCTGTAATGGATGAGTTTACCGTATATAAGGATATTACTTTATTTTTGAGAAAAGTCTTCCTACGATCATTATATGAACGGGAAGCAGGGACATCAGCAGTTAATACCATCCTTGACTCGGATGACCAAAAAGTTTTGGACATCTTGAATTCGCTATTGGAGGAAAATACAGAATATGGTGAGGAATCGCATATTCCAACCAAACGTATAGTCGACCTAAAGATTAAATCACAAAAAATGCCCCCCCTGTCGAAAAATAGATGGTTAAGTCTCTTTTTAGAGATGGTTCAATCAGACCTCGAGAAAGTGAAGTGGCACAAACGAGGTACTGATAATCTAACCAAGGGCGAGAGGAACACCCTTGATGATCTTAAAAAGAGAAAAAATATTGTAATCAAAAATAGTGATAAGGGGGGCAACGTTGTAGTCTTAGACGACACACATTATGAAAAAATAGCAAAAAAACTACTCTCCGATGACACCACTTACTGTAGACAAGATCATAATCCCTTTCCAACAGTAATCCAGGAATTAAATCGGAAATTTACCTTTGCCAAAGATGAGGGACTGCTGACCATGCGTGAATTCCAGTATCTTTCTGTTCAGGAGTACAACATACCTACCTTTTACATAATTCCTAAATTGCACAAGAACTTAGAAGACCCACCGGGCAGACCGATTGTATTGGCCTGTCAAGGTCCCTTCGAACGAATTGGTAGGTATGTTGATCTCCTGTTGAAGGACATGGTCACCGGCCAAAAATCATTTGTACAAGACACTTGTCACGTCTTAGCCAAGTTAGCAGAATTCAAGAATCTTGACCAACTAGGTGAAATATGGCTGGTCGGTATTGACGTCGAGTCATTGTACACTTCTATACCCCACGCATGTGGGATTAAAGCAGTTGAGACTTTTCTGAACATCACATACCCAGAATCAGGATCTCAAAATGAGTTCCTGATTGATCTTCTGAAATTTATGCTCGGTAACAACTATTTCCAATTTCTAAAGGGTTACTACCAACAAATACGTGGAACGTCTATGGGGGCAGCATGAGCACCTTCCTATGCATGCCTTCATTTGAGTTTCTGGGAGGAAGAGAGGGTCTTTCCTTCATCGATGTACCGTGACCACGTCCATGCTTGGTTACGGTACATCGATGATATCTTTATGATCTGGCAGGGAACCAAGACCAAGTTGTTGCAGTTCATTCAGGCACTGAATGCCAATACATTCAATATCCATCTGACATACTCTCTCAGCCAAACAAAGTTGCCATTTCTTGACCTACATATTTGCCTAGAGAATGGGCGACTTCACACTTCGACTTTCCGTAAGGAAACAGCAGCAAACACTTTTTTGAGTGCCACCAGCTATCACCCCCACTGGATTAAAAATGGTATTCCGGTGGGTCAATTCTTACGCTTAAAAAGAAATTGTTCAAAGTCCAGTGACTATCGAAAAGAGAGTCAGGATCTCTACACAAGATTTAGAGAGCGAGGTTATTCACATAGGCAAATCAAGAGAGCCAGGAGGAAGGCGGCGACTCGAAATCGCCAGAGTCTGCTTTCAATTGAGTCAACCAGTACCCCCACTCCACCCAACCAAAAAACTGATGATCCTGTTAGAATAATAACAACTTTTGGATCTCAGTGGAATGACATCCGATCAATATTAGAAAAACATTGGGGTCTACTTGTTAACTCACCTGGCTTAAGCAAAATCGTTGGCAGCTCTCCCCAGTTAGTGGCACGTCGTGCCAAAAACTTGGGAGATATGCTAATCCAGTCGGAGTTCACCCGAGAACATGATAGTTCGTGGTTATCAAACTATCCACGAACATTAGGCATGTTCCCGTGTAACAGATGTCAAGTCTGTCCCTATGTACACAGAACCGCCAATTTTACGGATGCACATGGAAATGGATCATTTGAGATCCGTGATTTAATTAACTGCTCAACATCTTGGTTAATTTATATGATAACATGCCCATGTCCCAAAATCTACATTGGAAAAACGAAAAGACAGCTAAGAATCCGAATAGGCGAGCACCTGCATGAAATTAATGACAAGACTAAAATTCCTGAAAAACCCTTAGCAAAACACTTTGCCCAATTCCACGGGGGCAGCTCCCGGGGTATGAGGGTAAAAGGTATCTATGCTTTAAAGTTACCCTCCAGACGCGGCGACTTTGATCGCATACTCCTACAAAAAGAAAAATGGTGGGTGTATCGCCTAAAGTCGCTCATTCCCGTAGGGTTAAATACTGAATTAAATTTGCAGCCCTTTTTACCTACTTAGACTCCGTTTGGAGGTACTCATCGTCGGCTTGTTGTTTAGCTTTTTCTGTTTCGTGTCCTTGTTTTTAAAGTGCGATCATGTCTATGTTCGTGTTCCATTTTTTCCCCCTCCTCACCTCCCCTCTTCCCCCTCTCCCCCCCCCTTTTCACCCCCTCTTCTTCTCCTCCTGTCTCTCAATTACATTATGTATCATTTTAGTTTTGGTAGCTGCTTTTTTGCATTATTGACTTTGGATGCATAATGGCAATACTGAGCAACTCTGGAACCAAAATTAAAAAAGTCCTCAGCTCTTCCCTTTCATGGTACTCCACTACCATTAAAATAATTCGTAAGAATGGCCAATTTTTAACATGAGACAGAAGTACAAGCATACGATCAGTCCATTAAAGACACACATATAGTTAAACATTAACACATCAGGGCAGTGATTGAACGCAGCCACTGAGATACAAAAGGAGCGCTCTCACAGGCCCTGGCACCGTCCGAGATGAAGCTACGCTAAAAGCAATAGCGAAACGCGTCGACGTCATCAACGCCGACACGTCACGGACGCTACGATCTGAGTGTGAGGAGTGATGCGGTGACAGCTGCAGTCGCTCGTCAAGCCCTATCAGCCTGCCCCATCTGTTTGACCCGGCACCCGGAAAGACAGATCGCCTCACCATTCACCGGCAATGTACGTACTACACAGGCCATACACCTGCCACCGGGAATCCTATGACAGTGAGCGGCGGATGGCTTCCACAATACCGGACCAAGAAGGAGGTAGATTATGCGGCTAATTATTAAGAAATTCCCGCTATCCCTCCTGTCCTAGACGCTGAACTACCAGCAGCACTTACCAACAAACCTTCAAAAGGACAACTTGACGAATGACCCACCCTCAACAGGTACCCAGAGAAGACAGTGTTAACCAAGCTGAATCATGAACGGTAAAGCTTTATTACATTTACTTTCACTTATTTAAGTGCTCATCTTGCCTTTCAAGCTAATGTTACCAGTGACTGTGGCTTGGATCCTTTATATGGATTGTTACCATTAATTATACTGTATCAATGAAATGTTCTCCTATCTGGTATTAATCAACGGGACAGTTCATCATCTGGACTTCAACTGCTTTTTTGGCACCAAGTAAAACACTGTTATCTAACAGTCCAGACAATCAGCAGCATCCAGCACCAATTATTTAACTATTTAAATAACTGTTCCCCTCTCCCCGCATCCACTTCCCCAATCTCCAAGGATCTTTCTGGTTGTTAACTGGTTTATTTGATTTATACGGGATGTAATATCCCATTAACCACCAAATTATTTCAATAATTTCACCACAACCAGGCGACAACTAGCAAGATCCTATTGCGTCCGGACGCTGATCAGCGTTGAGTGTTATATGTTTTTTGTTCACTGTGTTGTATGGGCGTTTCTTTCTGTCTGGCCAGCCAATAATCATACATGAAGCAATTGGGCCCTGGCGGACTTAATTGCATTCAAACCATTCCGATTTTTAATCAAGTTGTTGCACGATATACTCAATTGTTATTTGTTCATATTATTCAATAAAGACATTTATATTTTTTGGTAAATACAGATAGCTGAATTTTTGATACACTTTCCAATCTAGTAGCTTAAGTAACTCCTTACCCGGATCTATAATCCGGGTGCTTTCCTTCTTTTTCCTTTATGTAGTTCCCAGTTACAGCTACAATGTATATATCTACATAATCATTGGTCATCTAATTATTTGACCATATATTGGTGTTACTTGTTTCCACTTCCCTTGCCCCCTTAGTTTAGTTTATACAAGACTCCAGACAGGGGTGTAACTAGGGGTTGCAGGGGTCGCAATTGTGCCCCAGCCCCATGCTCCAGGGGGCCCATGCAGCTTCCCTCTACTTCTGGATAGAAGGGGTGGCGGGGCCGGCATATACAGTGGGGAAAAAAAGTATTTAGTCAGCCACCAATTGTGCAAGTTCTCCCACTTAAAAAGATGACAGAGGCCTGTAATTGTCATCATAGGTATACCTCAACTAAAAGACACAAAATGTGGAAACAAATCCAGACAATCACATTGTCTGATTTTTGAAAGAATTTATTTGCAAATTATGGTGGAAAATAAGTATTTGGTCACCTACAAACAAGCAAGGTTTCTGGCTCTCACAGACCCGTATCTTCTTCTTTAAGAGGCTCCTCTGTCCTCCACTCATTACCTGTATTATTGGCACCTGTTTGAACTTGTTATCAGTATAAAAGACACCTGTCCACAACCTCAAACAGTCACACTCCAAACTTCACTATGGTGAAGACCAAAGAGCTGTCGAAGGACACCAGAAACAAAATTGTAGACCTGCACCAGGTGTGAAGAAATCAACTGTGGGAGCAATAATTAGAAAATGGAAGACATATAAGACCACTGATAATCTCCCTCGATCTGGGGCTCCACGCAAGATCTCATCCTGTGGGGTCAAAATGATCACAAGAACAGTGGGCAAAAATCCCAGAACCACACGGGGGGACCTAGTGAATGACCTGCAGAGAGCTGGGACCAACGTAACAAAGGCTACCATCATTAACACACTACGCCGCCAGGGACTCAGATCCTGCAGTGTCAGACGTGTCCCCCTGCTTAAGCCAGTACATGTCCGGGCCCGTCTGAGGTTTGCTAGAGAACATTTGGATGATCCAGAAGAGGATTGGGAGAATGTCATATGGTCAGGTGAGACCAAAGTAGAACTGTTTGGTAGAAACACAACTCGTCATGTTTGGAGGAGGGAGAATGCTGAGTTGCAACCAAAGAACACCATACCTACTGTGAAGCATGGGGGTGGCAACATCATGCTTTGGGGCTGTTTCTCAGCAAAAGGAACAGGACGACTGATCCGTGTACATGGACGAATGAATGGGGCCATGTATAGTGAGATTTTGAGTGCAAACCTCCTCCCATCAGCAAGGGCATTAAGGATGAAACATGGCTGGGTCTTTCAGCATGACAATGATCCCAAACACACCACACGGGCAATGAAGGAGTGGCTTCGTAAGAAGCATTTCAAGGTCCTGGAGTGGCCTAGCCAGTCTCCAGATCTCAACCCCATAGAAAACCTTTGGAGGGAGTTGAAAGTCCGTGTTGCCCAGCGTCAGCCCCAAAACATCACTGCTCTAGAGGAGATCTGTAAAGACTTACAGAAAACATTGACCTCTGTCATTGCCAACAAAGGATATATAACAAAGTTTAGAGATGAACTTTTGATAATGACCAAATACCGGTACTTATTTTCCACCATAATTTGCAAATAAATTCTTTCAAAAATCAGACATGTGATTGTCTGGATTTGTTTCCACATTTTGTCTCTCATAGTTGAGGTATACCTATGATGACAATTACAGGCCTCTCTCATCTTTTTAAGTGGGAGAACTTGCACAATTTGTGGCTGACTAAATAATTTTTTGCCCCACTGTAGAGGAACCAATCCCTTCCATTTTCCTCCTGCAGCCAATGAAAGCCTGCTTCTCCTCCTCTCCCATCTTCAGGGGCTGCAGGAGGAAAATAGAGGGGTTTCGTTACTTTATATACCACCCCCTCCTATCCTCTTCTGTCTGCTGCCCCCTGGCCCCTGTGTGCTCTGCTGGCCCCACCTTATCCCCTGCAGCTCTGCCGGCTTTCCCCTTCCCCTCTCCTGTTGGCTGCTATGGAAGATGTGTCAGGATGGAGAGCGGGAAAGGGGCCAGTAAATATGTAATTTCTGGCTCCTTCCTATTCTGAGTCAGTGAACAGCATTGATGTACCACTGTACAGAGCTATTCCTGTCCATTCATTTTTGGCAGCTGATTGAGGGATGTGTCCTCAATCTCCTTTCTCTGTCTCAAAGGTGAAACATCAGAGGTCTGTTTAGACCCCTGATAGTTTACCAAAGCCCCCCCCCCCCCCCATTGGGGCTCCTAAAAAAAATTGTAAAAATGATAAAAAATAAAAATGTCAAAAAACAAAACAAAATAAAATGGTGGAAAATAATAAAATAACAAAAATATTTGGTGTCGCTGAACTACCAGGGTCGCAATGGTTGCACTTGCGATCGGGCCCTGGCATTCTTCCACCTGGCTCGAAAGGAATGGCCCAGCTCGGAGGGAAGTCCCCAGCTGGAGGTCAGGGGGGGCCTTTCATGGTCTCTTGCATCAAGGCCCTGAAAGTTCTAGTTATGCCTCTGACTCCAGTGCTGCAAGATTTTTAGGTATACTTCTATGACTCTGCAACTGATTCTGATCTCTGTTACCAACCTGGCTTGTTCCCTGACTCTTGTGGTTCCCTTCTACCTGCTTACCTTCTCCTGTATTGACCTTGACTTGTTTCCTGATCGCAATTTCTGCCTGCCATTCTGGTACTTTGCTGCTTGCAACTTGCTGAACATTGACTCCATACTTGCCTGCTGTACTGATACTGTCTCACTTGGCTGTTGTGGACCTCAGCTTATTCTTGTTACTCTTCTCATCGGTGACCTGTATCTTCTGTCACCTCCAGCCACACAATGACAATGCTCACGGGTTCCAGTGACATCAGTGGCATAAGCATGCACTGCCACATGGGCAATTTCTTTTTCTTTGCGCTCTCTGTCTCCTACCCAAGGGTGCTTAGATTGGAGCGTCCGACCATCATGTTCATGACATTTACCTTATTAAAAATGAACAAATATTTCTAATACAGACTATACATCCCTTTAATCATCATAAAAATCCTCACAATTAAAAGCTCAAGTCACCACTGAATGGCCACTAAACTCAAAAAAGTTACACACAAATATACATTATAAAAAGAATTAACAGTAAGAACTACACAAATGTATAAAAATGTTGCCAGGGGAGACCAGATAGCTCATATTCATGTACATTACTGTACAGTTTATTTTGAACATTAGCTGCTATTTCAGGCAAAAAAGACTTACAATTTTCAGCTGGAAAGTCTCAGTGGAGTATTTTGGCCACATGTGGCCCTCTCACTTATTTTTTGAGGCTCTCAGCTGGTTTAGGAATGTAATTTTGACCCACTTTTTAATTTGTGCTAGGCCTGTTCTATGAGGATACAGGGCAGGTAATGGGCAGCATGTTAAAATCTTTCTATGATCTTTGCTGCCTGGAGTTTAATTCACAGGACCCAATGCCTACTTTGCATTTGGTAACATCCCAAGAAATTATTTAAATAGCATGGTTTTACAGAGTCAAAGTTTTGCATGATGACTTGCTTTGGGCATAACAGCTTTAAGCATTTAAGTACACATAATAGTGTCAATAATAGTAAAATCAGGTAGACACTGAGCACTTTGTGCTCCTCTGTTTACAAGTTGTATTGCTGCTTTGAATTAAAACATTAAAGCCCCACTCCAGGTGGCAGAAAAAATGACCCCTGCAGTGGAGCCTCTCCCAACTGTAAGAGTTAAATGGTCTTTAAGGCTAAGGGTAGAGGAATAAGCTGTACAACCTACTTTATCCCTTGCTGTGGCAGGCTTCCACCACTCTGTGCAACCGGTCCCCCAAATCTGCTTTGCTCCTGCGCTGCATCTGGCAGTTGCACTCTGACCTCATTGTGTACAATGCAGGACGAGCATTCCTGCATTGTACATGAGGATCAGGGCCCGCCCACAGCCGGAGCGTCAGAAAGAAGAGGAAAGCACCAACTGCTGGGGAAGTGGGGAATAAGGTATTACAGCTTACCCCATTGCATCTCTACCCCTAGATTTAATGAGCATTTAACCCTTGCAGTACATGGGGAGGGGGGAACACAGCAAAGGTAGTATTTTTATTTATATGATTTTGGGAAAATGCATCTATAACAGCAGATGCAGCAGATTGTGGATGTACTACTTTGTTTACATGCTCAGAAATGGAAAGCTTCACTTTTAGAAACGGAACTAAAAAAAAGCCTCTCTAGAAAATGCCAGACTTCTAGGATTGTCAGAATGCGTGTAAAGGAAATGTTCCTTATGATTTTCTTCCTTTCATAAAAGGTTATTTCTACGAAAACAACAACTGCCCTACAGTTCTAGCTATAATCACAATTTTCTTTGCAATCAGGGCTCATTACCAGCTGTTAAATACCTGTTTAGAAGTGATAATTACATTCTTGGCTTCACTTTAGTATTTAAAACATACAAAGTAATTACACCTAAAATAACTCACTGACCTGCACATTGGCCCTTGTAAATCTTAGGAGCTGTTGACAGTGATATTCCTGCTAATTAAATGGGTAAGTTCTACAATATCAACCAAACAGGACACCTACAGAGCCTTAATTGGTGATCTTCACTCTGTTCCAAAAGAAACAGAAAATGAATTACATATTCCACATGGTGTTGTTACGGGTCATTGATGAACTGCTTAAATGTTGCAATCGATAAACACCATATATTGTAAAAAGAGCAATTATGGCACTCTACTAATTGTAGGAACAAATAAATACTTTTGAGCAAAGCTGCATTTTGTTTTATGGGGGTTTATTAAAGGCAGAACTACATACTTTGGCATACTCAGATGTTTTCAGCTACAGGAATAACTGATCTCTTTAGAAAAAAGATAATTTGATCGATTTGATATACAATTTTAGTTTATCTCTGGCCCTTCTGATCTTCCTGAAAGTTTTCAAAATTAAAAAACATGTTTCTACATCTTTATTGTGGTTCTCTTTCCAAAATGGTATTGTTTACTCCCAAAGGAACCGCTGTAAATTTGCCCAGGTTCCTCCCCGGTGTATTGCCTGCAGCCAGGCACACAACCTCAGCCACACTTTTCCTCAATAACCAGTCTAGTGGCGTTGTTATTTTATTTTTGGAGAACTTGGATAGGGTTGAGGGAATTGAGTGGGGAACTCCAAAAACAGAGTACTGTATGTAGAGACTGAGGACAATAAACTCCTTTCTGAAAAGCTGAAGCAGAAGTCCTTGCTTATTGCAACCTTTAGACTTGGCTTTGTAGTGGAAACAGTTAAATGTAGAGCTGAAGCAGAAGTCCTTGCTTATAGCAAACTGTGCATTTGGCTTGTAATAGAAGCAGTTAAAAGCACACTAACTTCTTTCTTTAGAGCAAAAAGAGCACAGGAGGGGTGTGCACAAGAGAGGTGAGAGCAGCCCAAAAGTCTCTAAGATCTCTTACCGCACTCTGTACTCACAAAATGTCGAGGGACAGTTGGTTGTCTCCATCAAACTACCAAGCGACACCTTTCTCCAGTGATACCATATTAGATCTTCAGCTCTCTATAGCTTCAGCATCCAGGCCCTGAGGTCGCCCACCTGAGGCCTCACGAACAGCAAGCACACAGAAGTGTTGGCCTGGAGGGCAGCAGCCGTCCAGGATATACTGATCCTCTCCAAGAAAAGACCCAGAAGCCCAGTCTATCAGAGTATTTATGACTCCCAGCAGCCTTCAGGGCCCTGCTCCCTGGGGTTGACCAGGGCTGCATAAATATTCATACTGTCACACCTATGTTCCAGAGAATTCTCACAGCTCTCTGGAAAGCAGAGGGTGCTATCACACCGGTAGCAGCTGAGAACACTGAACTGAGCTAATTTTATTAGCTTAGAAAAATGCCTACATATTGCCCCAAATTGCCAAAAAATTGTGAACAAGCAGGACCAAGTCTGCCTTTATGTAACACAAAGCTACATGTTTAATTGTACTGCATTACAACCTTGGGTACTGTTAGGGCCAGCTGCTAATATCCTAACAACTAATGATGTAACTGGTTGATACCTCTTATCCTGGCTCCAACTGATCCAGGAATAGGGGACCACCCCCTTTTTCTCCTGTCTTTTTCCCCACCCTGCCATACACCAATCCGCAAGGAAAACAGCCTTGACCACTCACCACTAATTAACCCCTGCTTCTCCTGCACTTATACTGCCTTCCCAGTCATGTCCAGCCTTCCGCCCTATGTTTCACATTTATCTACAGGCCTTATTCTTGACTGAGGTAATTGCAGATATTACGACTGCGTACCCTTGTAACCCAAACCATGTCTTCCCCTTTTCCCCAAACAGACAACCACATTTTCCCCTTTATGGGTTTAAAAGGCCATAGCAGCCATTTTAGTAAACCATTAAAATATAACTTTTTGTTCACAAGTTACATATACTTTTTCAATAAGGTTATTACCTCTAGGATCCTGGAAGGCAACGGATATTCCACTGACCTACTGTATCACCCTCTGACCAGACTTTCAGGCCCTCAGCCACAACTAAACCAGTTAGAGGACGACCATTATCCACACCCCCGCAATACAGCCAAATAACTCCTTCAAGCCATTACTGGCTTAATATACCAGGGTGGGAACACCCATACCTAAGATGAGCCCCACCTCTCCTTTTCCAAACTTTTCACTGTCACTGCCTTCCAGGACCCTGAGACCACTGCCAGAAAACACCCAGCATGACAACTTATGCCTGGGTGGCCCTCCACACCCTCAGGGCCCACTGCATTCCCTCCTAAAGGCTCAAAGACCACTGATCCAGCCCCACCACATTTAAATGAACTCCATCAGCTCAGAGAAACAAACCAACTTCCCGTTCAAGTTCTAAATGGCAAACGGCCAAGCCCCCATTCCTGACAAAGAACTTGGCCACTAACTTATTAACTTTAATCCTAGCTTTATTTATTCCTGCTACAGAATAAGCAATGCACCAACTGGTCCTGGCCACCATGTCTGACCACACCACGACTGCCCCCAGGAACAACGACCTTAGTTGTAAGAAATCAAATTTAATGTCCCTAGCCAATTCCCTGGAAACTTGCAGCCACAAATCATTCCACCCAACATGCAACAGATGAACTTCAGGTAGAACCCTAGACCATAGCATGCCCGGTATGCCCATCCACCGTACCCTAGCTTCCTGCCGCACAAAACCCAGTTGGCGGCCCTCAGGTCTGACATCTGCCCTTTTTGTACCCCAAGATACATAAAAGTGCCTGAGGATCCACACCAAGCACTCCGACAAGCCTGTAAGAGACAAAGAAACAAAACTTCCACAGAAACTGCACATGGACCCAGGCCAACCATACACACAGCTATGACAGACATATAACACCACAGTAAGACCTACTGGGTTCCCCACTAGCCAGCCCTAAATGCCCTACTCTCCCAACAATTCATTGTTGCAACAGGCGGGGCCATATGTACAAACTAAAATGCTGAGACTCCCAGCACCCAATGCGCTTAAGAGCTTGCTCATTCAGACCCCATCGGGCCGCTTCAGTAGCGGCTCCAATTTTAAAGGAATGGGAGGAATACTCACCTGCGTTGAATCCTGCTGACGCCAAACATCTCCTAAAATCCGTTGTAAACTGATACCTAGATAATGCAGATCCATCTGCATGTACTAGGAAAGGCCCTTGGCCCCAAGGCCGAACTCGTAGAAACTCGTGCACCACACTCATGGGGCAAGCCGCCACCTGGGGAACCCTGTTCAAGTTAACAAGGGCCCCACGCGCCATCTGATCGGTCTTGGACCTCCCGATCCACAGATGAACACTATCCGCACTCACTGACACATCCCCCAATGCCAAGCCACCTACCCCGCGCTTGGAGGCACGCACCAATTCACCTATGCGCAGTGCCCCAAAAAAGACCAGGACAAAAGCCATTTTGAAAAGCACTGCTACAAAAGGAGAAGAGCAGACCAGCTGGAACTGCTCCAATAGCTGCCCCAGCATAACAAAGGAGACGGGGCACCTAGCATCAGGGACCCTTCTGCCCTTTCTGTACACAGCCTGTTTTACCAAAAAATGCTTGGTAACATCACAGAAGCCAGAAAGTTTGAACAAAAATGCCAAACCAGCCAACTGTCGGTTAAGGGAAGACACCAACACCCCTTCCTCAAAGTTAATCCAAATTAAATAAAGCAAAGTATACAACCAGTCGTCGTGGTGAAAACAACCCCCCACAAAACTTACCAAAGCGTGCCATGCAGCACACACTTTCTCATATGCAGTCTACGGGGAATTACAAAAAGAATTTCGGATTAAACCTGCTAATGTGGAAAAATGATGCTCCACAAGCGCTCGGGGCAGGGGAGTCCGTGCTGCTCCGCTTCCAGTGCCAACTGACGGAACTTGTCCCACTGGAATCGAGAGAGAGCATCAGCCTGTCAGGGCTGGGCTCAGCCCTTCCTTCTCTGAGCTGGCCGCTCAGCTGTCAGGTAATTGCCAGCTATTATCTCTCCACAGTTACTCAACTGTTGATGATATCCTGCTTGTCAGTCCTGTCTACTTAACCCGTCCAGCCCAGAGGATCTCTGCCTTCACCTTAGTCAACATCACAGAGATGCTCTCCTGCATTCCTGTTAAAAGACTTGCTTGGCTGACATCCCTTCTGGCTCCAGATCCTACTTGCTGTTTTACTATGCTCATCTCTGGCTCCCTGACATTTGGCTTGTCTGACTATCCTTTCTGGTTCCTGAACTCTGGCTATGTTTGGACTACGTTTGTTCTATTTACTTTTATTATTAAACAAGTGTGATTTAACTGTACTTCTGTCGCGGTCTGATTTCATGGTTTCTGACAGTAGGCGAAGGTCATGAATTCAGAAGATACAGTCAATCCACTTGTTGGTAATATTTTTTCCAGATTGGATGAGCAGGATTACTGCATGAATCGATTTGGCATGATGTTACAAACGCTCAGTCGCACGGATCACCTGGAACCTCCCACTGTGGCTGCTCCGGTACAGCCTCAGTTGCAGGCCGTCCATACGTCACTTCCGCTCTCTGATTCCTGGTACAGTGTTTGCGTTCCACGCTGGTTCCCATCCGGTTCCTGTTTCCTGCCACGGTCCTGGCTCTTCATGTCCCAGTAGATGCCGGCTCTCCTTGCGGACACTCGGATCTTTCCATCTCCCGCGCAGCTCAGCACCCACAGCAGAGACCCCATAGACCACCCGCACACTCCAGTGCTGATATCATCTTAAACCGGAACCTGCACTATGTACCTCCGCTAACACCTAAGGAAGACGTCCCTGGACCAGATATTTGTCCTTTGCCTGTATTCATCTTGTTCCTGTGAGTAGCCATTTGGCTGTTGTTTTTTTTTTATATTTTAATAAAACCTTTATGATACTGCACTTAGATTGGCGCTTCTTGCCCTTTTTTCCTTCCGTCCCTGCTGCGGCACCAGTCTCTGTGCAGGCACCCATCTCGAGTATTACCTCTATAAGAGGTATGTCTGGTTCCGCTCTGCTTCCCCAGCGATTTGGGGGTGATCCAGTTCAATGCAGAGAGTTTCTCAACCAGGTTAAGATATACTTTGAGATGCTGCCCCAGGCGTTTCCCATGGACAGAAGCAAAGTAGGTTTCGTGATATCTTTGCCTTCTGAGAGAGCCCTGGCCTGGGCAAACCTTCTCTGGGAGACGCAAAAACCTGTTGTCTTGAGTTACCCTGAGTTTGTGGCCTCCTTTAAAAGGGTATTTGATGTTCCAGGAAGCTCGGCTTCTGCTGCCAAGTGCCTCATGTCCATCAGAGTACGAGCCATTGAATTCCGTACTCTGGCAGCAGAGGTTGCTTGAAACAATGAGGCTCTCGTGGTTGCTTCTCTTATGGTCTCTCGGATTCCATCAAGGATGAGAAAGCAGCCTGAGATATACCCACTGAGTTGGAGAAGTTGATCATGTTTGCCATCATTTAATCCAGACTCAGAGAACGACTCTCTTTTAAGGAGCGATTGCGGAAGGCTCCTGTATGTTTGCCTCCAAGCTTTGCAGTCCCACCCGTGCCTCCCTCACCTCTCATGCCTCCTGGTACCGAGTCGGTCAGTGAAGATGAACCCATGCACTTGGGTTTTACGCGTCTCTCTGCAGATGAGAGAACCTTTAGGAGGAGGGAGAGATTGTGCCTTTATTGTGGCCAGGCAGGTCACTTTTTGAAGTCTTGTCCTACCCATCCACTGAACGCCTGAACCTTGAAGTCCTGTCACAGACAGACCTTAGGTGGCATTGTTTCGTCCCCAGTTATCCAGAAGGATAAGCCACTGGTTTCGGTCACCCTTTCTTGGGCTGAGTCGTCCGTCGAGATACAGGCTCTAATTGACTCTGGGGCTGCAGACCTGTTCATTGATGCTGCCTTTGTATCGAAGCACTCAATTCCGCTGCAGCTGCGTGACACTCCACTTGCCATTGAGGCTCTTGACGGGAGACCCCTAAAGCCTGCCCATGTGACTCATGAATCGGTTCCGTTGTCCATGGCCGTAGGGGCTCTTCACCATAAGATAATCCAATTCCAAGTTATTTCCTTACCTAAGTTTCTGCTGGATATTGGTTACCCTTGGTAACAGAGGCACAACCCCTCTTTTGGCCTTTGTAACGCCCTGGCAGTTTTCCAGGAATTCATTAACAATGTCCTCTGAGATTTGTTGCAGTTATGTGTGGTGGTTTATCTCAATGATATCCTCATATTTTCCACGTCCCTGGAGAGCCACCACACAGATGTCTGTCGTGTGCTTCAGAAACTAAGAGAGAACAATCTTTATTGTAAATTGGAGAAGTGCGAGTTCCATTGTAAACAGGTTAAATTCCTAGGTTACGTAATTTCCACTGCTGGTTTTTTGATGGACCCAGAGAAACTTTCAGCAGTCATACAGTGGCCCTGACCTGTGGGTTTACGTCCTCTGCAGCGTTTCCTGGGCTTTGCCAACTATTATCGGAAGTTTATTCGTAAGTTCTCGTCTCTGGTCAAGCCCCTGACTGATATGATCAGAAAGGACGGTAACTCACAGAGTTGGTCTCTGGAGCCCGTTAAGGCCTTTGAGAGTCTCAAGGCTGCCTTTGTTTCTGCTCCTGAGTTGGTACACCCTGATCCTACGTTACTTTTTATCCTTGAGGTTGATGCTTCTGAGACTGGAGTTGGCGCCCTTCTGTATCAACGTCCTACCTCTGAGAGTGCTTTGCATCCTCGTGGCTACTTTTCCAAGAAATTGTCACCTGCGGAGTGCAATTATGAGATTGGTGACAGAGAGCTGTTGGCGATCATTTTAGCCCTGAAAGAATGGAGACATCTCCTTGAAGATACCACTGTGCCGGTTCTCATTCTTACTGACCATAAGAATCTCACATTCTTAACTGAGGCTAAACGCCTCTCTCCCAGAAGGGCGTTCCTGTGATTCCTCCTGATCGTTTTCTGGCTACGGTTCGCACAAGTCTCACTTCTCCTTTGGGTGACAAAACTCTTGCTGCTCAGGTCCATGCTCCTCCTAAGAAAGCCACTGCCGTGGTCTGGACTTAGCATTCTCCCAAGGCTGCTGGCCATCCTGGGAAAAATCAACTCTTTTGGGCCATTTCCCAACAATTCTGGTGGCCTAGTCTACGTGCTGATTTAACCGCCTTCGTAGCTGCCTGTTCCGTGTGTGCTCAGGGTAATTCCGCGTACACACGATCGCACATTCCGACAACAAAATCCATGTTTTTTTTCCGATGGATGTTGGCTCAAACTTGTCTTGCATACACACGGTCACACAAATGTTGTCGGAAATTCCGAACATCAAGAATGCAGTGACGTACAACAGGTACGACGAGCCGAAAAAATAAAGTTCAATAGCCAGTGCGGTTCTTCTGCTTGATTCCGAGCATGCGTGGAACTTTGTGCGTCGGAATTGTGTACACACTATCGGAATTTATGAGAACGGATTTTTTTGTCGGAAAATTTGAGATCCAGATCTCAAATTTTGTTTGCCGGAAATTCCAACGAAAAATGTCCGATGGAGCCTACACACGGTCGGAACTTCCGACAACAAGCTCCCATTTTTTGTTAGAAAATCCGATCATGTGTATGCGGCATAAGACTCCACAACATCTTCCAGTGGGTCTCCTACAACCCATACCCAATGGAGAGAGGCCCTGGACCCACCTGTCTATGGATTTCATTGTGGAGTTACCCAACTCCCAGGGCAACACAGTTATCCTTATGGTGGTTGACCGGTTCTCAAAAATGTCTCATTGTATTCCACTTATGATGTTGCCCACTTCTAAGGAACTGGCTTCCATTTTTGCTTGGGAGATCTTTCGCTTACATGGGCTACCCAAGGTTATTGTATCGGACAGGGGTAGTCAGTTTGTGTCCCGATTCTGGCGAGCCTTTTGTGCACAGTTGGGAATTCAGCTTGCTTTTTCCTCTGCGTATCACCCGCAGTCTAATGGGGCCACAGAACAAGCCAATCAGTCCTTGGAGCAATTCCTACGTTGCTATATTTTTGACCATCATAACAACTGGTCAGACCTATTACCATGGGCAGAGTTTGCTCACAATAGTGCCTTGAATTCTGCTTCCCGATTGTCCCCGTTTATGGCGAACTATGGTTTCTAACCTTCCATGTTGCCTGACCCATTTGTTTCTGCAGAGTATTCCTGCATTAGAGGAGCATCTCCGTGGTCTTCATTCCACTTGTGCACAAGTCCAGGAGGCTTTGCAACATGCTAATGATAGGTACAGACTCCATGCTGACTGCAGATGCCTGCCCGCTCCTTCCTACCATGTTGGGGACAGGGTCTGGCTGTCATCTCGCAACCTCCAACTTCGTGTTCCCTCACTGAAGTTCGCACCTCGGTTTATTGGGCCTTTCTGCATTCTTCGCAGGATTAACCCAGTGGCTTACGCATTAGATCTTCCTTTTAATATGCGTATTTCGAATGTATTTCATGTCTCCTTATTAAAACTTTTGGTCTGCAAACGCTTTACCACCTCTGTGCCACATCTTTTTTTTTTTTTAAATTTCTTTTTATTGAAAGATTTTGATATACAAATTCTGAGAATCTGCCAACATAGCAGCATTCCCAGTACATTCTTGGCCTAGCAAGGCCATATAACAATTCCCCCCTAACTCCCCCCCCCCCCCCCCTTGTCACAGCTCACAAATCTTATCATGCATTCCAACATCCTTCTGTATTTCTTTACCCGTGGTTATTGGTGATTATGTAGCAAGGATTAAAGAAACAACAAACTGTACTTCTTACATCATATTACTATCAATCAGTATCTGTCTAATTGTCTATAACTATACCCTCAAAACATTCACATTGCCTAATTCCTTGTTCTTACTGACTAACCCACTGTGGTATTTGAATCATACCATATTTTCCATATTTTATCAAATTTTTTGATACATCCCCTTGCTTCATATGTGTATTTATAGTGTGGCAGCATTGAATTCACCAGGTTTTTCCAAAAGTATATGTCAGGAGCTTGAGCATTTTTCCATTTAAGTAGAATGGCTTTTTTCCCATAAAACAATAAAATAGCGAGCAGCGTTCTCATGGCTCTTTTCGGAACTACCTCTTCAACCAGTCCCAACAGACACACCCTAATGGTCAAAGGTATAGGTACCAATATAAGATCTGATATGCATGTTACAATCTCTTTCCAGAAACTTTGTATATGTGTACATTGCCAAAAAATATGTTCTGCATCGGCCGGGGATGCAGAGCATCTCCAACATTCAGCCGATGCTCCACCATAGATCTTAGCCAACCTGGCTGGGGTGTAGTAACTTCTATGTAGGAATTTAAATTGTATTAGTCTGTCTCTGGCTGATACTAGATGTTTGAACGGTTGGTTCCAAATGTCATCCCAGTCCTCCCCCTGTAATTCTGGAACCTCCAATTCCCATTTGGTTCGGCACTTTGATACTGCTTTTGGTGTTAATTTAAAGAATTCTTTATACGTCACCGAGAGAACCTTACTCAAGTCCTCAGCTGACAGTATAGATTCAAGTGCGGAAGGCAGAGACGCCACCCCCCGCTCCCTAAATTGATTATTAAATGCATGCCTAATCTGGAAGAAGCGAAATAGGTATGTGTTGGGCAGGTCATGTCTTGATTGTAACTGTGAAAAAGTCAACAGTTCCCCAAACATTGTGATATCTTTTAATGTTTTTACGCCCTTAACCACCCAGATTCCTGGATCAGGTAAGTTGTAAAAATGGGGTAAAGTTTTGTTCATCCATATTGGGGTCGATGGGGACAGTCCTTCATAACTAGGTGATACCAACCTCACCGCTATTTCCCAGGACTTAATAGTGGCTTTCATAGTTATGGTCAAGGGTAGATCAGATTTAGTACCGCGAAATAGCGCCCATTTCAGGCTTTCATAAGCTCCCAGATGAGCCGCTTCAAGTACAGTGGCAGAGTCCCCGTCATCCGCCAGCAACCATCTCCGGGCAAACACCATCTGGCCTGCCAGATAGTATTTGTGCCAGTCCGGCAGCGCCAATCCTCCTTGATCACAAGGTTCTTGCAATACTTTAGTTCCTATCCTAGGGGGCTTAGGGGCCCAGAGGAAAGATCCTATAATTCCTTCAATTTGTTTAAAATAAGATTTGGGTATCCAAACTGGGCAGTGACGTATGAAATAAAGGAGTACCGGAAGAAACTTCATCTTAAGCAGGCTGATCCTGCCTATGAGCGAAAGAGGTAGTTTACTCCAAGATAGCACTTTTTGTTTAAGAAGGGTCAACAGGGGGAGTTAATTTAAAGGGATGTAGTCTTGTATATTTGTTGTTATTTTCACCCCAAGATACTTTAGTGATGTTACCCACTGCAAAGGCATTCCTGAGTTTGCTCTTTCCCTGGCTTTGGTGTCTAGAGGTAGTATAGACGACTTGCTCCAATTTACCCTCAACCCCGAGAACTCACCAAATTCGTTTAGGATTTTTAGTACTGCTTCTAACGAGGCAACTGGGTCGCTTAGAAACAGGAGCATGTCGTCCGCGTATAGAGCTAGTGTTTCTTGGATTGTACCCACCCTGATTGCCTTTACCTCTTTAGAGGTTCTCAGTGCGATGGCCAGGGGCTCCATAACCAGGGCAAGCAAGAAAGGTGAAAGCGGGCATCCTTGTCTTGTGCCCCTGCCCACCGCAAAGAAGTCTGAAACCCTTGATCCCAGTCTTATAGCCACCTTGGGGTTCCTATACAGCATGGAGATCCAACCTCTAAATTGTGCACCAAAACCCATTGCCTCCAGGACCTTGGACATAAACACCCAATCTACCGTATCAAAGGCTTTTTCTATATCTATAGAAACTACTATCCTGGTATCCGTGTCTGCCCGTGGGAGTTGTATGTGGGTGTAAAGTCTTCTGAGGTTTGTATCTGTCGACTTTCCTGGCATGAACCCTGTCTGATCTATGTTTACCACCGTTTGGATGACTAGGGCCAGTCTAGAAGCTAGTATTTTGGTTAGAATCTTGAGGTCAGAATTCAATAATGCTATGGGGCGGTACGATGCGCAATCTGTCGGGTCTTTCCCTGGTTTGGGCAGGAGGATCATGTAAGCCTCGAGCATGGAATCTGGTAGGGAAGAGTTATCAGAGCAATATTCGATTAACCAGTTAAATCTCTCTGCCAACTGATCCACGTGCGCCTTATAAAAGTCAGCCGGAAGGCCATCCGGACCCGGGGCTTTGTTAGGGGGGAATGCAAATATGGCCTTTTGGACCTCTTTAACTGTGATTTTGGCATCTAACGAGTTGCTGTCCTCTGTAGTTAGTCTTGGTATATTCAGTCTAGAGAAAAGCATGTCAAGCCCTGTTGAGTCTTTTTGCGGCATTGGAGTATAAAGTGTAGCAAAAAAATCAAGAAATTCCTGCATAATCAAAGTCGGGTCAGTGACTAGAGTTCCCCCCTTATCTCTTATGGCTGGTATGTGCGTCACTGGGTGGTAGTCCGCTACTAGCATTGCCAAAAGTTTTCCATTTTTGTCGCCCTCAGCAAATATTGTATGTGAATTTCTAGTTAGTTCTGAACGCGTCAGCCCTTTAATATGTAATGACAAATCTCTCCTAGCCTCCAGATGAGCCTCATATGCTGCCTTCGTGGGGGCCTCTGCCTGCTTTTTTGCACATTCCCTCTCTTTCAGTTTCAATGTATTTAAAATTTCATTATCGTTTACTCTAGCTGTTTTGATGGCCGAGATGCACTCCCCTCTTATTACCGCCTTGAAGGCGTCCCATACTACTGGTGGCTCGGTTGAGTCAGTGTTTGTAGTCCAGTAAGTTTTGATCGCCTCCTCTAGTTGAGTCCCAACCTGTTTGTGTTGCAACCAACTGGGCGAAAGTCGCCACCCCCGTTTGATAGGACCAGTTGCAAACGATAAAGTTAGGGATAGAGGATTGTGATCTGACAGTCCACCCGCCATATATTACACTTCACAGATATATTGTAGAGATCTAGCATTACCAAAAGCCAGGTCGATCCTGGCTGATGACCCATGTGACAGTGATATATGTGAGTATTCTCTCACCATTGGATGTTTCCATCTCCATAGCTCAACCATCCCAGCTACAGAAGCCCATCCATTCAGGTCAGCCGAGCTTCTTCTGCCCAAATTGGAGGAGTCCAATGCTGCGTCTAATATAGCATTAAAATCTCCCAAAAAAAGGGTCGGAAGATGAAGGTACTGAGCTAAATTAGTTAACAAGTCAAATAATAGCTGTCCCTGAAATGGAGGAGGCATGTATATATTTACCAACAGTATTTGACAATGATATATGGTGATTACAACCGCCGCAAACCTCCCCCCTGGATCAGTAATGACTCTGTGGATAGTGCATGAGATTGATTTGCTTATTAAAATGGACACTCCTCTGGCAAAGGTAGAATACGTTGAGTGTAAAGCTCTCTGTATCCATGGTTTGCGCAGGGACATGATCCTGTTTCCATCTAGGTGCGTTTCCTGTAAGAGAATTATGTGAGGTTTAGACTTTTTCAGGTATTGGAATATTGAGGCCCTTTTAAATTTATTGTTCATGCCTCTGACATTCCAAGAGACCATTGTTAATTTATCCGCCATTGTTGCTATTTCTGAAGTAATTTTTCGCAGCGCATTTTGGAAAAATTCGTTTCTCCCATGTCTCAATCACCATATATCCTGTTACACTTTCTACATTAAAGGTTAATGCATTACCCTTAGCTTTGTGAGCCGTGACAAGTGACTTACCCCCCCCTGCTATTATACCAGAAACAACAAAAAAAAGTCCCTTGGAATAAAAGGGAGAACCTGAAAACAAAAAATAAAAAAACAAAAAGTTCCGGTATGTAGCTCTTCCCCTAAAACTCGAACAAATCTTGATGGAGAGTTTCGACCGCATAGGTCAAAGTTCGGCAGACTTTCTGAGTGATAGTCTCTGTTGACTTGTGCTCCTCTCATACCAGTACGTGAAATTCCAGCGATCATATTGATATGGACCAGAACGTAGTGGTATTATTGCCAAAAACAAGAAAAGTAAAAAGGAAAAATTAAAGAACAAGGAGCACTTCGGTAAGGGAGGGATACTCCTGAGCAGTGAGGTAAAAGGATGAAGCAAAAAAGAACAAAAAAGGGAAAAAAAAGGGTTCAGGACTAGTAATTCCTCTGTTGTCAAGTGTTATTCTTACACTGTTTACTTTCCTAAGATGGATGCAGCAGTGTCATCAGTGCTGAAGTTAGTTCAACCCCCAGGCAGTCATTTAACCATAGGTCAGACTAGTGTCAAGGTTGATTATTGCAGGGCCTGAGTGGTTAAAAATGGAATTAACCCATACCAACTGGCGTAACTTTTAGGAAACGATAAAGAAAAAACCTCTTCTTACTTGAGGATCAGATCACAACAGCTATTCCAGGAGATTAAACCAGTTCCTTATCTATCCATTCGCATGCCTCCATAGGATTTTCAAAGAACTTTACTGTGCCCTTGTACTGTACTCGTAGTTTGCTCGGATATAGCATGCTGTATTGCACCTCTTTCTCCCTAAGTCTCTTGCGCACATCATTAAACGAGCGGCGTCTCTGCTGCGTGGCTGCTGAAAAGTCTGGAAACAACATAAGGCGCGTGTTCTCATATTTCAATTCAGGGGTTTTTCTTGATTTTGCAAGGATCATATCCCTGTCTCTGTAATTCAAGAAGCGTACCAGGAAAGGTCTGGGGTATGCACCAGGGGGTCTACGACCAGCAGGGACTCTGTGAGCTCTCTCCACCACATAAGTGGGGGGTAAATCTTCCAGGGAAAGTAATTTTTTGAACAGGGCCTCAGCAAAGTGGGTAGGCTTTTCCCCCTCAGCACCCTCTGGCAGTCCCACCACCCTGATATTGTTTCTCCTTTGACGGTCTTCAGCGTCGTCTGCTCTGTATTGCAGGGATTTTACCAGATCTTGCAATTCAGCTAGGTGTAGGCCTTGTGCATGAGAAGTGTCTTCCACCCCTGATACTCTGTCCTCCACTGTGGTGAGCCTGCCCCTTATTTTGTCTAGGTCATGTCTTATCAGGGTGCACTCTGATGATAAGTGGTCTATGCGCCCCATGAGTTCTGACTTACTCTGGTTTATGGCTTCTAGGATTGGGCCGGTTATAGCGTCCGCATCCATTGCCAGCATCTGATCTTCCACCGCCTCCTGATCAGCTTGCGGTCCGTTCGGGCTCCCGGTCGGCGCCATGTTTGCCATCCTGTGTTTGGCGCGCTTCTCAGGCTCTCTTGCAGGCAAGATGGCGGGGGCGGAGTCTTTCGCCGTCTCCTTCGCTGAGCGTGTTTGGCGTTGGTCCTGCAGCTGTCTCTGTGACTTTCTGGATGTCGAGGGATGCATGCTCGGAATCCGCTCACCTTCCCCCAGAGATTGGTGTTACTTTCAGGTAGGGAATTTCACTCTAAATCGGAGAAATTATATCAGGATCTCAGGAGCTCCTCAGAGACGCGTGCTGCCCTGATCACATCCGGCCACGCCCCTCCTCTGTGCCACATCTTCACCCTGTACAGGTTGAGAACTATGAGGAGTATAAAGTACAGTCCATTGTTGACTCCCGTAGGTTCCGTGGGCGCATACAGTACCTGGTGCATTGGCATAACTATGCTGTTATAACGTTCCTGCAACCAGTTTACTATGCTGTTAGAATGCACTCTAGAAATAACTATGCTGAGACCCAGGCCCAGGTGAAGTTTCCCATTACTTGTGGCAGCAAATTAAGTCCTAATAGAACAGCTATATAACAAAACAGTGTTTGCCCGAGTTCTTCAGCCGGCTAATGTTGGGGCCCAATCTTTATAGTGGGGCACAATAACATAGTCCTAGTAAATTCTGCTGGTCAAATGTCCAGTCTCTATGTGCTTAGTCCCTAGTAGCAGTAACAAGGTCTATGGCAGCAGTGGTGCCACAGCAGTATGGCAGCATTGGTCTCGCTGTTCAGATGTTCACTGGATCTGTCTGCAATGGCTCCAGCCCTCAGCTCACATGTTTACAATGCTCCAGTCTCTCTGGAGCAAAGGTCTGTGTCCCTACAATAGCTCAGTCCTTCCTTAGCCTCTGCACACTTCAACCCACTCTCTCTGGACCCCTGCACACAGGATGCCAATCTGTGGCTTAGGTTGCGGGCTTGTGTCAGGTGGATGCACACCCAGAAAGGCAGGTGTGCTCACTCTGGTCTCTGCTTGTCAAATTAGGAAGTTCTTTGGTCTGAAAAGCCTTTTCCCTTCCATTGTCTCCTTGTGTACTGTAGTTTAATGGTCCATAGCATTCCTCAGCATAGCTCCCATTCAGGACTTCAATTCCCACAGTTGAATGCAGCCAGAATGCAAGTCAATGGAATCTTTTGGCTTGTCTGCTCTCCCTGCTGGTGGGAGGCAGTGTTGTTGGATCCAGCATGTCAGTTCAGTGAGGGCATAGAGAGCAGCTGAAGCAATGTTCTAACTCACTCTCTATTTAGCCAAACACCTGGCTATCTATAAATATAGCGCATGTATAATATATACAGTGGGGACGGAAAGTATTCAGACCCCCTTAAATTTTTCACTCTTTGTTATATTGCAGCCATTTGCTAAAATCATTTAAGTTCATTTTTTCCTCATTAATGCACACACAGCACCCCATATTGACAGAAAAACACAGAATTGTTGACATTTTTGCAGATTTATTAAAAAAGAAAAACTGAAATACCACGTGGTCCTAAGTATTCAGACCCTTTGCTGTGACACTCATATATTTAACTCAGGTGCTGTCCATTTCTTCTGATCATCCTTGAGATGGTTCTACACCTTCATTTGAGTCCAGCTGTGTTTGATTATACTGATTGGACTTGATTAGGAAAGCTACACACCTGTATTTATAAGACCTTACAGCTCACAGTGCATGTCAGAGCAAATGAGAATCATGAGGTCAAAGGAACTGCCTGAAGAGCACAGAGACAGAATTGTGGCAAGGCACAGCTCTGGCCAAGGTTACAAAAAAATTTCTGCTGCACTTAAAGTTCCTAAGAGCACAGTGGCCTCCATAATCCTTAAATGGAAGACATTTGAGACAACCAGAACCCTTCCTAGAGCTGGCCGTCCGGCCAAACTGAGCTGGTAAAGAAGAACCCCAAGATCACTGTGGCTGAGCTCCAGAGATGCAGTCGGGAGATAGGAGAAAGTTGTAGAAAGTCAACCATCACTGCAGCCCTCCACCAGTCGGGGCTTTATGGCAGAGTGGCCTGACAGAAGCTTCTCCTTAGACTGGGCCGGAGGTTTACCTTCCAACAAGACAATGACCCTAAGCACACAGCTAAAATAACAAAGGAGTGGCTTCACAACAACTCTGTGACTGTTCTTGAATGGCCCAGCCAGAGCCCTGACTTAAACCCAATTGAGCATCTCTGGAGAGAAGTAAAAATGACTGTCCACCAACGTTTACCATCCAACCTGACAGAACTGGAGAGGATCTGCAAGGAGGAATGGCAGAGGATCCCCAAATCCAGGTGTGAAAAACTTGTTGCATCTTTCCCAAAAAGACTCATGGCTGTATTAGATCAAAAGGATGCTTCTACTAAATACTGAGCAAAGGGTCTGAATACTTAGGACCATGTGATATTTCAGTTTTCCTTTTTTAATAAATCTGCAAACATGTCAACAATTCTGTGTTTTTCTGTCAATATGGGGTGCTGTGTGTACATTAATGAGGAAAAAATGAATTTAAATGATTCTAGCAAATGGCTGCAATATAACAAAGAGTGAAAACTTAAAAGGGGTCTGAAAACTTTCTGTCCCCACTTTATATATATGTACTCCTCCGAGACTCACAGATACCTCTGGCTCCCATGGACTCTCTCCCAGTTGCCACAACTGTAGTCTCCTGCAGTCTTCCAGACTCTCTCAGATAGCCCAACTCTCTCAGTCCAATGGCCTGAAACCTCTCCCACATGGAATGCTGCCTGGAAGATATTACCTTGGTCTCCCAACAGGAGCAATCCTCCTTCCTGGCTGCAGCAACTGCAACAGCTCTACCTACCCTAAACTATGCTCACAGGCTGCAAGAGTCAAGCAACCTGGACACCGGATTGAAGGTTCCGTTCCAGCCAATAATTTCTGGAACTTTCAAGCTCCTCGCCCAGATCCAGAACTACCGAAACTGGAGAAAACATAGAACATGGAATTCAGGTCACAATCAACCTACCAGAGCTTCTCAAACTGCAGCTTTTAGAATCCTGTGCCATTTTTATGCCCATTTACATAGTGGGTATCACACTGTCACAGTATATAAATATATGTCCCACTGTCTCCCTATAGTATAAGGGAAGTACTAAGGCCTGTGCGTTCCTGCCATCCGCTTTTGGCAGGTGTAAAGCTTAAGCAATCTTCACACCCAAAATTCATTTTTTCTTTACCTTGTGAAAAACCCTTTAAGATTAGGTGTTAAAATTACAAGGGAAACATTTCATGCCTTAATAAAACGTTAAACCTCCCTTTTAAAAAATCCAAGCATTAAAAATGCATCAAGACTTATTATTATATACAGCTTGAAATTGTTTTTTTTTTCGTTTGCAGTCTGTGACACAGCAGCTTCACTCTTCAGAGGCATAGTTTCCTAAAGGAGAATTCTAGATGCAGCCAGAATGCAATTTATATGGTACATTAGCATGAACATGCTTTAAACATTTATATACACATTGTGGTAAAATAACAATTTTGATGTAATGAGATTATCTGTCAGACCTAACAACCTGAAAATTTAGTTGGCTGATCTCTGGCAAGATGTCATAAGAGAGTTAAGTGGGGGCGTGGCCTAACGCACCATGTGAACGGACGTCTTTCTTAGCAGCTCCGTGATCACCTCTGCATAATCCTGTGCAATCCTGTGTACCTGCCTCTGTATCTCGGCTGATTTCCTACCTGGCTGCTTGGTGAAGGCCCCGTGCTCCTTTCTGTGCATGTAGTGGATGGGAAATCGCAAGAAGAAGCAGGCCCCGGCCAAAATGAATTTTACCACGCGCTCCGGACAAGATTCACCGCCGCTCCACTGCTCAACATGCATCCCTTGCATCCACGCCAGAATTGTTTGGAGAGTAGCCGGACCCCTCTCCACCTCCCTCCCTTGGGGCCCCCGTTCTACCGGCGCTGCTATCCCAGACCTCCCCCAGTGAGGATGGCATGGAAGAAGACCCAGAGCCTACTCTGCTGGGTGTTCTCAAAATTATCAAGGTAAATCATTCAGATCTTATGGGCAATGTGGAGGAGCTTAAACTAGACATAACAATAATGCGCCAGGACATGCACAAGATCCAGGATCGTGTCTCGGACAAGGAGCTGCGCATTAGTGATCTGGAGGACACTGTACACCCTGTCATTCCTGCTCTTAAAACCTGTGGCAGTAAAATCAGATCACTGGAAGATTGGAAGGTGGATGATTTGAAAAAACGTCTGCGCAGAAATAATCTGCGACTGATGGGCCTCCCTGAGCGGGTCGAGGAGTCTGACCTGGTATCCTTCCTGGAATGCTGGCTTACCCAGGAATTTGGGAAAGACTGCTTGTTCCCCTGCCTTGTCCTGAAAAGAGCCCATAGAGTTCCTGGCAGACCGCTCCCTGAAGGTAACCCTCCCTGCACCATGGTTATCTGTCTACTCAACTACAGGGACAGGGACGCCATCCTACACGCTACTCGCCTGAACGGGAGCCTCAAGATCAACAGCGCGATGGTGTCCCTCTTCCCCGATTACTTCCCTGCTGTTCGTGGGCCAAATACCAATATATCAAGCAGCTTCTGCGAGGAACAGCCATACAATACTTGTTATTTGCTGCCACATTTCGGGTCCTTTACCCAGGTCAGGTGCATTTCTTTCAAACCCCAGTGAATGCATTTGTTCATTGACTTTGGCTGTATAGGCCAGGTCCCCTTCCTTTATTAGCTGTTTGGGGTTTAGGCCCCCTCCTTGTTTTTTGAGCTGGGCAGGGGTCAAACTCGGGTAGAGGTGTTTAATTCAAATGTCCTCCTTTCAAATTGCTCAAGTGCTTGCTGATATGTTTGCTGGTATGTAGGTTTATGTTTGTGTGTGATTCTCTTATGTCTTGCCTCCTCCTCCCTTTTTTTTTGCAGCCGTGTGGGGGCCTACGGTCAGTCCAAAGGGCTCCTAGCCCTTAATATTCTAAGGTTTTATATCATTTTCCTTACTCTACCATGTCTAAGGTCACGTGCATCTCCTGGAATGTGCGGGGGTTAAATTCCAAGTTTAACAGCTTCAATACCAGGCACTTTCGCCCCTTCCCACCCAGGACAATTTTCAGCTTTCAGCTCTGTCGCATTTTGAATGACAATTGCGCGGTCATGCTACACTGTACCCAAACAAAATTTTTATCATTGTGTTCCCACAAATAGAGCTTTCTTTTGGTGGTATTTGATCACCTCTGTGGTTTTTATTTTTTGCTAAACAAACTAAAAAAAACCAAAATTTTTGAAAAAAATTTTTCTTCATTTTGGTTATAAACTTTTGTTTTCTCCTTCACTGACGGGCACTGATGAGGTGGCACTGATGGGCAGTGATGAGGCAGCACTGATGGGCACTGATGAGTTGGCACTAATAAGGTGGCACTGATGTGGATGCGCTGATATGTAGAATTGATTGGCACTCATAGGCAGCACCTATATGCAGCACTGATGGGCACCAATAGGCGGCACTGATATGCAGCACTGATGGGCACTGATAGGCGGCACTGATGGGCACTGATAGGTGGCACTGATGGGCACTGACTGGTGGCTGTGATGGGCACTGACAGGCGGCTGTCATGGGCACTGACAGGCGGCTGTGATGGGCACTGACAGGCAGCACTGATTGGCAAATAGGCGGTACTGATTGGCACTGACAGGTGGCACTGATGGGCAGCACTGATGTTGAGGTACTGACAGGTTTTACTGCTGCGCACTGAGATGGGCACTGACTGGCACTATGGTGGGCACTGATTAGCACTAATATGGGCACTGATTGGCACTTTGATAGGCACTGCGAGCTGTGTTTTTATGGGGCACTGACTGACAACTTATGGGCACATTTTAAAAGGTGTTGTGGCACATCTGAGGGGTCTGTGCTGATAATCAATATGCTGATTATCAGCACAGACCCCCCCCCCTCTGACAGGGAGAGTCGCCGATCGACTCTCCCTGTCAGCGCAAACTGAGAAATGACGTTTACCGGCATTTCCTGGTTCACGCAATGATCAGCTGTGATTGGTCACAGCTGATTACGTGGTAAGAAGCCTCTGACAGAGGCTTCTAATGACGATCAGAGATTGCGGGGTGTCAGACTGACACGCAGCACCCGCGATCGCCCACGGGCGCGCGCCGGCATGTTATCCTGCTGGATGTCATATGACGCCCAGTCAGGATAACAGAGCCACTTCCCGGCCGTTATTCTGCATACGGCGGGTGGGAAGTTGTTAAAAGGGCCTCGTTGTTTGATTCCCTCAAAGTACATAAACCGCATATCCTGTGCCTACAGGAGACACATTTAACGGGGTCCAAGGTCCTTGCTGTCAAAAAACACAGATATCATGCCACTTATTCTAACTATGCCTGGGGTGTGTCAATTTTAATACGTAAAGGACTACCCTTCTCCTGTGAAAGGGTTGTTTCGGATTCAAAGGGTTGATATATTTTTCTCCTCTGTACAGTATATGCGGTGCCATTACTACTAGTGGTGATATATGCCCCCCCCCTTTACGACTGCGGTTTTCACAGAATTGAGTGTTCACTTGTTAACCTTACCAAAAATTGCAACCCTCATTTCGGAGACTTTAACTCAGTGCTTGACCCAAGTCTGGACTGCTTGAAGCCTCTTCACTACAAATCTAAGTTGTTTGGTCAGTGGTGTGCCTGCTTTGGATATGTTGACCTATGGCGACAGAGGAATCCCTCGGCTAGGGTGTACTTGTGTCAATTCCAGACCTACCATGCTCTTTCCAGGATAGATTACACCCTGGTGACATCGGATCTAGCCTCCTCTGTTCATGCAGTCTCATATATAGCGCAAACGATATCAGACCACTCTGCCCTTTCAGTAAAGCTGCTATTGGGGCATAGGGCCTCATTTCGGCTGTGGAAGCTCAGTCCACTCTGGATAACCACTCCTGATTTGCAGGACCCTATACACTAGGATATGTCCCATTACTGGTGGGACAATGCGGGGTCCACCCCCATGGGCCCCTCTTGGGATGCCTTTAAGGCGACTGTGCGGGACTTGTACATCTCCAATATCGCCAAACACAGGAAATCCACCCAGGTTACTCTTCGTACTTTGGAGTTCTGCTTAGAAGCAGCTAGGGCCCAATATACTGCACTCCCCACTCCAGATTCCCATGGGGTATTGGTGGGGGCACATAAAGCCCTTGATCTCGATAAGGTGGATACCACTCAAAAACAACAACTATATTTGTCAGCTAGCTTACATGAACACAGTGGAAAGAATGGCAAATTGCTGGCATATCTTTCTCATACAACATACACTGATAGGTCTATATCACAAATTAGACTCCATGATGGATCAGTCTCATCGGAACCTTCGGCCATTAACCAAACGTTTAGGTCCTTTTATGAACGCCTATACTCGGCTCCAAACAAATTAGACTCCATGATGGATCAGTCTCATCGGAACCTTTGACCATTAACCAAATGTTTAGGTCCTTTTTATGAACGCCTATACTCGGCTCCGGTGCCGCCTGCCGAGCTTGAGTTGGCGGGCTTCTTTCAGTCCATCCAATTTCCCAAACTGGAGGACTCCCACAGACTTATTTTGGATAAACCCCTAACGATTGAAGAAATTACAGAGGCCATATATTCTCTTCCTCCAAACAAGACTCCGGGGTTAGACGGTCTACCCGCAGAGTGGTACAAGCACTGTGGAAGACCTTGTAAAAAAACGACATTCTCTGTTGGAAGCTGCATTGGAGGAAGGGGTGCTTCCCGCCTCTATGTGCGAAGCTTTGATCGTTGTACTCCTCAAACCTGAAAAAGACTAATTATTATGCGGATCCTATAGTCCAATCTCACTATTAAATAGTGATGTTAAAATACTGGCTAAACTCCTAGCTATAAGACTACAGAATGTTATTCTTCACCTTGTCCATCAGGACCAAACAGGGGTAATGGTAAGAGGACATATGATAACATTCGGCGTCTTTATTTACATGTTCACAGGGAGGCCACTGACCAAAAAAGCGGACTGGTGTTATCCTTGGATGTGCTAAAGGCTTTTGACACTGTTAATTGGTCCTTCCTTTGGGAAACCATGCATCGAATGTGTTTTAGCCTTCACTACATCAATTGGGTTTGCCTGTTCTACATTAGCCCTAGGGACACGGTATGCACCAACAAGGACATATCTGATGTTTTTTCTTTACAGAGGGGTACGAGACAGGGCTGCCTGCCCTTGCCGTTTCTGTTTGCACCATAGAGCCTCTTGCTCTGGCAGTTCGACAGTCGGCGACGGTGGGTGGGATATATGTTATGGTGAGCAAATGGAAAAGATCTCTCTCTATGCTGATGACACATTCATTTACCTAGATGGCTCGGAGCAGTCCTTTGTGTCATTAATGGGGGTCGTGGAGGAATTCTGGAAGGTCTCTGGGCTACGGGTTGGTTGGGAAAAATCTGTTGCATTTCCCATGGGCCCTGACCTCGATTACACATATCTAATTCACTCTGCTGACTGCACTCTATGGTTCTAGGGCCTCAGCTGTGGATGCACTACACAGGTTGATACCTAAACGCTGCTCTTGCTGCTCTCTGATAGAGGTTAGCTGGCTTGCCTGGCATGAGGGTACTAGAGCATTGACAAGTTCGGGAGGGGTGTCTCCTAATGCCCCCCTGTGGCAAAATCCCAATTTCTCAGAGCTCCTTGGCCATCCGGACTCCCTGTGGTGGACACAACTAGGGGTAACCCATAACTCTCATTTTTGTTAATAACATTTTTGCTCCCTTTGATGAGTTGAAGGCCAGGTGTGGAGTGGCTAATAAATTCTTTTATAAGTATCTTTTGTTGCATCATGCTGTAAGAGTCCAGGGCTTACTACGCATGCACCAATGGCACGTTGCCGCAAGAGGAAATTTGTGCCAACTGAGCATGCACCAATGACGCCTCAGTGCGCTAACCCGCACCTGCGCAGAGACTTGATCGAAAAAGGCAGGAAAATGCCCAGGACGCGCAAAAGAAGTGACTTCAACCTGATGGAAAAAGGCAGGAAAATGCCCAGGAGGTGCACAGGAAGTGACCTCAAACTTCCCTATATAAGCCCAGCTCAGACACTGCCAAATTGCTGGATTATCTTCAGTCCCCCCTTCTTCCTGTGCTAGTGTGTGATCTGTCTGAACTTGTTGTGACCTGGAAACTTATTTGACTACTCTTGATTGCTGCTTGCCATTAACCTCGAATTTGTACCTTAACCATTCTACTTCTTTGCCCCTTTTGTACTCAGCTGCCATATTGGAACCGACCCCCGGCTTGGATCTCGACCATTCTTCTTCTGATTAACCCTTTTACACTGTGTTGCCCAACTGGACTTGACCTCGGCTCGGATCTTGGAATAAGGCTTGCACGGTGCTCCGCACCCCTGGCACCCGTGCCACTCGGTGTCCACCAAGTCTCTCTCCATCTCCAGAGGCTTCAAGGACCCGAGGTGCAAGGAAGGCCTCCCCACTACTTCGGTCTCACATCAGGTACGTGGCTCTCGTGACAGAATAATCCAGCCATGTCTGAGACTGAGGGGAGTGCTTCCACCTTTGATGCCCTGTGCCAACAAGTGGCCTCTATGTCTCAGGCCCTGACTTCCATACAAGAGGGGTACTTTTAACTGGAAGGTCAGCTGACTGCAATGGCCAATCTCTCAGTTCTGAGCCCTGCGGAACCACCTGTTATGGCTATAGAGCAGCCCAGCTCTACTCTAGCTCCTGAACCATGGGTTTCCTATGCCGAAACGCTTTTCAGGGGTTCGCCACATGTTCCGGGCTTTCAAGAACGCCTGTCGGCTATACTTTTCCCTTACAGCCTAGGACCTTCTCTTCAGAGGATATAAAGGCCGGGTTCGTAGTAGCCTTACTTACAGAAGAATCTCAAGCATGGGCTCATCAGCTATTGGAAAGGGAGAGTCCTATACTGCACTCACTGTCTCCTTTCTTCGATGCCATGGCAATCCTCTATGATGACCTCTCTACAACAGGGGAAACGCCCTGTTGAGGACTACGTAATGGAATTCCGCAAGTGGGCTGCAGACACTGCATGGAACGGCACTGCTCCTCGCCATCAGTTTCATTTGGGCCTGTCCGAGCCCCCCAAAGGCGAATTAGCAAGAGTTGGGCTCCCTGGTACATTGGAACCTACAATTCAGTTGGCTATCCAGCTTGATTGCAGACTTAGAGAGCGTCGCAGGGAACGATCCGGTATGTCCCGTCCCACATGGATGCTCCCACGAGTACCCATGGCTCCACACCTGAGAACCCCTGAGACCCACGTTTCAACCCCAATTCATGACGCAGAACTGATGCAACTCGGCTTAGTTCATGCACCCCTCACATCTGAAGAGCGACAACGCCATTGCCCGAACAATCTTTGCCTGTATTGTGGTGGAGTGGGTCACTTTTTTCAGGGATGTCCCATTAGGTCGAGTAAATGGATCGAACCCTCATCTGTTTCACCGTACGTTGTTAATTCCTCACATCTCACTCTCTGCCTCTCTTTGCAGATACAGGGAAGGATAATTCGAGTATCAGCTATTATTGACTCTGAGGCTTGCAGCTGCTTTATTGACATCCACTTCTCCAAAAAGTATGGAGTCCCACTATGCAAGAAGCCCCAGCCATTTACCGTTCATCTGGCAGATGGCTCCACACCAACCTCGGGTCCCATAACCCATGAGACCACCCTCATATTGGCCACCACCGAAGCCGACCATTGGTAATATTTTTGGCTGGACATGATTTCTTCCCCCATTTTTCTGGTTATTTTGGGGTTACCATGGCTTCGACAGCACCAGCCAAAGATTGATTGGTCCACTGAAGTTTTGTCTTTCGGCTCACCCTATTGCTTACACCACTGTTTTCCACAACAAGCCTGTTTGACGGTTCAACCCCTTTCCATAGATGACAACACTCTTCTCCCCCAGGTTTACAGAGACTTCCTGGACATCTTCAAAAAGAAGGGGGCTAAATCCCTGCCGCCTCACCGGCCGTATAATTGCCCCATTGGGCTTCTTCCTGGTTCTGAAATACCATTTGGGAGGATCTTCCCACTCTCTGAGCGTGAATTAGAAGTTCTCTGAAAAAACATTGATGACAATCTTAGTAAAGGTTTCATCCGGCCCTCTACCTCTCCTGCTGGCGCTGGACTCTTCTTTGTGGAAAATAAGGACCATTCTTTAAGACCATGTATCGACTACAGAGAATTGAACAGTATCACATTTAAGAATCAATACCCGTTGTCTCTAGTCCCTGGGCTCATCCAGAGATTCTGCATCGCCAAGGTCTTCTCAAAATTGGACCTAAGGGGGGCCTACAATTTAATATGAATAAAAGAGGGCGATGAATGGAAAACAGCCTTACGTACTAGGTTTGTTCATTTTGAATATTTGGTCATGCCATTTGGGCTTTGTAACACCCCAGCAACTTTCCAACACTTTTTAAATGACATCTTTTGGGATTTTCTTGACCTCTTTATGATAGTGTACTTAGATGACAGCCTTGTTTTTTCACCTTCCCTCGAGGCACATCACATCCACATGCGAAAAGTCCTTTTTTGCCTCCGAGCCCATAAACTCTATGCCAAGCTTCAAAAATATGAGTTTGAGAAAGATACTATACAATTCCTTGGCCTCGTTATTTCGACTTCTGGCATCTCCATGGATCCCCAGAAGGTAACTGCAGTTCTTGAATGGCCAGTACCGCCGGACCGTAAGAGCGTCCAGAGGTTCGTGGGATTCCCCAATTTTTATAGAAGATTCATCAAAGTCTTCTCATCAATAATTTCATCTATCACACAACTCACCAAGCAAAACAGCCGCTTTCTGTGGTCCCCCTTAGCACAAACGGCTTTCGACAAACTCAAGAAGCAATTCACCTTTGCCCCGGTCCTTCGTCATCATGACCCAGCCCTGCCTTATGTGTTGGAGGTCGATGCTTCAGAGATTGCGGTTGGGGCAGTCCTTTCTCAGCACCATGAAACCACAGCCATCTTGCATCCTGTTGCCTTCTTTTCCAGGAAGTTGTCCCCAGCCGAAAGGAATTATGATATAGGGGACCGGGAACTCCTTGCTATTAAACTGGCCCTCGAAGAATGGTGATATCTATTGGAAGGAGCCTCGCACCCTATACTTGTCTACACTGATCATAGGAATTTGGAATAACTTCCTACAGCTAAACATCTCAGACCTAGACAAGCCAGATGGGCTCTCTTCTTAACCCGATTTCTAATGCATATTACATACTGTCCGGGATCCAAGAGTTCTAAACCTGATGCTCTATCCCGCATGTATCCCACATCAGATAACTCGCCAACGACGGACGCGATACTTCCTGCCTATAATTTCTTCCTACTTATGGATGACCTCTTGTCCAGGATTAAACTGGCCTCCTCTCTAGACCAACTGACCTCAGGAGAACATCTTCAAGAAATAGTCAGACTTTTCTTACATGACCATGCTGTGTTTGTGCCCCTTCAACTGAGAGTTCCTGTGCTCAAACTCTGCCATGACAACAAGTTAGCAGGGCATTTCGGGGTGACCAAAACCACCGATCTGCTTTTGCAAACCTTTTGGTGGCCTACCCTCATGCCAGACTGCCACGCTTACATCAGTTCCTGCCTGGTGTGCAAACACAGCAAAACGGAAAAGAATAAATCATGGGGTCTCCTACGCCCCCTGCCTTCAGACCCTGGGAACAGATCAGCATGGATTACATAGTGGAGCTACCACCCTCTGATGGGTTTACATCCATATTTATTGTTGTGGACTGCCTTACAAAAATGGCTCCTTTTATTCCTATGATTGGCACTCCTTCCGCCCCAGAAACAGCTCAGGCTTTTATCAAGGAGATCATACGCCCTCATGGGGTCCCCAGAAATATTGTAACGGATTGTGGGGTCCAATTCACCTCTAAATTCTGGAAGAAGCTCTGTCTTGCTCTAGACATCGAGAACCACTACTCTTCGGCCTACCACCCTCAGATCAATGGACAAACAGTACGCACAAACCAAACTCTTGAACAGTACCTTTGTTGTTTCTCCACCTTTATCCAAGACAATTGGGCGTCCCTTCTTCCTTGCGCAGAATTCGCATACAACGCAATAAATTCTACCACTAAGCAATCACCGTTCTATGCCAACCTGGGATACCACCCTTCTTTTTCCCCTATATTACCCGCTTCCGCTTCAGTCCTGGCTGTCTGGAACAGAGTGGAGTTTCTACACAACAACTTAGACCTCCTAAAGGATACCATGGGCAAGGCACAGCTGGATTATAAGACCATCTATGATCAAAGGCGGCGGGGGGTCCTGGATCTTCAACCGGGAGACAAGGTTTGGCTGTCTACCAGGCATTTGAAGTTGGCCTGTCCCTCCAAAAAATTGGGTCCTAAGTTCATTGGGCCCTTCCCTGTCCTGTCCCGATTCAACCCTGTTGTCTACAAACTCAAACTGCCCTCAACTTACCAGATCCACCCAGTCTTCCATGCCTCCCTCCTGAACCCTGTGGCCCTGAACCCCTTTGGGGAACGTGGGGCCCGTCCTCCGCCTGCCTCTATGATTAAAGGGATTGAGGCCATCCTGGACTGCCGTAGAAGGGGCTGCAGATGCCAATTTCTGGTACAGTGGAGGGGTCACGGCCCTGAAGAGAATTCCTGGGAACCTGAGTTGCATATCCATGCTCCAGATCTTCTCCAGCAGTTCTTTCAGTGAGCTTCATCCAGGACGGGTGTCTGGGGGCCGCCCCTTCGGGGGGGGGCTCTGTAAGAGTCCAGGGCTTGATACGCATACACCAATGGCGCGTTGCCACAAAAGGAAATCCGTGCCAACTGAGCATGCGCCAAAGATGTCTTAGTGCGCTAACCTGCGCAGAAGACTTGATTGAAAAAGGCAGGAAAATGCGCAGGATGCACAGAGGAAGTGACTTCAACCTGATGGAAAAAGGCGGGAAAATGCCCAGGAGGCACACATGAAGTGACTTCAAACTTCCCTATATAAGCCCAGCCCAGACACTGCCAAATTGCTGGATTATCTTCAGTCCCCCCTTTATTCCTGTGCTAGTGTGTGATCTGTCTGGACTTGTTGTGACCTGGAAACCTATTTGACTACTCTTGATTGTTGCTTGTCATTGACCTCGGATTTGTACCTTAACCACTCTACTTCTTTGCCCCTTTTCTACTCAGCTGTCAGATTGGAACAGACCATTCTTCTTCTGTTTAACCCTTTTATACTTCGTTGCCCAACTGGACTTGACCTCGGCTCAGAACTTGGAATAAGGCTTGCACAGTGCTCCGCACCCCTGGCACCCGTGCCAAGTCTCTGCCTCCATCCCAGGTGCAAGGGAAGCCTCCCCACTACTTCGGTCTCACATCAGGTACGTGGCTCTTGTGACACATGCCATGCGGGCATAGTTTGCCTGTTTGACCCAGGAGCTCTCAGAATCACCTTTGGGGGTACTGATGTCCTATCCAGATATTGAGAAACTGGTTACGACAGTCTATTAACGTTTTCAGTCAGCTGGAGTCAATCCCTTCCAGCTGGCTCAACGGAAATGGGAGGTTCTGATTCCTGGGCTGTCCGAGGAGGGGTGGGAGGAGGCCTCTGAAATCTGCTTCCAGGACCTTATAAGTTCTAATGATCTCTATACACAGTTCAGGTTTATACACCAGCTACATTACACTCCTGCCACATTGCATACATATGAAACCGAGGGTCCCCTTCCATTTCCAGAGCAGAACGCTGTGTCCAGGAGTTGGTGAGAGGGCTGCGAGTCCACGTTTTCTTACGGTTATATACTAGATCCCCTAAAAGCAGGATATCTACACAGCTGAAGCCAGTGCCCACCCAGTCTCCCAGCTAGTGACATTGTGTCAGGGAAGAATTACAAGAAGACCTGGCAAATATGCCAATATCCGATATGGCCACGCTAATTCGCATATGCGCATGCAATTGTGCATCTGTGTGCGTGACGGCACACCGGCGCACGTAAAGCGTGCTAACTGCCAGTGTTCGCTGGCCTGTATAAGGACACCAGTTGCTCTCATAAATTGATGGATTATGATTAGACTTGTATCCTGTATTCCTGTGCCTTGTGCTTCTGTTTGATTTCTCATAACCATCCTGGCTTACCCCTGACCTGCTCTGACTTCTCTCCAGGCTCTGAACCCAGCTGGCTCCACAGACCTGCTCCTACCTTATTCCTGATTGACATTCTGTGTTTGACCCCGGTTTAATCTCGACCATGCCCTTGCTTCTGCTCCTGACTGACTTCATGTGTTTGACCCCAGCCTGGCTTTTGACCTTGCTTCCTGCCTTACCCATCTGTCAAGATCCGCCAGCACCTCCAGAGAATCATCTGCTGTGACCACTTCTCTGCCCTTGGGTGTCCTCACATCTGGAATCATAAGGCAGCTTCACCTTTAGGCAACCCGTGCATCATTGGGCATGGTACCCTCCTGTCACCACCTTTAGGGGTACTCTGCACTCAGCTGCATGGGGAGCCCTCTCTTCACCTTACCCTCCTGTTTGGTATGTGACACATTGCCTTTCACCTGCCCAAAGTGTTGGTGCCACAGTAATGCTTCAACTGTTCCTGATTGCAGAGTTCGATGACTGTACTGAAACTAGTAAGTGATATTTACACACTCATCACCTATAGAATCTTAAAGGAGACCTTTAACAAGTGCACCAATGTTTTAAAGGGCCCCAATGGTAGCCGGACAGAGATCTATATTAGAGATTGCCCCTCCTGGCAGTCACCGGCCCCCCAGCCCCCTGTTTTACTTACCTAAGCCCCTTTCCACGGAGTCCCGGATTTGATTGGATAGATTGATAGCAGCGCAGCCATTGGCTCCCGCTGCTATCAATCAAATCCAATAATGTGGGTGACGGGGGCGGGGCCGAGTCATACATTCGGCTTCTATGGACGCCAAATGAATGACTAGGGGCCGCGCCCGCAAGGTAACCCATTTGGGAGAGCGCTTCTCCTAGGGGGTTATCTAATGCGGGGAGGAGCCACGAGAGCCGCAGGGGGACCCCAGAAGAGGATGTTCGGGGCCACTCTGTGCAAAACGAGCTGCACAGTGGGGGTAAGTATGACATGTTTGTTATTTAAAAAAAAAACAAGCTTTAGTATAACTTTAACTACATATTCAAGGGATTATTAATGCTTTGTATAGAGGCAATGGATAAATTATTTTTAAGCAGATCTTTATGAGGTCACATACACCATAGACCACACGTTTACACTGCTGCCCGAAACCAACATTGCTAGCCTTTCTCCAACAGATCCTTGTCAAACTGGTTGCCTCCACATGATATTTGGCACCACTTACTTAGAATTTCAGTCATGACTCATTGGCCAACATGGTTGATACATGCATACAAGTTTTATCATATTTTTGTGACAGTATAACTTTTAAGCCACTTCCTACTCACCACAAATTCACAGATTGAACTTTTGCAGGAGAAATCTAAAATCAAAGCTGACAAGTTGTAGGAGAAAGAACTTTTTTAAGACATTGTATGGAGTGGTCTCCAAAGGGGCCCATGTTTGAGAAAGTAGATACCCCACTAAGTTCTACTGGTTTTGCAAAAATACAACTACTTTTTACATTGGGTATGACCTTTGGTGTTGGTCGAATGGTTGACTTCTGCTCATTAGTGGAGAGTAAAACTTTCTCAGATAAACACAAAGCAGTTATATCGGACATGAAGCCAATTAAATACTTTCATCGTACAAAGCACAGGAAAGGAGGAAGCCTAATTAAAATCTCACGCATATAGCAAACCTGTTGAACTTAATTCTTACCTCCATTCTTACATGGATGTACTCCATTAATTGCTTTGCATAAAACGCAACAAGGCATAATAATTCAAGGCTGCGCAGCATGGGATTTACTGGTTCCAACACAGGAGGTATTTATTAAGGATGTTTACAAGTAATAAAAAATATATTGCTCTAGCTCTCAATGTCAAATAACTGCATCTCATCAAAAAGATGTGGACTAAAGGACAAAATCTAAAGTGTACCTAAACAATATTAGCCAGTATCCATCTACAGACAAAACCTTTTTTGTTTTGGACGTAGTCCAGAATGGTTAAAACCCCTACCATTCTTTTTGTTGTTATGTTGTTTGTTGATTGCAAAAAATGCAAACCAAATCTCCCATGTTCTTTACTTTCAAAGTACTACCCGAAAACAAAATAAATCATTTTGGTTAGAGTTGTTCCCCAATATGAGAGGGGAGAGAGGGAAACATAAGGGATATTAGGGCGTTTTGTGTGAGGGTGTAGTGTAGAAGATATATATATGAGACTCTCTAGGGAAAGGTATTTTATTCTTCAATTAAAGTTTTTTTGTTTTTTATTTTTTAATAGTGGATTGTAATAAGTAATAAGTGGATTTGTTCCATCCTAGGGTATCACCAGAGGATAGCCCCTTCACTGGGTATATGTAAGGGTTTACAACCACTTTAAATATACCACACCTTTTCTGTATCTTCACTGCAATTTTACAACACCTATATTACACCTGCACTCATGGGCATCCGCAAGTGGGGGCAAGTGCCCCCCCCCCTGGAATCAGGGATCGGATCAGCACTTATTATCAGGGCCGGTGCCAGCATAAGGCAGCCAAGGCAGCCCCCTGAGGGCGCCAGGAGAGGAGGGGTGCCAAAGACAGGGGTTCCCCACTTAGACCTTATCCCAGCGCCGGCGGCAGGCCCTGCTCGCACCTGTACACAGTTTAGCATACTGACACAGGTGGCACAGCATAGCCCCGGCCGGGTGCCGTTAACTTCACCCGCTCGCCTCTCCTGACTCTAGGCCCGGCCCTGCTACTGCACTTCTCCTCCTCTGCCAGATGCAGGGCAGAGAGACGCCCTCAGCTTGAAGACACTGCCCCCCCCCTTCAGCCGTCGAGACGAGGATCGCTGGATCCTGAAAAAAAATCCCTCCCACCTGGTCGGTGGCAGAGAGAGGGCTAGGAATGCCTCCAGTTCAGCAGCACACAGAGATCATCGCCGCTGAATGGGAGGGTTTGTGAGACGAGGGGAAGCCGGGGAAGGGGCCCGGAGCCGAGTGAGACCAGGGGGGAAGGCACAATGCCAGCAGAAGGCCCAGGAAGAACTCTAGTGGCACTGGTGGTATTACCACAGATGAAGATATCTCTCTCCCATCTATGTGGAGGTAGGGCAAGCAAGCTGCTTCTTGCTTAATGGTGTCAGAATGAATGAATGAATATTATTGTCCCCATCCTGCTCTTGTACCATGTCCACAGACTCTGGCAGTCTCTTATGCCATGTATGCAGTCTCTGACAATCTTTTATGCCATGTCCACAGTCTCTTACAGTCTTTTGAGCCATGTCAGCAGTCTCTGACAGTCTCTTGTGCCATGTATGCAGTCTCTGACAGTCTCTTGTGCCATGTCCACAGTCTCTGACCGTCTCTTGTGCCAAGTATGCAGTCTCTGATCGTCTCTTGTGCCATGTCTGCAGTCTCTGACAGTCTCTTGAGCCAGGTCCACAGTCTCTGAAAGTCTCTTGTGTCATGTATGCAGTCTCTGACAGTCTCTTGTGCCATGTATGCAGTCTCTGACAGTCTCTTGTGCTGTGTCCACAGTCTCTTACAGTCTCTTGTGCCATGTATGCAGTCTCTGATCATCTCTTGTGCCTTGTCCGCAGTCTCTTACAGTCTCTTGAGCCATGTCCGCAGTCTCTGACAGTCTCTTGTGCCATGTATGCAGTCTGTGACAGTCTCTTGTGCCATGTACTGTATGCAGTCTCTGACAGTCTCTTGTGCCATGTATGCAGTCTCTGACAGTCTCTTGTGCCATGTCCACAGTCTCTTAAGTCTCTTGTGCCATGTCTACAGTCTCTTTTGCCATGTATGCAGTCTCTGACAATCTCTTGTGCCATGTATGCAGTCTCCGATCCTCTTGTGCCATGTCAGCAGTCTCTTACAGTCTCTTGTGCCATGTATACAGTCTCTGACAATCTCTTGTGCCATGCATGCAGTCTCTGATCGTCTCTTGTGCCATGTCCGCAGTCTCTTACAGTCTCTTGAGCCATGTCCGCAGTCTCTGACAGTCTCTTGCGCCATGTATGCAGTCTCTGACAACCTCTTGTGCCATGTATGCAGTCTCTGATCATCTCTTGTGTCATGTCCGCAGTCACTTGTTCCATGTATGCAGTCTCTGCCCATCTCCTGTACCATGTCTACAGTCTCTGACCGTCTCCTGTACCATGTCAGCAGTCTCTGACCATCTCCTGTACCATGTCCACAGTCTCTGATCGTCTCCTGTACCATGTCGGCAGTCTCTGACCGTCTCCTTTACCATGTTCGCAGTCTCTGACCATTGCCTGTACTTCGTCTGCAGTCTCTGACCGTGATAATGACATTGTTGAAAAGGGGCGGAGCATGGGTGACCTTAAAATGATGCACCCCTTGAAAAAAGTTCTGCAGATGCCCATGCCTGTACTGCACCTTGAAAAAGTATTCACACCCCTAATTTAAAAAGCGAAATTTTACTTCTGTCTTTCTTGCTGCTAGGGAGAATTGCCCTTATTTTCTTTCCAGGGGATAATCTTTCTACCAAACAGCAAGTAATGGAATCTCTCCAACTGAGCCTCTGTTGGCAGGGAAATCTAACAGGAGTTCTAATTCTTCCCCAGTCTAATTGAAACACAGGCCCTTTTACACGGGCTTTCCGATCAGGTCCGCCTATCCGTTTTTCAGGCGGACCTGATCGGAGTCTCCATTCACTCCTATAGAGCGGGGGATGTCAGCAGTGACATGTCAGCGCTGACACCCGCTGCTATCCAATCCGATCCTGACCACCAATCCAGACGGATGGAGACCCTACTTTCCATCCGTCTGGTAGATCAGATGGAATCGGATGGAAACGGACAGGCGGTCTGTTTTCATCCGATCACCCCATAGAGGAGAGCAGGACTCTGACAGGTCCGTAGCCAAACAGGAAATCCCCCCAAACTGAGATTTTCTTTTACTTTTAACTTTAATGATAACTGTAAACAGGACAAATAAAGAAGGTGAATTTCCCTAATTGAAGCACAGACAGCATTGCTCTCTCCCAGCTTTCCTTCATCAGAAGAGAGAGAGAGCAGACGTGCGTGTGAAGCTCCGGCTTCTAGTAGCTCCGGCTATCCGGCCACCCAGCCTTCCATTCATCCAAGACTATCCCCGGACTCCCAGCTGCACTGATACCGGGACCCCCCACCCAGCTACGTGGACAAGAAACGGGAACGGGATCCCCGGACCCTTCCCGCCAGCTCCGCCTAGCCCACTCTCACCGCTCACCGCTCCACCACGCCGTCAAGGCCTCAGGAAAGCTGATCCGCTGATCCCAGCCGTCAGCCTCCCGGAGCAGTCCCACAGGACACACCGCGGCTCCGGCCAGCTCCGGCCAACGCCGGCCCGCCGCTCACCCCCCAGCCTCCATCGGCAGGCCCGCGAGCTCCATCCCACCGGGCCCAACTCACCATCCATGGACGGGACCACAGCCACCCCAGGAGCCCGAGCATCAGGACAGCCCGCGGCTCGGGCCTAGCCGGTCGGCCATCTTGGTCCACCCAGAGCATCCGCAATCACTACCTTCCACCCGGAGCTCATCCCCAGACCACTACCCCAGCAGGTTAGTACCGGGACCCGATCCCTCCCAACCATCCCAGGCCTGCACTGGCCTACCTCGAGGTAGGACCCACCATCCCATGGACCCCCTCTGTTCATGGTCCCGAACCCCCCTGGGGGCACCACCGCAGCCACCGTCCAATCACCCCGCTTCTCTAGTCGCTAGACTCGGGGGACAGACCATGGCTGCGGCATAGCTCCAGCCAGCCAGCACCTCATACCCCTCCTACACCTGTCCAGCGGGCCTCCACGCCCTATTCACCTGGGACACCCCCTCCTCGATACTGGACCTCACTGCAGGGGCACAGGTTTACACCGGAGACCAGGATATCCTTGGCTCTGGCGTGACCTTCATAGATCCACCAAGATGCAGCCACAGCACCAGTCTAATCAGTAAGTAGCGGCCAACCACCTACCCATCGGCCCCCCCTCCCCTCCTCGTCTTCCTCCGGACCTTCCTGTACAGGTAAGCCCACCGGGTACCCTAGCAGTTGATCCAGGGTCCTTGAGTCCGATCGCCCCTCGGGGGGTCAGGAAGGAATTTTTTTTCTCTGCTGTAGCTATTGGCCAGCTCAGCTAGAAGTTTTTTGCCTTCCCCTGGATCAACAGAAGGGAGGTAGGTAGCCCCTCCATCACCTCCAGATCTTCCGCACCATCATTCAGCGTGTCAACTACACTTCCAGTAGCATAGGCAGCTATCTGATCCCTCCATCCCCCAGCAAACTCATCATCCTCCTACAGCAACTTTGTCTTTCCCACCATGTGCAATTTCAAGTACACAGCGGACGCCCTCCACAGGCTAAGAAACACCGCCACAACTTTACCAACCGCCACTCAAAAAATACTAAAAAAAGAAAAATTACTAATGACCAAACCACAATCAACCATCAAATACAGGGAGACACCAATCCAACCACAACAACTAGCATGCGCCCTGATCAACACCAGATCTGCAGTCAAGCACAGACTGGAAATCCATGACTTCATCATCGAAAACAACATAGATTGCCTCTTCATTACAGAAAGCTGGTTAACATCCGACTGCAACACCATCCTAACTGAATTGGTGCCTGAGAACTACAGCATCCTAACTGAGCATAGAATAGGAAAGAAAGGAGGAGGCCTAGCAGTGATCTTCAAATCGCACCTTGTGTTCACCAAACCAACTTTACAGAACTCAGTGCCTTTCATGGAGACACTCTCCTGCGTCTTCAAACAACACCCCAAGACACCACTCACATACTACTATGCTACAGACCACCAGGACCAAAGACCAATCTCCTTACACCACTCACTGAATTCATTTCAATGCACACCCTGAAAACCAAAAACTTTCTGGTACTCGGGGACTTTAACCTCTGGGCAAACTCTACCCAAGACCCTATCGTGACCGCATGCATTAACCAACTGGAAGAACTAGGTCTTCAACAGCTGATAAATGCTCCCACGCACGGTTCAGGACACACTCTAGACCTCATCTTCAAACAGAATATGGACATTAACATATTCGACAACACACCACTACCATGGATGGACCACCACGCTATCAAGTTTAAAATCACCACCAACACCACCCTCCAAAAACAGAAACATGCAACAACACATTGGAACAGATCTCAGAAGAAACTACACTCTGAACTCCTCAAAACTACATTATCAAACAAAATACCATTTTTAAACTTAAACCTCTTAATGGAACAAACACTCAACTCCCTAAACAAGGCACTACTACAAACAGCAGACTTAGTGGCGCCAAAAAGCAGAACACTCATCCGCAAAAAAAACTCGAACATGGTTTAATGGCACTCTCACCCTACTCAAGCAAGAACGTAGAAGAGCTGAAAGAGCATGGAGAAGAAATCCTACCAAGGAAAATCATACAAATTACAAAGTACTCACAGTGAAATACCACAAAGCAATCTTCAAATCCAAAAAAGAACATTTCTCGAACACCATCTCAACTGCCTTAAACCGGCCGCGGTAACTTTTCAAAATAGTCGCCCAGTCAATGAACCCAACCTGCTTAGAGCCCCCAGCAAACGATACTCAAGAATTCTGCAATGAGTCATCAAATTTCTTCATCGGCAAAATCGACAACATTCGGAAATCAATTCAACAGAAAAAAACAACCCACCTCACTCAACCAAAGCAAGAAGAGGATATTGACACGAACATCACACAACCACCAGATTTCTCTTTGACAACAATCACCCTTGACACGACTAGAAACATTATGAGAAGCCTTCGAGATAGCACATCACCAAATGACATCATTCCCACAAAACTCCTGAAAGAGTGTTCCGACATCTTGGCCCCTACTATAACACACCTCATAAATCAGTCGTTCAAAGAAGGGATTGTGCTAACCACCCTCAAGCAAGGTATCGTCAAACCCCTACTAAAGAAACCCAATTTCGACCCTAAAGACCCTAACTACCGCAGACTGATAACAAGCCTCAACACCATCTCCAAACTTATGGAGAAAGCGGTAGTACAACAGCTACAACGCCACCTGGACACACACCAACTCCTGGACCCTCTGCAATCAGGCTTCCGCCCAGGCCATGGCACAGAAACAGCACTTCTCAAGATATGGGACGATGCCCTTGAAGCAGCAGACGACGGAGAATCATGTCTCCTGGTACTATTAGACCTCAGTGCAGCATTTGATACAGTGGACCACAATACTCTACTTGTCTGCCTCACAGAAGTAGCAGGAGTCACAGATTCTGGTCGAAAATGGTTTGTATCCTTCTTAGAGAATCGCTCTCAGACAGTGAAATTGGGAGCATTCACCTCTGAAACCCGCACAATCTCTTGTGGAGTCCCTCAGGGTTCACCTTTGTCACCAGTGCTATTCAACATCTACATCTGCCCACTCCTCAAAATCATCAAAAAATCGTACCTCTGCTTCCACTCATACCCTGATGACACCCAACTGTACTTTCGCATCACCGGACAAAAAGACCACCATCAGTAATTAGAGGAATGCCACACTTTGATAGATGACTGGACGACCATTAGCTCCCTCAAACTCAACAGTTCAAAAACAGAACTTCTTCTCCTACACGCTAACCAAAATTCCAAAACCAAGACTCAATGGACACCTCCCACCATCTTGGGACAAACCATCTCTCCAAGCACCAAAGCCAAAAGCCTCGGAGTTATCTTTGACTCAGAAATGACAATGGATGCACAAATAGGACCAGTAGTTAGCCTGCTACGTAGACTCATCCCCTTCATCCCAGAAGAGGACAAAGCAGCAGTAGTTGGAACAATCATCAATTCCCGACTCGACTACGCAAACTCGCTCTACATAGGATTACCCCAATATCAGCTTGCGCGCCTACAGGTCATCCAAAACGCGGCGGCATGACTGTTACCAGGAAAAAAACCCTGGGAATCCATTTCCCCATCCCTAAGGAACCTACATTGGCTAACCGTAAAGAATCGGATCACTTTCAAGACCCTCTGCCTCACCCACAAATGCATACAAGGAAACGCTCCTCAATACCTTCGATAGAAAATAAAACACTACACACCCAATAGCAATCTTCGATCATCTAACCAAAACCTCCTCCTCATTCCCAAATACCGCTACAAAGCAAAGGGAGAACGAAGATTTGCAGTCCAAGGACCTCGGCTATGGAACGCTCTTCCGACCCCCATCCGCATGGAAGAAAACCATCTGGCCTTCAGGAAAAAACTCAAGACCTTACTCTTCTAGAAGCTGACAACACTAAACGCATTTAGCACCTCGAGGAGATTCAGTTCGCATTTGCAGCGCTTTACAAATCATTCATTCATTCAGCATTAAAACTGACAACACAGCGCGGACCTGAATTTCCGGGAGGCCGTCATATGACGGCCTCCCCTGTGCACGCGCCCTGCAGGGCGCGTGCGGAGCGCGCTGTGATCACCGAGTCACTGAGACTCGGGTGATCACCAATCCGAGTAAGGGGCCGGTCTCGGCCCCTTACCATGTGATCAGCTGTCAGCCAATGACAGCTGATCACATGATCAAAACAAAAGCTCTGTGATCATTTTTTTTTTCTCCTCAGGAAAAAAAAGCCAATCACCAGCTCATCTGCAAGGGAAATCGGGCACGAAGAGGCAATTATGCCTCATCTGTGCCACCTGCCATTGCCACCTGACAGTGCCCACAGTGCCACCTATCAATGCCCATGAGTGCCACCTATCAATGCCCACAAGTACCACCTATTAATGTCTACCAGTGGTGCCAATCAGTGCCACCTAGCAGTGTATCTATCAGTGTAACCGATCAGTGCCCATTATTGCCACCCATCAGTGCCCATCACTGCCACCCATCAGTGCCCATCACTGCCACCTATCGGTGCCCATTAGTGCCGCCTCATCAGTGTACATCAGTGAAGGAGAAAAATTACCTTTTTTAAAATTTTATAACAAAATATAATTTTTTTTTTTTAATTCGGTCTTTTTACATTTGTTTAACAAAAAATAAAAACCGTAAAGGTGAACAAATACCACCAAAAGAATGCTCTATTTGTGGGGAAAAAAATGATAAAAATTTCATTTGGGTACAGTGTTGTATGACTGCACAATTGTCATTCAAAGTGCATTAGCGCTGAAAGCTGAAAATTGGTCTGGATAGGAAGGGGGTTTAAGTGCCCAGTAAGCAAGTGGTTAAATGTATTTTTTAGTCAAATGCATCTAATGGAAATACGTGTGTAGCGGTGTATTTTCCACTAGTAACAAACATCCACCAATTTACCCCGCTGCCAGACTCCCATATATCACTTGCAGAGACAATGAACAGTCCTGTGCTGGTTTTGTTTTTTTTTTAATTTGGAGGGTACAACTTGGTTGGGGGAAAGAGGTATATGGGATGCCCATAGAATAATTCATTTCGCCATCATACTTAGAGATTTTACAGATTAGCACATAGTTTGAGCCTGAAGAAATGATGTGCATGTTTAACAGCTATGATCTTTCTCCTGCATCAACATGCAGACTATTGCTTCTCCTCTGCGTAAGTCCTGTAGACTATTACTTCCAGAACTTCCTCACCCATGACCGGGTAAGGATAAGGACATCACTCTTGATCGTGTAAGGGTGATGTTCCCAGAAATCCTCTCCTCCTGCACAAACTTATCCTGTAGTTAACAAATGTAATGTAATGTCACATCTTCTTCTGTAAGCAAGAAGAACCCACTTTGAATAGTTCCTCAAGCTGGCTCTGGCTGCTCGCTGCTACTAGGCCAGAGGCCTGCAGCACCTCTCCCCAGAGGCCCAGTAGTTTAAAAGCACACGTTGAGCGGTGGACTACTGTTTCCAGCTAGCCCAGCTTGCAAATCCTGTGCCCTCAGGCCACATCAATTTGACACATATCCCCACAGTCTCTCCTCTGATCCAGGACTCCTCATCATTGACTGTGTAATGATGAGGACTTCACTAATGACCGTGTAGAAGTGAAGTTCCCTCACAGACTTCCTGGCACATCCAGCCCACCACTGTGGTACACTCACCGACCTTTCACTGCCCCGAGTCCTTGATGGAGAACTTAACCGGACCATACGTTCCAACAGCTTCACTTGCCCCTCTGCTCCAGGAGTTCCTTATCAATGACTTTGTAAAGAAAAAGACATCGCCAATGACCGTGTAAAGGCGAAGTTCCCTCACAGTTCTCCCTGGGCCTCCTCCTGTGATTGGCACACCTGCTGTCTAGTATTCCATTCTCCACTTGACCCAGCCGACAACTCCCCCCAGTGGCATGTTACCTCAGCTTATATAGGAGGCCTGCCCCCTACCAAGACCAGTTGGGGATTTGTCAGGGCTCCCACATGAGCTGCCTGCCACTCCAGTTTTAGGCCCTGCCCCTCTTCCAGAACATTCTCCCTGGAAGCAGGGGAGGCGTCTCAGAACTAGAGCACAGGTGGTCACACCCACTGCTACACTAACCACTCCCAGCCCTCAAAGAGGAGCTTGCAGCATAGGCCTGCCTAAATTTACCTGCGCTGACAGTCTATTCAGTAAAAATCCTATTACTAGGACCTACCTATTGGTAGAGGGTGCTACACCTGAAACCAACCTAGTATCAGCCACTTCCATTTACTTGTACAGATGCACTCCAGAATTTGGAGCCATTCAGGTATGTTGTGTGTAAATGTGCTGACAAGTAACATGATAAAAGAAGGACAAAATAAAGTGAACAGGTGAAATCTTGGGGGAAGAAACTCCAGTTCATTGCAAGGCTGTCCTCCCAGATTTTGTTTGCTCTATATTTGCCAGGATCCAGCTGGAAGGAACGTGATGCCACCCATGCATAGGCAGAAGACGAGGGAAATATAAGTATAAACCCTATTTTTATATATTTTTTTCTTTACAGGTACATTCTACATCTACTAATAGTAGGTGATTTGTGAAGGAGGAGGGGGTTTGAACAGTGTAAGCGGTCCTTTAAAGTAAATTATGTTTTTTGCCCCATGGAGGGCAAAGCAACCTGTTCACAAACTTGAAATCCTCTCCATCTGCACATACTTCCCTTCCCAGCTACCTCTAGCTCCTGGGGCAAAGACCTGTACTTTGGGAGGCATGGGACTCATCAACCTTCCTCCCACAAATGCTTGGTGATTGGGCACTCAGACACCCAGAGCTTTTACATGGGAAGGGGGAAGTCCTTAGCTTTGCAACTTACACAGGACTTCTTCTCCAGATATAATAAAATATTTTCAATGGTGTAATTACCCTTTCTAATATGAGCAAATAAATGAAGTTCAGTGTAATGCCGCATACACACGGTCGGATTTTCCGACCGGAAATGTTGGATGTGAGCCTGTTGTCGGAAAGTCCGACCGTGTGTATGCTACATCGAACATTTGCTGCCGGACTTTCCACCAACAAATGTTTGCTAGAAGGTTCTCAAGTTTTCCGCCAACAAAACTTTGCTGTCGGAAAGTCTGATTGTGTGTACACAAATTCGTCGCACAAAAGTTTACGCATGCTCAGAATCAAGCAGAAGGAGCCGCACTGGCTATTGAACTTGCTTTTTCTCAGCTTGTCGTATGTGTTGTACGTCACCGCATTCCCACGTTCGTAATTGTTGGCTAACATTTGTGTGACCATGTGTATGCAAGACAAGTTTGAGTCAACAACTTTCGAACAAAAATCCATGGTTTTGTTGGCAGAAAGTCCGATTGTGTGTACGGGGCATTAGGGTTTACATACCATTTAAGAGAGCCTCTTGTTTTGCCCTGCATGGGTAAAGTACAGATTCCCTTTAAGACTATCTGAGCTGTGATTTAGATTTCAAGCTCTGTGAAAGTGTTAAGCTGCGTACACACAATCGGACTTTCCGATGGGAATTGTTCGATGACAGGCTGTTGGCGGTAAATCCGACCGTGTGAATGCTCCATCTGACAATTGTTGTCAGACTTTCCGCCAACAAATGTTGGCTAGCAGGTTTTCAAATTTTCCACTGACAAATGTGTGTTGTCGGATTTTCCGAGCATGTATACACAAGTCCGTCGGACAAAAGTTCAAAGTACAAACATGCATGCTCGGAAGCAAGGACGAGCCAGAAGCAGTCGGTCTTGTAAACTAGCGCTCGTAATTGAGAATTAACATTCGTAACGTGGCAAATTATGAAATCTCGAAATGCAGCACACATTCTCTTCTTCTTAAACCACTTGCTGCCCGCCCACCGTCAGATGATGGCGGAACGGTGCAGCTGTTATCCGGGGCCGCCGTCATATGACGGCGCTGCTTTCTAGGATCCCTAGGGGGGCGTCACTCGGGTCCCGGTGCGCGTGCCCGGCGGCCGCGATGTCCGCTGGGCACCCGCGATTGCCCGGTAACCGAGCAGGAAACACACAGATCCACGTCCTGTCAGATGGGAGGAGACCGATGGTGTGTTCCTTGTACAGAGGAACACCGATCGGTCTCCTCCCCTTGTGAATCCCCTCCCCCCCACAGTTAGAATCACTCCTTAGGAACACATTTAACCCTACAGCGTCCCCTCCTGGTTAACCCCTTCATTGCCAGTCACATTTATACAGTAATCAATGCATTTTTATAGCACGGATCGCTGTATAAATGTGAATGGTCCCAAAAATGTGTCAAAATTGTCCGCCATGTCCACCGCAATATCGCAGTCATGATAAAAATCGCAGGTCGCCGCCATTACTAGTAAAAAAAAATAATAATAATAAAAATGCTATAAATCTATCCCCTATTTTGTAGACGCTATAACTTTTGCGCAAACTAATAAATATACGCTTATTGCAATATTTTTTACCAAAAATATGTAGAAGAATACATATCGGCCTAAACTGAGGAAAAAATTTGTTTAAAAAAAAAAAAATTGGATATTTATTATAGCAAAAAGTAAAAAATATAGTGTTTTTTTCAAACTTGTCACTCTTGTTTTGTTTATAGCGCAAGAAATAAAAACCACAGGGGTGATCAAATACCACCAAAAGAAAGCTCTATTAGTGGGGAAAAAATGATAAAAATTTCATTTGGGTACAGTGTTGTATGACCGCGCAATTGTTATTCAAAGTGCGACAGCGCTGAAAGCTGAAAATTGGCTTGGGCTGGAAGGGGATGAAAATGCCCTGTATGGAAGTGGTTAATGGGATAATAATGAAGCTACTTTGCTGGTGATACTGATGGAGTTATTGCAAACAAATTTCTTTTTTTCTAGTGATATCAAGAATATTATTATGCTTTTTTTTTTTTATTTGGGCAAGTTCAAAGCTACAACTATGTTGGTGTCCCTTGCCAATTTTACATTGTATTTTTTTAAATGTAACTGCCTACTCCCAAAATGTCATTTGAAGTAAAACACATAGCCAAGTATTATTCTACACAATTTTTATTGTGCATTAAAAAAAGAAAACAAATAAAATTAGACATGTTATCTGCCAATAGAACTTAACCAAAAAGTCAATTCTATGCATCCAAAAATATAGAAAATATACCAAATCAAATCATTATTCAACCAAAAAAATAATGTCAAAGCAATAACTCCAAGGCCAATAATAAATAACACATTATCTCCTCTGAGTCCGCAACATGTATGGTTGACGAATGGCCATTCAGAAACGAACTGAAAAGTGCGAACTGAAAATCACGAAATGAAAAGCATGAAATGAAATGCGCGAATCAACACTCACCAAACTAAGGGTGGCGTTAAAGAGCTAAAAAAAAAACACGTAGTACGTCACTGCGTTTGTAATTGTTGGCCAACAATTGTGTGGCCCTGTGTATGCAAGAAAAGTTTGGGCCAACACCCTTCGGACAAAATTTCACTTTTTTTTGGCCAACAATCCGATCGTGTGTACAGGGCTGGTGCAAGGATTTTTGACATCTCAGCCTAATTTTTCCTCCCCCTCCTTGGCTCCGCCCCTGAACGCACCCCCATTGCACGAACATCAGTGTGACAGGAGTCGGCGCTAGAGGAAGCATGCGGCTGCAGTAGAGAGCACTGATCATAGAGGCATGCAGGGGATGTTTGCTTCCGTTCGATCAGGACATGTCCTCCAGTGCTGCGCCTCTATAATGACACTACAGAGCGGCTGCTTGAGTAACATGAAGCAGAGGCATCCCCAGCATCCCCCTAGATGTGCACGTTTTATCCCAGCAGTGCCCACTAGAGGTTATAACATTTATTACAGAGGTATTTATATTACAGCACCAAAAACTTACATAGCGCAGAGACGGAGAGTAGGGAAACCAGCGGCCCGGTGCCCTAGGCAGCAGTGCACCCCAGGTGGCTGCCTAATTTGCCTAGTGGTAGCACCGGCCCTGCATGTATACGAGGCTTTAGTCTCAGTAATTTACCAATTTTAAATAGAAAAAAAAATAGGTTCCAATTATCCTCAGGGTACAAATACACAGGCTTATTCAGCCAGGCTCAGGACAATATGTACAGCGCAGAAACATATAGCAATCAATCAGAAGATTTACATCACAGAACTGTCTTCAGTAAATAAAAAACATATTGTCTTTTATGAATTCTACACTTCACGCATTATCACTTCTCTTTGCACTGTGCTGGCGGTTAAACACGTATGTTTCTCTGTAGTTACTATGTGTGTGTGGCATGGAAACCTCACATTGGCTGCAATGTGCTAATTTGTGAACTGCATCATATTACTTTCAGTGGGAACTTCTTGAACTTTACATGCTAATGCATCCAGATCTACTTTTGGTGTGGTCAGTGTGTTTGGACCACAGGAATGTGTACAGTTCGTAATGGGTTGAATCTGTGATGTGGTTCCCAAAAAGGCCATGTGCACTTATTGTGCAGCATATGCTCTGCAAAGTGAAGTATGTACAAAGAGTTATACGTATATTTAAGATAAGAAAAAATATGTAGCAACATACTATCTAAAGCAGGAGCATAACTTTCACATAATAGGGCCCAGTAGAAAAAAACATTGTTTGGGCCACTACATCTTTCTTAGCTATACTTAAAGTAATAGTAAATCCTAACAATAACTATTCTTAAATAGTGTGGGCTCAATCCCAAGCTGTGCTGTCTGTGTCCATAGACGCTATCCCCCCCCCCCCCCCCCCCCTTACTGGCAGTGCTTGACAGCATCAGAAGCCAATGGCCATCATGTCCAGTGAGGAGAGTGAGAGCTGAGAAAGCCACTGCTCTTGGGCACAGCGGTGAAGATCGGACTCAGGAAAGTAAAAGGGGAGTGGGGGTGCACTCAGAAGGTTTTTTTACCTTAATGCAGAGAATGCATTAAGGCAGTGGCATAGTGTGGGGGGTGCGAGGCGGGCCATAGCCCCGGGCGCAACATTTAGGGGAGGCGAAATCACGGCTTGGTCCCCCAAACTTTCTATTTCCTGTGTCCCCTTGGCCTGCGCTCCAGCCGCCATGTTTAGTTCCAGGCTGATCCTGTAATTGGGCGAATGGTGTCATGTGCGGCTTTCCTTTTCCACTTCCAGCTCGGCACTGACGTCATTGTAGCACGCCGGACACCTTCGGCTCAGCTATTGTAGTGAACAGTGTAGTGTAGTAGACAGTGTAGTGTAGTGGACAGTGAAGTGGTGTAGTGGACACTGTGTAGTGGTCAGATAGGTCAGTGTAGTGGACAGGTAGGTCAATGTACTGGTCAGTATAGGAATCAGGTAAGTCAGTGCAGTGTATTGGTCAGTCTAGGGATCATGTAGGTCATTGTAGAGATTAGTGTAGTGGTCAGTGTAGTATTCAGGTAGGTCAGTGTAGTGGTCGGTGTAGGAATCAGGTAGGTCAATGTAGGGGTCAGTGTAGTGGACAGGTAGGTCAGTGTAGTGGACAGGTAGGTCAATGTACTGGTCAGTATAGGAATCAGGTAAGTCAGTGCAGTGTATTGGTCAGTCTAGGGATCATGTAGGTCATTGTAGAGATTAGTGTAGTGGTCAGTGTAGTATTCAGGTAGGTCAGTGTAGTGGTCGGTGTAGGAATCAGGTAGGTCAATGTAGGGGTCAGTGTAGTGGACAGGTAGGTCAGTGTAGTGGACAGTGTAGAAATCAGGTAGGGTAGTGGTCAGTATAGGAATCAGGTAGGTTAGTGTAATGGTCAGGTAGGTCAGTGTAGGAATCAGGTAAGTTAGTGTAGTGATCAGTGTAGGAATCTGGCTGGTCAATACTATTATAGGAAGGGAAGGGACTCATGGAGTGCTAAAAGTCCATATGTTAGGGGGCGCAAATCCAAAGACTGGCATCCCAGTCTTAGTCTATAGGGTTCAATATTGAGTTGGCCCACCCTTTGCAGCTATAACAGCTTCAATTCTTCTGGGAAGGCTGTCCACAAGGATTAGGAGTGTGTCTATGGGAATGTTTGACCATTCTTCCAGAAGCACATTTGTGAGGTCAGGCACTTATGTTGGATGAGAAAGCCTGGCTCACAGTCTCTGCTCTAATTCATCCCAAAGGTGTTCTATCGGGTTAAGGTCAGGACTCTGTGCAGGACAGTCAAGTTCCGCGACCTCAAACTCGCTCATGAAAGAGAAATGAAAAGTTGAAAGAGAGAGAGGGGGCCTCCATCATACCTGCATTCACCAATTATGGCCGCAGGCTGGTCTCCTGTAGGCTGAGGTAGCCAGAGCTGCTGTATGCTCTATAAATAAATCTGCCGCCTCCATAGAAAGCCCTTTTACAGCAGTGTGTGCAAGTTGGTGGGTGGAGGGGTGGGGGCAGAAACAGCAGGGATGGGGTGGGAGGCGGAGCAGATTCAGCCTCCTCTGTCCTGTTCATATAACACACTGTGCCGGGCACTGACATTTGTTTTTCTCAATATCTCACTCATAGGATTCCGCCCCTAACTCACAGGCAGAAATGCCCCAGCCAGCAATGACAAGGAGATGATGCAACGAGCAGTGCTGCTAATGAAATAGGATGGATTACTCGGGGTGTGTAGTACCCCAACAGGGCACAGTGTGCCCCTCACACTGGAGTATTTGCCACTGCACATGGGGTGATTAAGGTGTGCCCAGGCAAACCTCCTATGCATGCTATTTATCGTGTGCATGAACCCTTACAGTCTGGATCTGAAAATGAAGGCAGGATTCTGACTGTTATTAGGTTCACACTATTGTGGTTTCCCTGCAGCTGTGTTTGCGTGGGTACAGCAGCACAATAATTTAAAAGAGCAACTGTACCCTTTGCAAGACTGCAGCTGCTGGGATACCACATTGTGTTATGTGCTTTCCAGCATGTGAAAATGCATTGTGGTTTTCAATACATGGGGGTGCCATTAGGAATTAATAGTTTAAGCAAGGAGGTGTAGATCGTGCTGGAATGATTCGATCAGTCACTGCTGTAAGGTAGGTAAGGTGTGGGCAGATGGGAGGAGTTGGTTCCCAGAAGTTTGTGTCCAGTTTGAGGAAAAGGTGGTGGTGGGCCCTATTGGGGACTGCTGCTACCTCGGGGTACCGCGCCCGGTTTCCAGTAAATGTAGGTGTTAAAGACATTTTATTTGAAGTCACAGCAATAAAATGAGGCAAACGCGTTTCGGGGGACTAAGGACTCCCCCTTCACCAGGGCTGCTATTGAGAGTTGTTAAAGAATGGTCCTGTTGGAGGTTGACTTAGGCACATAGATTGGACTGATGCTGCCTTTGAACACACAGTCTGCATTTGGACATCTATCGGTCCAATCTGTGTGCCTAAGGCTTCAAATAAAACGTCTTTAACACCTACATTTACTGGATACCGGGAGAAAGAAAGAAAGAAAGGTTTATGTTAGCAATCTATATACATCAGCCCCTAAATACAAAAGATGTGAAAGTAAAGGAGCACCCGGTATCCAGTAAATGCAGGTATATATCCTGCGTATATTAAAATGACATCCGCAGATGGGATCTCCCATCCCGGGTGGGCTTTATATGACATCCTACGCTTCCCCCTGTGTCACAGAGGAGCCGATGCGCGTGCTCAGTGGCCGTGATGTCCGCCTGGCTAAAAATAAAACAATAAAGGGAAAAAGCAAAAGAAAAAAAGATGAAAAAAGAAGAAGCAAAAAGAAGAAAGAAAAAAAAAAATGTTTTATTTTTAGGTTCAACCTTGCTGTGTTGTCATCTGGTCATTGGTTGTGCAGGGTTTGAAACAGGAAAATCTGGATGCCGTACACCGGATAAAGTTGAAAACATCTTCTTTATTGTAAAACTTGGATCATAAAAAACAGGACAATCAGGCGGGTGGTACAGACACAGCTGACGCGTTTCGCGCTCTAGTTCGAGCGCTTACTCATAGCTATGGCTGCGGCATCCAGATTTTCTTGTTTCAAACCCTGCTTCAATTTGCATTTAGCCAGCACCTGGGACTCCTCTCCTCTGAAGGATTCACTAACACACACCTGAAAGCAAGTTCTCCTGAGCGGTGATTCATTTTCTCTGTCTTGTCTGCACCAATGGTCATTGGTTGTGCTTATTGTCTATCTCTTTGCCCTGTGTGTCCCCATTGCCCTATGGTCCTTAGTGACTTTTGGCTGGGGGTGGGGGAATCTTTTATAAAAACAGACACTAGTATTAGGAAACAGAATAACCTCTAAATAAGCTAAATTCTTGTATGCCTTTTCGAAATCAAGGACCATTTACCTGCCTCACCTACTTGAGCTCCCAGTATTTATACATTTATGTAACGCTTTTTATTGGAGGTGAGTACTGTTTTTATTATGGGACCTGCGCTTAACAGTTGCTCCCCCCGAAACCTCAAAGATATTTAATACACGTTACGTGTTACAGGCATCTCTATAAGTTTTTGAACATTACACACAATATAAATATATCCTAATAACTTTAATAATTTTACATACTAGTCCCCCTTTGCATGTAATAAATTCTATACAAAAGGTGACACTACCACTTAACTACAGCCACGACAAAAGGGGAGGGGGGGAGGGGAACACCACAGCTACGTCTTCTGTGGCGATTAAACCTGACGGGACAGAATCCCCTTTTTATAGCCTTTTTAGGGGCAAGTTATATCCAGATTTACCTGGATTTTCCAGGGGCTGGCACATGAGACCCAATATAGGTCACATGTATACCTCTCCTAAGCCACATGAGTACTCGGAGGTCCCCCTGAAAGCCAGAGCTCCCAGGGGGAAGTTGAAACTGCCTATTCCTGCCGCTCTTCCCATCAGGAAAAGGGGAGTTGAAACCGCCTTCCCCTTTTCCTATCATGGGACAGCAGGCAGGAACCCTAACCACCAATCATATTTAACATAAATAAAACGCAGACAAGAGTTGGATTTATAAGGCCGCGGCTGTTTATTATTGGTTTCAAAAACAATATATTAATTCATCATATAAAAACTAAATAAATAAACTTTAAGCAACCTAGCCACTACAGGCTGCATATAATATATTCTCAACTTCATAACTTTCCAAAAGACAGATGGTTTAAAACCACCTGTCCTGAAAACCCCGCACCGTGGCCATTTCAACACAGGAATTCAAGTCTGTGTTAAAAATATCCAACCCAATGTCAGATAGATGGATTTCATCCTTTCTGTACAAACCTTTTATACCTCCCTCTAACTCCATATGTCTGAAAGATAAAATGCCTAACCTGATTAGCAACTTGGATACTGCTCTATTCGCCCTTTTCCTAACTTTTTCCAAGGGGCGCATAGAAGGAGGATAAAGCCAACACAGTCTTTGCACTACCTCGGAAAAAATTACAACAGAGTAAGGAAAAGATGACTAAATCCTGAGTAAATCATCCCTAATCCCATAAATGATATCTAATGTTTTCCATTTTCCAATATCATTCCCTCCAAGATGTATAATCAATACATCCAGTGGAGGAAAACGCTGAAGAAGCTTACCTAATTCTAAATTTAAATCAGCCCATAGCATACCTCTCCTACCACTCCAAAAAACCCTAAACTTCTTTGGATCCAAACCTAAATTTTCAGTATACACTATTTTCTTAACTCTTAGTTGTACCCAAAAAATGTAGGAATGTCCGATAATCCATATTACCCGGCATTTACCTGTAATGAATCAAAAAAATTGATTAGGACGAATATATAACAAATAGCTATTCGATTTTCATCTACCAACTTTCTTAATCAAGATAGCGTCTAACCCTAACCTTGAAGCTTCAGTAGCTGCTCCAATTCTAAATGAATGAGATGTGAGCTGAGAATTTTGTAAATAAAGTTTTTAAGCATTTCTTCAGGACGCAAATTATTTGGTATTTAGTAAGAGGAGACCCTGACTCATGTATGAAAAAACCTGACCCCGCTAAAGGTCTTAAGCCCCATACACACTAATAGATTTTCTGCAGATTTTTGTCTTTAGATTTATCAAAACCATATAATATGAGGTCAAACCTTAAGCGTTTCAATTTAAATGCAATCAGGCAGGCCATTGCACTACATGGTTTTGGTAAATCTGAAGACAATAATCTGCAGAAAATCTAATAGTGTGCATGGGGCTTAATACGAAAATAATTGTTTAATAATTTTACTGGACAAATGGGAGAACCACTACAGGCATATAGATTGTTCCAAGTACCTTTTTCCCAATTTGATCGGTTTTCAACCTACTAATAAAAATTTTAACATTTGTATTAGAAATAATAATATCAGAAGCTCGAATAGAAATCAACTCAGAAACTCTAAGAGCAGCAAAAAGAGTGACTCGAATGAAGAAAAACAAAATCTATCAGTAACAGAACACATTTTACCCAAAATATTTGGAGTAATAGGTTTACGTGGATCTGTTGTAAAATTGTTTTTCTTATAACATTTCAACGCCTGAAAAATACTGCAGACAAGACGGTAAATTATTAAGTTTAAGAAAAAATTCGACTCCAGACAATTTTTTTGTACATATAACCATGAATACTGTTTAGTAAATAAAAAATTAAAAAATAGCAACACTAAACCTTCAGAAAAAGAACCCGTAGGTTCTTGGATAGAATTCAAAAAGGAAAGCCATATTAACCAGGCTGATTGATATCCAGCCCAGGTCGAAAGTGCCACAGAATTCTTAATACACTCAGATACGGGCCTTAAACAAGGTCCCATAAATTGGATGGACACGGTACTCCCACTTGGTCCGCATCCAGAAACAGCTGGAAGAAACGATCCATCTGTAGGCGAGATACTGAATCCGTCAAGTCATTGCCCTTTCCAGCAACACGAAATGCTTTCAATCAAATATTCAAACTTAGACATTTGAAGATTAAATGTCACAACAGGACAATGACCGGCGGAGACTTAGATGTTAAGCAATTGATGGCATACATGACTCCCTTATTATCAGTTCTTACCAATATCCGCTTACTTACAAAATAAGGACTCCAAATCTCCAAGGCCACAATAATTGGGAATAATTCTAAAAGAACTATGTTTTTTAAATAACCTTTTCCTTGCTATTTTGCACTCCAACGTTCCGCGCACCAATGCCATATTTGCCATATTGCAACAAAACCAAAAGACCCAGCGGAGTCAGTGAATAGAAAAAAGTCTTTGTCCAAAATAAATTCTTTCTGCCACATAGCCCCACCATTAAAATGAGTAAGAAATTGCAGCCTAACTAGGAGATCTTCCCTCATATCATGTGTAATCCTAATATTAGAAAATCTGGATTTTAAGCCAGAAATTGCAAAATATAATCTTCTAGAGAACACTTTCCCAATTGGCATAATCCTAGATGCAAAAGCCAAAAGACCTAGAAGTGACTGCATTTCCTTCAAACATACTTTCTTTTTGCGAATTACAACCAATAATAAAGCCCAGAGCTTTTTACTTTTTCATCAGGTAGTCGAAACTCCCTAAAATTAGTATCAATAGTGATACCCAAAAATTGCAGACAAGTAGAGGGCCACGCCGTCTTTTCAAAAGCCAAAGGAATACCAAAGTGACAGCAGATAAATAATAAAAAATAATAAAAAAGAACAGTCAGAAGAATTAGACGGGCCTAAAAATAAAAAATCATCTAAATAATGAATTATACATTTTGAACTGGATTCTGAACTAACCACCCATTCTAAAAAAGTAGAAAATTAATCAAAATAAAAACAAGATAGAGAACAACCCATCGGTAAACATTTATCAAAATAAAAGTTACCATTAAAGAAAAAACCTAATGAATTAAAACATAAGGGGTTAATTGGTAAAAGACGGAAAGCCGATTTAACATCGGCCTTTGCCATAAGAGCTCCCTTCCCTAAACATCTAAGCTTTTTTTAGAGCGTCTTCAAAAGAAGCAAGTCACTGACGCAAGGCTATCGACAATTTGGTCATTAAGCGATTGTCCTTTAGGAAATGATAGATGATGTATTAATCTAAAAGAAGTCTTATCTTTTTTAGGGACAATACCCAAAGGAGAAATCCTAAAATTATTAAAAGGGGGAGAGCTAAAAGGGCCCTCTAACCTCCCTTCTTTAATTTCCTTAGAAATTTTTTCAGAAACTATATCTGAAAAATACTCTAAAGACTTTAATTTTTTTACTAAAGTACACCCTTGACCAGAAAATAAAGTAATAAAAACCCATCTTGAAAGCCTTCAATTAGAAGCTGGGCCCTCAGCTTGTCTGGAAATGTTCTGAGCCATGGGAGCATATTTTGTAATTTTACGCGGCGTTAATGCTTTTCGAAAAATTCCTTGGTTGTTGATTTGTTGCGGACATTTCTTTAAAAACACTTTGCCACTGGATGTGTTCCTGCACAGAAGGCACACTCATGCTAGTACTTACATGAGGTCGGCCAATTGCATTGACTATCGTTAAAATTGAAGCAAATTCCTTTTTTATATACGGAATTGCTGGAGAGTTGAATATTCAGATTCTGCCTGGCATAAACTAATCTTCGGGGTAGAAAAAGGTTCAGCCAGAGGCCAACATCCTTTACTCCCCATTTCAATGTAGGATGCACTGATCATTTTTGATGAAAAGCCTCGTCATAATTATACCAGGCAGAACCGCCAAAATTCCTAAATGCTTCAAGCACAATGTCTAAATGCTGGAAAAGCCCAACGCTCTTTTCTGGAAATTTCTCACACAAAAGTCCAGAAAAAATACAAAAAGCCTGTAACCAATTGTTATTAGACTTAGCTATAGGTCTCCGTCTATCCTCGTCCTCTTTTTTGTCAGATTTACTAACAAAATCTTTGGCAGACGGAATTAGTGACAAAATATCTCTAAACTCCCTGCGCCAAATTTTTTTCTTTAAATAAACTAGATAAGTGGAAGTCTAAGAGAGTTATTTCACATGTAAGAGACTCTTTTAAACAAGTTTCCGGTGAAATTTTGAGCTTTTGCTGATTGAGGGAATACCTGTATCTAAATTAGCTTGAGAAGCCTGGACGCCATTAGCTGATATTCCCCTAGATTGCATCCATACTCCCATAACAGAAAGATCATTTGTTTGTACAGCATAATTTGGCATAGCCTGAGCTTAGCTAGTAGCTGCCTGTATATCCTTAGCCAGCTTAGCCAATAGCTCAGCTATATTTGATAAGATAGTCAATGAAGATGACTCACCAGTTCCTTGTTGCTGTGGGTGTTGCACGGGGTAGGCGAATCCTGGCTAGCCCCATCATTTCTAATGCTTGCTTGTGTCATAGGAGCCGAGTCAATAGCAGTCATGGTAACTGCCCCTGCTCTGGCGTCTTCATGTTGAGAGAATGGCCCATGTACTGTCGCTCCACCTCTTGGAACGCTTTCAGTCCCATCTTCGGTCACACCTCCAGCTGTGTCCATGACTGAGTTTTGCGCCACTACTCTTGACCTGTTGCCGGCCACGCCTCTAGCCTTGCCTCCTGCTGCTCGGTAACATTCTGGAGAAGACCGCCCATTCCTTCTATTTGCCGACGTACGCAGTACGGAGGGGGAGTGTCTTTGGCGCGGGACGCGCCTCCTCTTCGCTGTTTCACTCACCAGAGCAGGGTTGATGCCTCCTCTTATTCTTCGACACGGAACCTCTTCTTGAAGATCCGCCTTCTTGATGCAGCACAGGCTCCCAGATGGAGATTTCTCGCAATCAGCTCAACTTCGGCCGCCATATTCCAGGTTCCGTCGGCGGCTGTTGCGGCTCCCACCGGAGCCTCTTGACCTGACGATCGCGGTAGGTTCAGGCACTGCCAAATCCAGGCTTCTCCTCCATGTTCTCCTGCCCGCTCTATCAGCCGCCGCATCAGGCTCATCTTCTGGCCGCAGAAGACACTGTTTGTTCAATGGAGGATACCTCCTAGAACACCACAGCTACGTCTTCTGTGGCGAATGAGCCTGACAGGATGGAACCTACTTTTTATAGCCCTTTTTGGGGCCAGTTACATCCAGATTTAACTGAATTTTCGCGGGCTGCCACACGAGACCCAGGAGAGGTCACCTGTATACCTCTCCTATGCCACGTGAGTACCCGGAGGTCCCCCTGAGAGCCAGAGCTCCCAGGGGGAACTTGAAACTGCCTATTCCTGCCCCTCTTCCCATGAGGAAAAGGGGATATGAAACCACCTTCCCCTTTTCCTATCATTAGTGAATATATCATATTGGAAAGTAAAACAAAGTAACTAATTACTAGAGCTGCCATACTCCCACATAAAGCTTTGCTGAGTAGCCAAAAATTTTTTGGCAGAAACTTAAGGGGATAGAGAAAAAAATCAGAGGCCAAAATGAGGTCCTTACAGACAGCAATGGCGTGGATGTCATGTTGAATTAATTTTTGGTCAATTTATAAAGCACAGAGGTTCTGGGATATGTACAGTATATGAAGACCCAAGCATGAAGGAGGTGCTCTATGTTGGAAAAGTTGACTCTGGAACTTTTGCAAGTAATGATGACTATGTAGCATTTTACAAACATTTTCATTTCATGTAAACTTACTAACGGTAACAATGATTACTATTTACTAATTTTCTAACTCTGAAAAATCTTACAAAACCATTGAAAGTGAAAAGTTAACTCTACAGTTCAAAATAATATTTCTCCTGGAATCTCTTTTTAATGGTACTTTTTAGCTGTCAATGGCTAAAGAGAAATCCAATGAGATGTCTAATGTTAGGCCCAAGAACTGCTCCTTGGGCCCAACATTAGACATCTCATTGGATTTCTCCATAGATTTATATGGATTCACATAGATCTTTTTTCATAGTATTAACACATTTGTTTTATATGCAGGATTCAAGAAGATGGGAATTGTTATTTATTACTTGAAGAAAACACTTTGAATTTGATGTTCAGCTAGCTCTGCAGCTACAAACATTTGCAGTCATAGTTACGTAGTTAGTCAGGTTGAAAAAAGACACAAGTCCATCTAGTTCAGGGGTATGCAACCCCTGACACTGGTACCGTAATGGCACTCGAAGCCTCTTGACTCATCGATCGTCAGTTTTTTGTCATGGGGAAGAGATTGGGTGCAGTTCTACTGGGGGGGGGGTTCCTGTTTCCAGGAGGAGGAGGACTGTCATTAGCCACTGCTTAAGCCAATCACAGTCCTGCTAGTCCCGTCCACCATCTGGAGGAAGATGACTCGCTTGGTTGCCACTACCAATCTCAGAAAGAAGGGATTTCACTGTGTTTGTGAAAACCACAATCAGGTGACAGTTTGCGGAATTACTGTTGAGCTTCTGGAAACTTTGTTGAAATTATTCCTGAAGCTTTGCGTCACTTACTACTGAACCCCAACATTCTGTATCCCTTCAAGCCACAGCCAGTATTCAGCACAATGAAAATCACACCTTTTTCTGTGGCGCAAAGCGCTGCACTTCTTCTCAGCTGCGGTGACCCAACTTATGATCCTGCACACAGATGAGCAGGAGGTTACAGTGGTGGGGCAGATGAGCAGGGTAGTACAGTGGTGGGGTTGATGTGCAGGGAGGTACAGTGGTGAAACAGATTTGCAGGGAGGACAGTGATCTGAGGTGTGAAGGTGCATGAATTGAGGCATGAGAGTGCAGGATGTTAATTTCTTACTACTAAAGCAATTTACAGCATTTTCTTTATAAAAAATCCTTTTCGTGATTGAGAGTGTGAAGTTGACATTTTTTTGTTATAAAATCGACATGCTCAATTTCCTTGAAAACATTTTTCGGCACACTGTGCTCAAAAGGTTGCCTACCCCTGATCTAGTTCAACCAAAAAAAAAAATCAGATTTTTATGAATAAAAAGTATTTTAGCCACACAGTGTGCACTATATATTTTTTCATTGGTTTTTAGATGGTACTGCGGTTGGAATTTAAGAGTGACAATGTGCAGTTGTTAAAAACCATAGCTCCCAACTGTCCCTGATTTCGAGGGACTGTCCCTGATTTGGAGAAATGTCCCTCTGTCCCTCTTTCCCCCTCATTTGACCCTCATTTTGGTCTGATCTATATAGTTGTATTTAAAATGCACTTTTTATCTTACAAAAAGTGTTACCAAGTGCTAAAACTTTCATTCAGTGTCTAAATTGCTGCATTTTTACATTTTAAAAGCCAATATAAAGGAAGTGTAGTGGTAAAAAAATAAGTTCTTGTGGATTTAATTAACCTTTTTTTTGGTTAATTCTCCTTTAATGGGGTGTGGCACGGGGCGTGTCCTATGCCTACATACGTTTGTTAGTAGGTGTCCCTCATTCCCATCTCAAAATATTGGGAGGGATGGTTAAACAGCTAGTGCGATCAAAGGGATAAATGTGTGCCTAGCCAGTGTTTGTGTACACTATGTATGGTGCTTTTTCTTGGGGAAATTATAGATTTTATTCCCTGGTTTGCAGGTAAAGAAAATCCATCACTTCCCCACTGTCAGAACCAAGCTCTGCCTTGTTTACATAGGCAGAGCTCCGCTCTGTGTCTTGGCCTGACGATCGGCAGGTGCAAGCACCTGCTGATCGGCTGCTGCTGTCATAAATCACAGCAGAAGTGGCATGCTGGTGGCCCCCTACTCAGAAGTGCAGAATCACATATTGTATACAGGCATACCCCACTTTTAAGTACACAATGGGGTTTATTTACTAAAGCTGGAAAGTGCAAAATCAGGCACACTTCTGCATAGAAACCAATGAGCTTCCAGGTTTTATTACCAAAGCTTAATTGAACAAGCTGGGGTTAGAAGCTCATTGGTTTCTATGCAGAAGTGAGCCTGATTTTGCACTTTCCAGCTTTAGTAAATAAACCATATTGTGTACTTAAAAGTGGGGTATGCCTGTATATATATATGTGTTTCTGCACAGCGCAGCAGCCCTGTAGCAGTAAATCTGCTAAAGGGCGGTCGGCAAGCAGTTAAGAGATCTTGACACTTCACTACAGATAAATTTGTCCGCATAGTGCCAGATGCTGGCTCCCCAAATGGCTCTTTCTCAACCCCAGAGTCAATAGTGTATGAAAAGAAGGCCACATTGCAGAATCAAAAGTCACTAACAAAGATTATTAACCACTTCAGCCCCAGAAGGATTTACCCACTTCCTGACCAGGCCATTTTTTGCGATACAGCACTGCGTCGCTTTAAATGACAATTGTGCGAGCATGCAATGTTATACCCAAACAAAATTGATGTCCTTTTTTTTTTTCCCACAAATAGAGCTTTCTTTTGGTGGTATTTGATCACCTCTGCAGTTTAAATTTTTTCGCCCCATCAGCAAAAAAAGACCCACAATTTTGAAAAAAAAACAATATTTTTTATTTTCTACTCTAAAACACACCCAATAATTTAAAAAAAAAATCTAATTTCTTCATCAATTTAGGCCAATTTGTATTCTGCTAGATATTTTTGGTAAAAAAACCCCCAATAAGCGTATATTGATTGGTTGGCACAAAAGTTACAGCGTCTACAAAATAGGGGATAGATTTATGGCATTTTTATTTATTTATTTATTTTACTAGTAATGGCGGTGATCTTTGATTTTTAGTGGGGCTGCGATATTGCGGCGGACAGATCGGACACCTAACTTACTTTTTTGCCATTTTTTTTTTTTGGAAACCAGTGACATTATTAAAGTGATCAGTGCTAAAAATATGCACTGACATTGTACTAATGGCACTGTCAGGGAAAGGGTTAACATCAGGGGCGATCAAGGGGTTCAAACAAGTGGTTACTGCCCCCACCTGTACCTGGTCACTGCAGCGAGGAGCATTGGAAAGGCAAAACATATGAAAAAAAACAAAGATTTCCCAGCTCAACTTACCGACCAGCCTGCGACCAACCGAATTGACCTATCCAACAGTATGCTTTAAAAACAGAGGTTTAGTTGCACACATTTGCAAATACATGCGTAAGCCACAGAGCCCTGGCAAGGCACCCCATTTTCTGTGGACCTAAAGTCTAATTTCTGTGAGTTTGTACTATGAATTATATTGGCCAGGTAACACACTGACACATTTGCTGCCATAGTGCTATGGGTTGGGTGTTCAGTGTGCCCCTGCGCCTTTAAGAAGGGATGGGCTCCCTTCAGGTTTATCTTTATCTTCCCTATACCTGTCCATCTAAATGCATGTGCTTTCATTGCTGGAGACTCACAGAACATAGAGTTTAGGTCCACAGAAAATGGGGCCTTGCCAGGGCTCTGTGGCTTACGCATGTATTTGCAAATGTGTACAACTAAACCCCTAATCTACTTTGGAAAACATGGCACTTATTAAAATACTAAACCTGCCTAGAATACGAGCTTCACTTCTGCTTTGGCACCCAGCTTTTCTCTCCCCCTGCATTGACCTCATTTGAGAAGGTGCCCAAGTGGACACTTGAGCCCATAAATAAAGTTCTTATTGTTTTTCGAGCTTCACTCGTGCTGATTCTTTGTGAATTGTACTCCCTGTCATTGAGTGTACCACTGTAACTGCAGTATTATGTTCAAATGTTCTTTTGGGCTACTATCATTGTGCCGTATCCTTCAATAAAAAATGTATTCTAAAAAAAAAAAAGGTTTTAAATGATGTATGCATGATACAAGTGAAAATTGGTTGTGATAGAAATACCGTGAAGTTTGTTTTCCTGCAAAGAAGCAGACCTGTGAAAGTATAGTATGGGTGGACCTCTTGTCTGGTCCTAGGCTGCTACCGCTCTGATTTGTGACAAAAGGATTGCTCAGCCGATTTGTACTGAGGATTGCCTAATACAAAAGTTCATTTTACCAAAGGTCTTTCTGAGTCATTTATTGGTTAAGAGCAACAAATACAGCAAATGTGTTATGGGGGGAAACGCCTCCTCTTTATTCAGGGATTGAGCAGTCAATGTTAGTAAAATCATGATGCATAGTTGCCAACATTGTAAAGAAAAATTTAGGTACACTTTTTTGGCTGTAGGCGGAGTCTTGTTATAATCAGGGGGCGGGGCATGCATTTGTGGGCGTGGCATACGGGGAAGTAAAAATGTGGTGCGTGGTTTACGCGAAATAGTGGGCGTGTCTTAAATGGGCGTGGCTCAAAGGGGGTGTGGTTAGAGTCTGAGATGAATGAGGGATGGAGAGGGAAAGGGGGGAGAGGGATGGAGGGACAGCAGCCCCAGATCCTACACAACAATGGAAATATGTGTATTCTAGAAAGTTTAACAATCAGCAGATAAAGATACTCCAAACACCTGGTGTTAGTACTTCAATCATCCCGGCACCATGGTTGTTATGGTGTCAGGATGATTGAAGTGCATTATTTCTATTATTACATTGTAATATAAAATGAAATCATTCAACTCACCATAATGCTGAATCAGTGGGATCCCTGAGCGTGTCACCTGCCACGTCGCCTGGCACCAGCCGTCCGTCCTTGCATCAGGTGTCCCAGCAGAAACCGTCCATGCATCATGTGCCCCCAGCAGAGTCCGTCCTTGCATCAGGTGCCCCCAGCAGAGTCCGTCCTTGCATCAGGTGCCCCCAGCAGAGTCCGTCATTGCATCAGGTGCCCCCAGCGGAGCCCCCCTTACATCAGATGTCCCCAGCAGAGCCCCCTTACATCAGGTGTCCCCAGCAGAGCCCCCCCTTACATCAGATGCCCCCCAGCGGAGCCTCCCTCACATCAGAAGTCCCCAGCGGAGCCCCCCCACACACCAGGAGTCCCCTCACACCAGGAGTCCCCAGCGGAGCCCCCCTCACACCAGGAGTCCCCAGCGGAGCCCCCCCTCACATCAGGAGTCCCCAGCGGAGCCACCCCTCACACCAGGAGTCTCCAGCGAAGCCCCCTCACACCAGGAGTCCCCAGCGGAGACCCCCCTCACATCAGGAGTCCCCAGCGGAGCCCCCCTCACATGAGGAGTCCCCAGCGGAGCCCCCCTCACACCAGGAGTCCCCAGCAGGGCCCCCTCACATCAGGAGTCCCCAGCGGAGCCCACCCTCACATCAGGAGTCCCCAGCGGAGCCCCCCCTCACATCAGGAGTCCCCAGCGGAGCCCCCCTCACACCAGGAGTCCCCAGCAGAGCCCCCCTCACATCAGGAGTCCCCAGCGGAGCCCCCCTCACATCAGGAGTCCCCAGCGGAGCCCCCCCTCACATCAGGAGTCCCCAGCGGAGCCCCCTCACATCAGGAGTCCCCAGTGGAGCCCCCCTCACACCAGGAGTCCCCAGCAGAGCCCCCCTCACATCAGGAGTCCCCAGCGGAGCCCCCCTCACATCAGGAGTCCCCAGCGGAGCCCCCCCTCACATCAGGAGTCCCCAGCGGAGCCCCCTCACATCAGGAGTCCCCAGTGGAGCCCCCCCTCACATCAGGAGTCCCCAGTGGAGCCCCCCTCACATCAGGAGTCCCCAGCGGAGCCCCCTCACACCAGGAGTCCCCAGCGAAGCCCCCCTTATGTCAGGAGTCCCCAGCAGAGCCTTCCTCACATCTGAGTCCCCATCAGACTATACAGCCCCTCTCCCCGTGACATCCAGACTATACGGCCCCTCCCCCCGTGACATCCAGACTATACGGCCCCCCCCTGTGACATCCAGACTATACAGCCCCCCCTGTGACATCCAGACTATACGGCCCCCACCCTCTGACATCCAGACTATACAGCCACCCCCTGTGACATCCAGACTATACAACCCCCCGTGACATCCAGACTATACAGCCCACCCCCCGTGACATCCAGACTATATGGTCCCTCCCGTGACATCCAGACTATACGGCCCCCCCGTGATATCCAGAGTATACGGCCCCCCTGTGACATCCAGACTATACAGCCTCCCCCGTGACACCCAGACTATACAGCCCCCCTGTGACATCCAGACTGGCCCCCCTGTGACATCCAGACCAGCCCCCCCGTGACATCCAGACTGGCCCCCCTGTGACGTCCAGACTGGCCCCCCCCTGTGACATCCAGACTGGCCCCCCCTGTGACATCCAGACCGCCCCCCGTGACATCCAGACCGGCCCCCCCTGTGACATCCAGACCAGCCCCCCCTGTGACATCCAGACTGGCCCCCCCGTGACATCCAGACCGGCCCCCCCTGTGACATCCAGACCGGCCCCCCCTGTGACATCCAGACCAGCCCCCCCCCGTGACATCCAGACTATACGGCCCCAAAGTTGGTCGAGCGGAGCCGCATGGTTACAGTAGAGATCGAGCTGCGGTGCCGCCCATCCCCCGCCCCTTTCCATAACAGGTCATAGAGACTGGTAGCGGGGCGGAGCAGGCCGGGGGGTGGGCGGCGCCGCAGCTCAATCTCTATTGTAGCCATCTAGCCAGCCTACGGTCTCCTTGAAAATGGCGGCCGGCGGAGACATCGTCTTGGCCGGGAGCGGACCTCTAGCAGCCGGCGGCAAAAAAAGGGAAAAACCGAATTTCTCAGGACATCTCTCGGGAAACGATTAGATCGGGAAAAGGTCCTAAATCCCGGGAATGTCCTGAGAAATTCGGGACAGTTGGCAAGTATGCATGATGGAATGCACTAGAGGATGTGTGATAAGGCTTGATAAAGACTAGTGTTTCCTAACGGTACTAAGAGCGGCAGGCCAGAGGGAAAGTTAGGTAGGATTCTTCAGTAAGTAAAAAGCATAAAAAAGGTAAACAGCAATGGTTACATTTTTATTTTTACGGTAATGCTATATGAATGGAGACACCTAATAAATATAAAGTAGGTGCTGTCTCAATTTGGCTGCAAAAGTTAAAAAGACACTTTAAAGTGGAGTTCCGCCCCCCACAAAGAAAAAATTAAAAGTCAGCAGCTACAAACATTGTAGCTGCTGACTTTTAATATTAGGACACTTACCTGTCCAGGGATCCCGCGATGTAGGCAACCCAGCTAATTTTCAGGTCGGCTCTCAGGTGCTCCACTGCCTTTCGGATTTACAGCCAGTTCCCTACTGCGCAAGCGTGAAGTGCGCTGCACTTTCTAACTGGCCTGGTGGCGGAGGAAGGAGGAGGGGGGCTGAACTTCCGAGGGACGTCGCCGCGGCGCAGTCTCACGGAAGTGGGGACGGGTAACTGTCAGAAACAAACTGAAAGGTGCCAAATGTGGCACCAAAAGGGTGGGGGGAGGAAGCAGATAAGCGGAGCTTCCACTTTTGGGTGGAACTTTAAAGTGACAGAAATTTGAGGACTGACATGGTTGTCTTTCTTGTGAAAATACTAGTTGTCTGGCTTCAGTATTTTCTGAATCTTGTTCCTTATGTTGATGCTTCTTTCAGGTCCAGGGTCCAGGGGCTCCTGATCATGTGACCTCTATGACATTCACTATGACACTAATTACAGTGGCACAAAATCCGGAACACTGCCTCCACCTCCTATTATGCAAAATCCCTTAAAGAGCTGGCAGGAGGCATCCGCAAGGGGTCAAAGGAAAGCAATAAACATTGCTGATCAGATAGCAAGGAGTGTGTTGGACTGATGCAGAGAGACTGATGTTCTCACATAGGTACTATGCAGAGTACTGTGGGATAGGGGCTTTTTGGCTGGGGGGTGCTGGTGGGTGATTAAAACCTCTCCCCACCCAAAAAAATGAGACATAAAACACAAATTTTGGCTGATTTCAGGTGGCCTTTACATGGAAGTTAAGGCTAATATAAGTCCGGTTACATTGCTGCCTCCACCCACCTCATACCTATGCGGCATACTATTTTTAAATTACAGAGTAAATTAGTGTGGTCACTAATTGAGAAGCTGCGGCTCCTATGTGTCATTGACTGTTGCAGTGCATGGGAGAAAACAGTGACAACAGGCAGTGGAAACTGGCAGATGAAATCGTGGCTCTGTGAATTAAGCCCTAATGTAAAGTGCACACTGATACAGGAGCAACAGCTGACCGTGCCGAAGCTGAACAAATGTATTTACACTGATCTCTTTTTCAAATTGTATTCACTTTAACATTAAAGTAGAACTATAGGCAGAACGTTTTTTTTTTAATTTTGAAAGAAGTAAGGGAGGGTTATAACCCCTGTCGGATTTTTTTCTTGCCATCCCATTGTGGAGATTTCCCTTCACTTCCTGTCCCATAGCCAAACAGGAAGTGAGAGGAAATGCCTGCAAATTACGGGAATTCCTTGGGGACCCCCAGGTCACCAGAACTAGTGTCCCCATTGATAGATTTCCCCTCTATTACTTTTCTGGGGAAAACCCAAAATTTGGGACTTTCTTTTACTTTCACTTTCAACGATAATGGTAAACCGAACAAATGGGGAGAGTGAATCTCCCTAACAGGGGCACAGACAGCTATAAAAACTGACAAGTGTTCTGAGCCATCTCCCCTCTATCCAAAACTAAAAAAAAAAAGTTTTGCCTTTAGTTATACTTTAAAGAGGAAGTAAACTTGTTTTCTTCAAATGGCTGACAGGCAGGGTATTTATGACAGAAGTGACTCTATTGGTCTTTTCTGCCATAAATGCATCCTTATGCCTGTCAGCTTTCCTGTTCACTGAGCCACACAGACGCAGCTTAGCAAACATTTATGGCCCCCCCCCCCCGTGCGCATGCGCAGGAGTGGCGTCGTCGCGGCCTGGCCTATTTAGTGCGCAAAGACACGGGACCCATAAGGAAGACCGGGCGAAGATGGAAGCACCGGGGGGCCCGCGGGTAGGTCCCAGCGCTGTGCTGGGAGGACACCATATGACAGGTAAGTCTGCCATAATGTACTAACATGCTGTGCATACTAGCACATTATGGCATAACCCACCTGGGGGACCTTGAAAAAAAAACAAAGTACAGGGGACTTTACTTCCGCTTTAATCTGAAATAATAAATGATTACTCTCTTTCACTATATATATATATATATATATATATATATATATATATATATATATATATATATATATACTGTATATATAATATGTATAGTGCCTTGGTACCCAACAGGATAGATAACAGTGAAATGATCTTTAAGTAGTGACCAGCAGGGTGCGCTGTACTCATGCCTTCAAGTAAACTAATTAGATTCCCTGTGGTAGGGATAAGTACCAGATAGCATACTGATATGTGGCTTCATGACAGAACTGGGAAGACATTTATCATATAGGAGCGTTAATAATGCATATTATGTAAGGACCATGAAACGCCTCCATGCACTTGTAACACTGATTCAGGAAATTGATCTTCCTTTTCCTTCAATCTCTTCAGCCTCTAACATCCTAATAGTCAGACTGTTGATTAAAAGACCTCCAATAGCTGAGCTCACTTCCTTCCTGCGATTGTCTCTGACATGTGGAGTGTGGCGAGTCCTTTGCTCTTTTTATTCTAGGAAAGCAAGCCGCTGACCTGTTGCTGCCTCTGTTCTGATCACTCCCATCCCACGTTTGTTATCACTGTGGCCCTGTTCATGGCTGTTGGCTGACACGCTTTGCAGACTATAAGCTATTCATATGTCATTCTGCAGTGACTCATTCCACTTAATGATTTCTATATGCTAGTGTCAGCGTACTGTACTAGAATCTAAACCCAAATTGTAATATATTTTCAGCTTACCAGTTCTAAATTGTGATGACTGTATTAGTTTATTAGATTTTCTTTCCTTTTTCTTCACTTGGTGATCTGGCCAGTAACAGACTTCCTGTCTTATGCCGCATACACGCGATCGGACTTCTCGTTGGAAAAAGATATGACGGCTTTTCCGGCGGGATTCTGCTCAAGTTTGCCTTGCATACATACGGTCACGCAAACGTTCGCTGAACTTACGACCATCAAGAACGTGGTGACGTACAACACTACGACGAGCCAAGAAAATGAAGTTCAATGCTTCTGATCATGCGTTGAATTGTTTCCGAGCATGCGTAGAAATTTTGCGCGTCGGAATTGCCACAGACGATCGCATTTTCGGATAGGAACTTTTTCCGACCGAAAAATTAAGAACTTGCTCTAAATCTTTTGCTGACTGGAATTCGGCCAGCAAAAGTCCGATGGAGCGTACACACGGTCACATTTTCCGACGAAAAACTCTCATCGGTCTTTTGCGGGCCGAAATTCCAATCGTGTGTACGCGGCATTTGGGTGGCTCCATTCTGTGGAGGAGTAATGGAGACACCTGTGGACAGAAACATAGTCGATCTGGGGAGAGGGTAATGCTAGATGTATTAACAGATTTAGATGGAATTGACTAAAAAAAAAGGAAAGATGAACTTCAGCTAACACTTTATAAGCAGTTACAGCTTTTTTTTTTTACATTTGGGGATAAAGGATTTACAGTACATGAATGACTAAAAACTGGCCATTGTAAGCAGGGCCAGGACAAGGGGTGGGCAGGAGGGTGATCTGCCCTGGGCACAGTGGAGCAAGGGGACAGAGAATGGACACATGGCAGTAAACCCATTCTACGACATGCATTAACAGTGGGAAAGGGGGCGCAGCTCCGCATCCCTGCCCTGGGCGCTAGACAAACCTGTCCTGCTACTGATTGTAAGCAACCCTGTCAGTGTTAACCACCTAAAAATTGATAGGCTGCATTGATTCCTATAAGAGGCTGCTACATTCTACTCCTGCTACATTCTACCATTTGTTTGTACTATTGGGCTATAGTCCAGACACATAGTATACACTGTTCAGGCAATCAAGAAAGTTGTTGACATCTGTAGGTGCTCACCCCGGCTTTCCACCGTAAATACAGATGAAAGAAAGAAAGGAAATGGTGGCACACCACAGGCATAAACACAAGGTTGACGCGTTTCACACAAATCACTCGTGTTTACTCATATGCTCACTTATGAGTAAGCACGAGTGATTTGTGTTAAACGCGTCAACCTTCCTTGTGCTTATGCCTGGCTTGGTGACAATAAAGCACTTCCAAGAACTTGACTTTGCCTGTGGTGTGCCACCATTTCCTTTTTTTCATTCAGCCATTGGGCTATATGCTGGGTGTCCAGTGTGCCCCTGTGTCTTTAACCACTTCAATACAGGGCACTTTTACCCCCTTCCTGCCCAGGCCAATTTTCAGCTTTCAGTGCTGTCGCACTTTGAGCCTGGGTTCACACATGTGCAGTGCGAATTGAAGCTCAGGTTTCACTGGGAAGATAAAAATCCCCTGTTCAAAGGCTCATCTGCGTTTTAGCTCAGGATCAGTGAGCAGGGAGAGGGGATGGGGGAGGGGGGGGAGAGAGGGGGAGGTGTAGTGAGGAGAAGGAGAAAATCCATGTTCAGAACGCAATGCATCTGCGAAGCAGATGCGTTCCCATAGAAGATAAGGGGCTCATAATTCGCACCGCAATGCCCAGAAAACGCACACTTTTTGGTGCAATTCGCAGTGCGAATGCAACGCACATATGTGAACCAGATGCATTCATATGAATGTATTTTAAAATGTCCTGCGAATTAGATGCGGTGTAAGACGCATCTAATTCGCATAGGTGTGAACGGAGGCTTTAAGACGATTGCCCGGTCATGCTACGCTGTACCCAATCATTTTGCTCACACAACTGGAGCTTTCTTTTGGTGGTATTTAATTACCACAGTTTTTTTTTACTTTTTGCTAAATACTTTTTGCTTCTCTTCAAAGAAGCCTATCCTGCTTCTAACTAACACAGTTTTACTTCCTCCATCAGCTCATCCCCCCACAGCTATTACCTTTTGTATCAATTGACCCTTCCTTTTTAGATTGTAAGCTCTAATGAGCAGGGCCCTCTGATTCCTCTTGTACCAAATTGTAATGTAACTGTAATGTCTGCCCTCATGTTGTAAAGCGCTGCGCAAACTGTTGGCACTATATAAAACCTGTATAATAATAATAATAAACAAAAAAAAGACTGATTTTTTTTTAAAAAAGTGTTTTTTCTTAGTTTATGTTATATAATTTTGCAAATAAATAATTGTTCTTCATAAATTTAGGTCAAAGTGTATTCTGCTACATTTCTTTGGTGAAAATAACCCAAATCTGTGTTTATTATTTAGTCTGTGTGAAAGTTATAGAGTCCACAAACTATGGGATAGATCTGAAAATTGATCAATCCCAATGTACTGATGGCCTATATAATTTCTTGAGGCCTGAAAACGAGAGGGGACACTACTCCCCAAATGACGCCCTTTTGAAAAGTAGACAGTCCAAGGTATTTAGTAAGAGTGAAAAAACAAGTAAATATCTGCGCTAACTGAAAAGAACACAAAAAGCAGCTAGCATAGTTTGTAGATTGCATCAAACATAAGTATAAAAGTCCAAATGCAGCGCTAAAATAAAATAAATGTCCAAATAATGATAATAGTCCATAGAACTCAATCAGCAATAAAAGATGATGTGAAACCTCCACCAAGCTTCAGTGTGTAAAAGGAAAGCACACCACACCCACGTGCTATCAGTCTGCTTACCAGAAAGATATAAAAAATAGGCGATGTACTCATATATTGCAGAGGGTCAGCAGCAAATCCAAATGGCACACTCCATCATGGGCAGGCACAGCATGGAAACAATCAGGTCACCACATATCAGAAAGCTCAGGACTCGTATTAACGATGGACAGGTTGGTGCAGTCATCAGCAGGAACAAACCAGCAAACAGAAAGCAACAAATAGTGAAGCCCGTAAGGTAAAACAGTCCTAGTTTATTTTTTTTATACAGAGGCACCTCTGATGATATCCACATAGGATGAAACATGTCAGGCTGGTCAATGCAAGTACGCTGAGAACCGCGGATTGTTCCTGTTTTCTGTGATGATTTTTACTTCATACCTGTAAGTAGACTACAATAAACTAGGACTGTTTTACCTTACGGGCTTCACTATTTGTTGCTTTCTGTTTGCTGGTTTGTTCCTGCTGATGACTGCACCAACCTGTCCATCGTTAATACGAGTCCTGAGCTTTCTGATATGTGGTGACCTGATTGTTTCCATGCTGTGCCTGCCCATGATGGAGTGTGCCATTTGGATTTGCTGCTGACCCTCTGCAATATATGAGTACATCGCCTATTTTTTATATCTTTCTGGTAAGCAGACTGATAGCACGTGGGTGTGGTGTGCTTTCCTTTTACACACTGAAGCTTGGTGGAGGTTTCACATCATCTTTTATTGCTGATTGAGTTCTATGGACTATTATCATTATTTGGACATTTATTTTATTTTAGCGCTGCATTTGGACTTTTATTTTTATTTAGTAAGAGGCATGGTGAGTTTTTTGAAGTTTTTGAAGTAATTTTTTTTGTCAGAATTTTTTGGAAAATTAAGAAATTTAAAAAAAAAATGTTATTTTTATTCTTTTATATACTATCACCAGTGCAGTACAGAGTTATATAATAGGTGTGGCGGTAAAGAGGGACACTGACTGGTGACAATACAAAAAATATATATTTATATATATCTATAGATATAGATATAGATATATATAGATATATATCTATATCTATAGATAGATATAGATATATATAGCTATATCTATATAGATATATCTATATCTATATATATATAATTCTTTTTCAATTTTTGTTTATTTTATCTTACACTTTTTTATTTATTTTGTTTTTAACACCCTGTGACCAGAGCGATATAATGTTACCATGGTAACATTGTACTACTCTGGGGAAGTGATCAGGATTTTTTTTTTTACACATTATGTTTGCTTAAAACAATGCTTTGCATTGCTATAAGCAAGCATTTTACTGAATGAAACTGATTCATTCAGTCTGTTTTGTTTTGATTAGATGTGATTGGCCAGAGCTAATCACGTGGTACAGATTTGCTGTGATTGGCCCTGTCTGTACCATGTAATCACACTGACCAATCACTGCTAGCAACACAGTTGTATCCAATGGATGGCATGAAATCCATTGTTCACAACTCTCATGTGAACGGCTGTGATTGGTCACGACTGTCATATGGTACTGGCAGCGAGCCAGTACTCTGATCAGTCATTGGCCATGTCCCGAGCAAGTGGTGTGATCGGGAGGACGTCATATGACGTCCACCCAGAAGGACAAAAGGTTCCTGCCGGTGTCATCTTGCTATAGGCTGGGCGGGAATCAATTAAGGAGGGGTGGGCTCTCTTCAGGCTCACCTGCCCTCTACCTATCCATTATAATGCATGTGCTTCCACTGTGGAGGCTCTCAAAATTTAGAGTAAGGACTGCAGCAAATACTGGGGTGCAGTGAAGTGTTTGTATTTGCAAATGTATGCAAACTAAACCCCTGTTTTTAACGCACACTGTTAGACAGGATAATTCAGTTGGTTGCAGGCTGGTCGGTAAGTTGAGCTGGGGATTTTCTTTGGTTTTGTTTGACATGCGTCACCCTTCCATGTGCTCCTTGCTGCAAAGGCCAGTTATAGGTGGGGCAGTGGCTATATGTTTGCACATTCTACTGGTGTAGCTTACTCTAAAGGAAGTAATTTGTTCCATCTGTTTAACGGTCAGTTTCTAGTGATAATTCACTATTGATTTAAGTAGCACGACTGAGCCGCTAAAAATCTCCTGTAGAGACCTAGGCTAATGAGGTGACTTTCGGTAAGTGATTAAATCTCTTTGCAGCATGATATTAAAATTGCGCATATTTGCAGAAACAGAGGCAGTCCTCTCACATGATCATATTCCAGCCCAGCGATAGTTTGCAGATCATTACATATTGATATGAGGTAGACGTACGCTTCTCCCACAACAAGCGAGTGACGTCTTGCTCAGTAAGTTCATGGGACGGCACCATAAGGTATATTGTAATGAAAAAAAAAGCCTTGATTTTAAGTTCCGTTTGTAACCTGAACCCAGTTATCTGTAAGCATTGTTCCTCTTCTCCAAACACTTAAGATTAAAACGCACGTGTGTGTCTGAGGTAATTTTAATGTTTGCACACAAGATCCTCTATTCTTAAGGTTTGTTGAATGTGCCAGTTGAGTGTGAGTGGATCAATAAAACATAAAGAAAAATAACAAATCATACAAAGTACTACAATACTAGAGTAAATCCTAAAGAACAGATTGAATGTGGGTGCTGTGCTATGTACTCCACAGGCCATAGACAAGAATTTGTTTGTTCTATGAGGTGATCTACACACATGCTGACACAGAAAAGGGCCTTCCCCAAGCTGTTGCCACAAGATTGGAACAGTACAATTATCTAAATTGTCTATGTATGCTGTAGCATTAAGGCCACTTTCACACAGGTGTTCCATCAGTCCGTTTGTGGTGAGCTGCAATGTATCCCTATAGGTGGCCGGATGTAAACGGATTGCGTCTATTCAGGTTCTTTGGGCCAAAGCAATACGTTTGTATCCAGAACCGCTTTTGTGGACCTAAACAGATATAAATGGATGCACGTCTGTTAACTTTTGGCCATATAGTATATGTCAGCACTGAAAGTACCACAGATAATTCTGGTTTTACAAGAAAGTTCAAATTCAATAGGCTGAAAATTAAAGTTTGATTCAGAATCCTGAATACGTTCAGTTTGTTTGCATGGCTAGAGAAAGTTTTGATGGAATTCAGAAGGAATCTTTTACAAGCATGAGTTTAAAAAACTGGCAATCAAATATTATTTATTGGGTACTTGACATAAAGATAAATACAAAAAGAAGGAAGTCAATAGACAAAGATTATCATTAGAACATCACAGAGAAAAAAGAAGTACAAAATAGTATAGCCACTAAGATTCAATATAATCAAATACAAACTAATACATAACATACTGTATAGCAGGAGTGGGCAACCCTTTTGAGAACAGTGTGCCGAAAAATGTTTTCAAAGAAATTGAGCGTGCCGATTTTATAACAAAAAAATGACGAAAAGGATTTTTTATAAAGTAAATGCTGAAAACTACTTTAGTAGTGAGAAATTAACATCCTGCACTCTCACGCCTCAGATCAGCCTCAATTCCTGCAACTCCACACTTCAGATCACTGTCCCCCCTGCTCATCTGTCCCACCAATGTAACCCCCTGCTCATCTGCCCCACCACTGTAACCCCCTGCTCATCTGCCCCAGCAATGTAACCCCCTGCTCATCTGCCCCACCAATGTAACCCCCTGCTCATCTGCCCCACCACTGTAACCCCCTGCTCATTTGCCCCACCACTGTAACCCCCTGCTCATCTGCCCCACCAATGTAACCCCCTGCTCATCTGCCCCACCACTGTAACCCCCTGCTTATCTGCCCCAGCACTGTAACCCCCCCAACTCATCTGCCCCAGCACTGTAACCCCCTGTACATCTGCCCCACCACTGTACCACCCTGCTCATCTGCCCCACCACGGTACCCCCTTTCTCATCTGCCCCACCACGGTACCCCCTTTCTCATCTGCCCTACCACTGTACCCCCTTTCTCATCTGCACTACCACTGAAACACCCTGCACATCTGCCCCACCACTTTACCTCCCTGCTCATCTGCCCCACTACTGTAACCCCCTGCTCATCTGCCCCACCACTGTAACCCCCTGCTCATGTGCCCCAGCAGTGTAACCCCCTTCTCATCTGCCCACCACTGTAAATGCCTGTACATCTGCCCCACCACTGTAACCCCCTGCTCATCTGCCCCACCACTGTACCACTCTGCTCATCTGCCCCACCAATGTACCCCCTTTCTCATCTGCCCCAACACTGAACCCCCCTGCTCATCTGGCCCAAAACTGTACCCACCTGCACATCTGCCCCATTGCTTTACTCTCCTGCTTATCTCTTCCACCACTGTACCTCCCTGCACATCTGCCTCATTGCTGTACCCTCCTGCTCATCTGCTCCACCGCTGTACCCTCTTTTTATCTATGATATGCGTGATATGCAGAGTGGTGAAAGGAAGCAGAGATGAGACACATCTATCTGTCCTGGCACCCTCCCATCTTTTACAATGTGTGGGGGCACAGTGCCTTTCCCTCAGTGCACGTGCAGCATGGGGAATTCTGAAATTGGAATGCATTAGCGTCTCACTGACATTTCCCTGCGCTGCTCTGCTGATGGGGAGGGAGTCGAGTGCCGGCAAAAGAGGCTTTGTGTGCTGCGGGTTGCCTACCTCTGCTGTATAGCATTTCATTGTAGTTATAAAACAACTCAGGGATAACTGTACAGTTGTGATCGTGTAACGTGGCCATGGTTATTGCTTATAACAAGTACCTTACTTTCTCCTTCACATTTAATAAATAAGAGGTTAAAGGCATAAACAGGAATAAACACTTGATTCAATGGAAGTCTATGGCAAATCGCGCATAACCCACATGAAAATCACAGGTACACTGCTCTGTGGGGAAACTGCAGCAGAGCAATGTGAAAGGGGTCATATGTTTAAAAGTCAATCCAGAGGCACCAAAATTGCCATGAACTTCAAGTGCCATTCTTGTAGGCCGACAGCTATCTCCTTCACCCTCATTATATGGTTGACACATCGTGTTTTATGTGTTTTTAACATGTAGTTTTAACACACTTTAGCCCCATTCATGCTTAGCATAAGTGTAACCAAATGATTTAGAGGAGGGCCACCTGAAGTACAGGAGCATAATAGTGCATTTTTGGCTGTATAGACATTTAAATGAGAGCATCTAAAAAATGGAGCTCCCGTTACAATCAAAGGGGCCAAAAATACACATTTCAGCATTAAAGAAGCTCATGTAGCACCCTCTAGCTAGGTGCTAGTGTACATAGTTGTTAGTGTAGGTAAATTTACCTGGCTGAGAACCAGGCCTGGGTTTAATCTGGGTCAGGGATGAGTGACTCAGGGAGGCTGGATGACTCATCAAGCAGCACCTCTGGTAATTTCTCATGCTCTCTGGAACCTTGGGGAAGCTTCCAGAAGTAGAGAGTGGAGTCTAGGAGCTGCCGGTGGAAGCTGGAGATGGAGTGTTGAGGAGGTTGTCGGTGGCCCTCGAGGGTGCCCCCTATGGTGGGGGGGGTGACCTCAGGCCTGGGGCTTAGGTGCTGGAGGGACCCTCCAAAAACATGGAGGATATCCTTCCTGGTTGCACGGAAGCAAGTGTGAGGACAGCAGGAGAGAGTCAGCATGTCTAGGAGTTCTCCAGAAGTCAGCTGGGTGGGCTGGTGAGTGTGCAGTCTGGAAGGACTGTGGTGTCAGTCTGGGAGGACTGGGGAGAATTAGCCAGGAGGGCTAGTGAAAGGGGCAGCTGCCACCAGGCGTGCTGGCAGTGAGTGAAAAGGTGGTGCTGGGATCAGTAGCCACAGGGATGTAAGCTGGAAGAAGAGGAGTGTACATAGAGACTGTGTATAGCTGTATATAGGGGAGTTGTCCCTGATAAGTTTTCTGAAGTCAAGAGGGCATTCCCATAATACCCCTACTCCCCATCTAAGCTTTATACCCTCAATAAAACACAAAAAAAACCCAAAGCGCTGGACTGTTTCCTGACTTAAGTGTGCCTGTAGAAATTTGGTGTGCTTGACTGTGCAGGGTGGGGGATTCTTTTTCACTTGCGACTCCTACGTGGGGTGCGCTACATTCATCAATTTTTGGGAGCTTCAGGTGACAGGTAACAAGCGAAACAATGCTCCAATGTGAACAGGACCAATGAGAATAATGTAATTCCTCAATTTGGATCGACTTGGGTACAATTAGCCTGCCCATACATGGATGGAATCTTGGCCCGTCCCTGCTGAACCAGAAAAATTTCAATCCATGTATGGCGGACTTTAAGCTGCCTGTGCATGATAGCCAATCAGCTTCTAATGGGAGCACTTCCTCTTGTTCAATTAAAGCGGTGTTCCGCCCAAATAAATATATTAAAAGCCAGCAGCTAAACATACTGCAGCTGCTGGCTTTTAACAATAGGACACTTACCTGTCCTGGAGTCCAGCGATGCTGGCACCGCAGCTGATGTTTCTATTAGCTGTCGAGTGCTGCCGCCGCTATTGCGGGTAAGGGAAACTGGCAGTGTAGGTTTACGGCTTCACGCCGGGAACCCTACTGCGCATGCGCGAGGCCCCACTCCTCTCTCCTACTGGCCGTGACAGGGAGAGGAGGAGGAGGGAGCCCCGCGGTGATGTCACGGGCCGCGGCCCAGACTACTGGAAGTGGGAACAGGATACCTGTCAAAGAAACCCAGAAAGGTGCCAATTGTGGCACCGGAGGGGGAGAGGAGACAAATGAGTGGAAGTTCCACTTTTGGTTGGAACTCCGCTTTAAGCTTTGACAAAAAAAACCTAGAAGCTGTTTGGTTTCTATGCAGAGCTGCACTAGATTTTGCACTCTCCAGGTTTAGTAAATCAACCGCAATGGGACTAAGACGGTATGTTAATGCATAACATGACATTTGAAACAGAACAGTCACAAATGGAACCAACCAGGAGTAAGAACGCAAGACCCCAGATTTAGGGAAGTAATACCCTGTTCTTATTAGTAGCAGATCTTTTATAAGCTGGCAGAAGATAAGTGAGCGCCCAGAGTTAGGCCTTTAGCCAGTATTTACCTTTCATCTACATAGGTGGTCTTGTATGATACAGAATATTATTTAAACACACTGAAACATAAATAGCCACTCATAATTTTTATTCTATAACCCAAGACAGGAAAACATTACCTCAGTTGGTGTGTATTTTGTGCTATTGTGAAAGAATAAATACAGACATATTTCTCGTGCTTTTGTTGTAAATATCAAAGATTGACAAATTCATCAATCACATCTGGATAAGCTTTAAATTTACTTCATCTTCCAACAGGCTTCTTTAATGCACTGTCATAGGAAAATAGGACTCAGAGGGCAAGCAATAAGCCTCCCGACAAAGCTAATGACGTTGTTTTCTTTTCTCTGGTATAGTAGGATATCCCATGTAAGAAGCAAGCCTTGCTGCGAGGGTTGATTTTGGCTTGGACCAGTTCCCCTTGGTATTTATCCAGCTGCAATGTTTCTTTATTTAAACTTTTTTTCCACATTCAAGACCAACATCAAATTGAGTGCCTGGGTTTAGCCAGCGTTGTTTGAGAATGGGACTGTGAGCCAAGGACAACATGGGGAAGAGTGCAAACAGTGGCACTGGGGCAATACTCCCAGCCTGCGACTTACGCCTCACCAGGCTCTTCTAGGTGCACATCATTAGTTTATATGTTGGCAGTTTATAGTCTGACACCTGAGCAGCAGTTAGTCTGTGGCTCGTGGATTGTTATTACACAATGGCTCAGCAATAATCATTTTTAATTTTCTTTTTATCTTTTATTTTTTTTATATCTGTAGCACTCTGATGTTTAGGCAGGGTTGCTCTTAAATTTATTGCCAAGTAATAGTTGCCTTGGCTAATTGTTAGGAGATCAATTGATTTCACCCTAATTCTGGAATTGCTGCACTTCTCTCTTCTGTCGCTAGATGGCCGGGTATCTGGTGACATTAGATAAGACAAGGGCATTGCAAGGACTGATTAGGAATGAATGGGGTGTCTCAGCCAGTGGGCAGGGATTTTTTTGGGTCCCTTGCTTATTTTTTTGGGTGGAGTCAGGTGATCGGGGAAATCTGGCTGTTAAGCTGTCTGAGGGACTATCCAGAAGCAAGAAGCAGCGTAGAGTTGGGACTGCGGGCTTGTAGTCCAACAAGAAGTAACAGTTCTGCTGAATGGAGAACCTGTCGTGGTCGGAGGTAGAGGGGGAAGCTATCGCCACTAAGGGACCATCCAACTTGTTATCAGGGGACCACTGTGGGTAGCTGAAGCAATTACCAGAGCAGTATTCTCACCAGCCGGGGACAGTGAAGAAGTGGTAAACTTCAGCAAGTGCTAAGCCAGGGACCCAGCCAGTGGAGGTGACGCTTGCAAAGCATTATTGTGTGCCAAGCCAGGGACCAAGCAGGTTAGTGGGGTGACGCTTGAGGAGTATCTGTGAGTACCAAGCTAGGGACCCAGAAGGGACGCAGGAAGATACTGAGTGAGAAGATTGGAAGAGCTCGGGGGATCCAGTGGCAAGTGGATCAGGAAGTCTAGTGAAAGACTGGGAGCTTAATGGAGTGAAGTTCTACAAAAGGAAACTGTAGAAGAAGTGAAAGAGTTCATTGCAAACTTTGTTAGAAACTGTTACAAGATTGTTGTCATAGGAGACAGCGTTCCTACTCATGCAGACGTGATGTCTAGCTGGATTCCTTTCCCTGCATGGCTGTCTGCCTATAGAAGTCTCAGGGTCTGCCAATTAACATTGCATCTACTTAGGGATGTCCTGGCCCCAACCCTCTCTCCCACAGTTCTGTTTAAGAGACAATAAATCTCTTTGCATTCAAGAAGTGTCTGGCGCCCATCAATCCACCTTGCATTACACCCACCATGTCTTGTAACCCACTCTACACAGAAAGATGTCAGCTGTCCCCAACTCTGGAGGTCACCATTAGGCCTAAAGAGGCCCAGGACTTTGCTACATATCTTTTATTAATTGTTTTCTGTTTTTGTACTTTTTTCTCTGTCATTGAAAATTTAATAAAAATAAATCGAGTAAAAAAAGAGCCAGCTTTCTAAAACGATGTGATAGTAATACAGAAACAAACTATAGAAATGACACCATGCTAGAGTTTCTAAGATGCACCTGTCTCCTGCATCTAGAGCAGAAACCCCCTTCTGATTACATATAGTTACATATTAGGTGAGGCCTAATAAAGACACAAGTCCATCAAGTCCAACCTATGTGCGTGATTATATGTCAGTATTACATTGTATATTGATGCCCCCCACTGAGACCACAGCCTGTGGAAGGGAACTCCACATCCTTGCCGCTCTTACAGTAAAGAACCCTCTACGTAGTTTAAGGTTAAACCTCTTTTCTTCTAATTTTAATGAGTGTCTTGTTAAACTCTCTTCCGCAAAAAAGTTTTATCCTCATTGTGGGGTCACCAGTATGGTATTTGTAAATTTAAATCATATCCCCTCTCAAGCGTCTCTTCTCCAGAGGAAATAAGTTCAGTTATCGAATGAAATTTGGAGTTGGTTGGCGAGTGATCATTTGTATGGATTTAAATTTACTAATAGTTATTATCCTCATTTCCACCCTCTTTTTGGGTTAACTTTAACATGCTGATTACAACTGATCGCCTCCATGCCCATTCCTCCTTTCATGTGTGTTTGAAAGCTTTGGAGGACAATCTGTAAAGGATACGTTTGGTCAGATGACCAGTAGATTTTACGTTACAAAAGACAGACTGGGGTCGGTGGTCCTACAACCATGATTAAGCACCACTAACGGCGCGAAACGTGTCAGCTATCCACACTGTACCTGTGCCTCTGTTGGTGAATGGATCACGTTTTACAATAAAGGTGTTGTAGTGCAGTGCCGCTGTCCATTTTCCTTTTTTCACTAATTGCCCCTGTTGAGCCGGCACCCTTCATCTCCATACTGCGAGGATGGTGTAAATGTGGGATCGTACCTAGAGCGGTAATCTTTCCAGACTAAGTTCGGTGCTCGCAACCTTTCTTCATAACTAATGTCCTCCAGACCCTTTATTAGCTGTGTTGCCCTTCTTTGTACTCGCTCCATTTCCAGTACATCCTTCCTGAGGCCTGGTGCCCAGAATTGGACAGCATACTCCAGGTGCGGCCGGAACAGAGTCTTGTAGAGTGGGAGAATTATCGCTTTATCCCTGAGGTTAATCCCTTTTTTAATGCATGCCAATATTCTGTTTGCTTTGTTAGCAGCATATTGGCATTGCATGCCATTGCTGAGCTTATCATCTACTAGGACCCCTACGTCCTTTTCCATTCTAGATTTACCCAGAGGTTCTCCCCCTAGTGTATAGATTGCATTCATATTTTTGCCACCCAAATGCATTATTTTACATTTTTCTACATTAAACCTCATTTGCCATGTAGTTGCCCATCCCATTAATTTGTTCAGATCTTCAGATCTCTTTATCACCACCCTCTGAACTCGCCCTTGTAGCCAGTTTTCAATCCATGTACTCACCCTATTGTCCATGCCAACTGACCATATTTTGTACAGTAAACATTTATGTGGAACTGTGTCAAATGCTTTTGCAAAATCCAGATCCACCATGTCTACATGCCTTTCTTCATCTAGATGGCAACTCACCTCCTCATAGAAGGTTAATAGATTGGTTTGGCAAGAACGATTCTTCATGAATCCAAGTTGATTACTGCTAATGATACCGTTTTCATTACTAAAACCTTGTATATAGTCCCTTATCATTCCCTCCAAGAGCTTTCATACTATTAATGTTAGGCTAACTGGTCTGTAATTCCCAGGGATGTATTTTGGGCCCTTTTTAAATGTTGGTGCTACACTGGCTTTTCTCCAATTTGCTGGTACCATTCCAGTCAGTAGACTGTAAGTAAAAATTAGGAACAATGGTCTGGCAATTACTTGGCTGAGTTCCCTAAGTACCTCTCAGTGATTTATTAATGTTAATTTTCTCAAGTCTAATTCTAATTCTGTCCTCTATTAGCCATGAGGGTGCTTCCTGTGATTTGTCACAAGGATAAACACTGCAGTTTTGGTTACTGAAGCCTCCCGATTCCCTCGTGAAGACTGAGGAGAAGAATAAATTCAATACCTTCGCCATCTCCCCTCCTTTGTAACCAGATGTCCTTCCTCATTCTTTATGGGGCCAATATGGTCTGCCCTCCCCTTTTTACTGTTTACATACTTAAAGAATTACTTGTTTGTTTTTTGCTTTCCCCCGCTGTGTCTTTTGTGTTCTATCTTAGTCGCCCTAATTGCACCCTTACATTTCAACAAATTTGAATGCTGGTGATGATCCCTCAACCCTGTATTTTTTGAGGCCTTCTCTTTTGCTTTTATATGCATTTTTACATTGGCGTTAAGCCATCCAGGACTTTTGTTTGTTCTTTTAAATTTATTACCCAATGGGATGCACTGGCTAATGCCCTTATTTAATATGCTCTTAAAGCGAACCCATCTGACCTCAACCCGATAGAACAGTTTTGGCATGAATTAGAGCGGAGACTGCGAGCCAGGCCTTCTCTTCCACATCAGTGTCTAACCTCACAAATGTGCTTGTGGAAGAATAGTCAAACATTCCCATAGTCACAAAAAAAGTGCAGCGCTCTCCTTCAATATAGTGCATTCATTGCACTAGAAGATTGCATTCATATACTGCAATCTCAATTATAGTGCATAAATAAAAATCTGAAAACAGTGTAAGAATCATCTATATATAATATATTACACATATTACACATATTCTCAGACTTTTATTTATGCACTATAATTTGAATGCACTATATTGAAGGAGAGCGCTGCACTTTTTTTTGTGACTATATATATTTATTGCATTTTCTACAGGTGGTTGGTTGCATAATGGTGTTAGCTGCTTCCTATAGTAGATAGAGTTGAGTAATAGGTGGTTTATACTCAGGGATAGCGCTGCACATCAGTCAGGGTGCCCATGCTGACCGGTGTTCTGAGCCATAGGGACTTACAATGGAGACGTGAGTATCAGAACTGGACCACGGAGCAATGGAAGAAGGTGGCCTGGTCTGTTTTTTTCAAGAATGTTTGAGGAACACTACAATGAGTTCAATGTGTTGACTTGTCCTCCAAATTCTCCATATCTCAATCCAATCAAGCAACTGTAGGATGTGCTGGAAAAACAAGTTCAATCCATGGGGGCCTCACTTTACAAATTACAGGACTTAAAGGATCTGCTACTGATGGTTTAGAGCCAGATACCGCAGCATACCTTCAAAGGTCTAGTAGAGTCAATTTCTTGATGGGTTAAGGTAAGTGCTCATAATGGTATGGTTGATCAGTGTATATACCATACCTGTGGGATCCCTCTGGAAGCTGGACACTACTACAGCAATCTTTATTTATTTCTGGGTCCCTGCTGCATTGTGAGCACAGGAGTTTGCCTGCTCAGTACAGGCATCATTCAGAGAAAATTTTGCAATCTCTCAATGAATGCAAAGTGTTCCCTGATTGTGAGGAGGTGGGGATTGTGATGGCATTACCCTGCCTCTCCACCTCCTCCAATCAGAGAACACTTCCCAAAGCTAGTCCAGTGTAATGATGTAAAAGGAGAATGCTGCAGAGAGCCATCATTGTGTGATGCTGATTTTTGCAAAATTTAGGATCCACCCCCCACTGGATGCAAAAGAGGATAGAGTGGACTATTGACATCATCGGACAAAACAGAAACTACTGTACCTTGAGAAAAGGTTCTCGCCATCTTGCAGATGTTGGATGGGTCCCACAGCTAAGTGCTGGAAAGAGCACACAAGCCCTAGGCTAGCAACGCCCGCACTCTGACAGTATGTTGGTGTCCCTGCAGTCCTGTCACTTGCAGAATTTAGAACCCAGATACAGCACAACTCAGAGTGGAGGAAGACCCTAATTCTACTCCTTGTCTCTGTCAAATGACACAGTAGAGAAGATGCCTGGGACTATCACTGCATGCCGGGCACCACTCCGGCATCTGAGGTCTGAGTGTTCTCCATGAAAGTGGTGTTTATGGTAGAAATAGAGGAGTTTTACATCTTCTATCTGCGATTTATTTAAATATTCAGCTTAGGTTTTATGAAGGCTCATATTTCTGCCACTGTAATTAAGTAGTATTTTGTAAATATAAGGAATGCAGCATGTGTGTGATGTACGCTGCAAGTAGGCCCAGATTGTATTAGCCACGCCCAATTTAACCCTGCTCACTTTCTGATGAAGCACGCGTAGTGCACTGCAGATCCCAGTCTGCCTGAGGTGTCCCTCCTTCTACAATTGTCTTTCTTTTTTTGTTTTATCAAGCTATAGTGTAGTTATATACCTTGTGTTGCTTTATTTGCATTACCCTGTAATGATGGGCTCACATGTTGTGGCTGCAGTTTGAAGTGTCATAGCTGAACAATTCCCTCATGTCAGTATAATAATTCATCTAGCTTGTCCCTATTGCCAAAGTTACAGGCAACTTCTTCTTCCTGGTGTTCACACAGCATCTGAATAATGCCTCACCATTTCCTCTGTGTTCCATCGCAAATGTGAGAGTGCTGTGTGATGAAAGACGGCACAGTGTTCTCTCTGTTAATTGCTCTGCCTACTTGTGTCTGTCTCAGATCTAATTACTATTTAACTATCACCTGCAGAGCAATAGACTGAGAGACCAAGGGGCTGTGGGATATGTAGTTTCTTTCCAGGAAGTGTCAGTTCTTAGACTACAGACAGAGGTCATGTATTAACCTGTGCAGTGCCATGCCGCATGCCTCATGTTTGTACACAAACAGAAATTTCTGATATGGAACATGATGATTTAATCTACCTTGGGCTCTGCATACAGGGCGACAAAAGACACAATGAAAGTACATACGGTAATCAATACACATCCAATGCAGGTGAAGAACACAAGGTACACGTAGAAAGGTTTATAATGCCTATAAGATATTAGTAATAGATAGTCCGTATCACAGAAGGCTATAGTATAAAAAAGGTAGCTATGACTGAGGCTGTCTAGGCTGAAAGATGTCAGTTTTTCCTGCAGGGTTGTGTTTTAAGCCCTATGTTATCAATAAGATGTATGACTTTTTTTATATTGGAACTTTCCATGATGCAGACTAGCTATTACTAATATCCTATTGGAAGCAAGCTGGCAGAAGCTTGGAGTCCAGAGGCCTGCTGTTTGTTGGATTGGGATATAGGGACTGAGCACTTCTCTTGGATTTTCTGCTATAATGCAGGGGTATTGAATTAAAAGTCAGGGAGGTCCGGTTAGTAAAATTTTCTTCCAGCAGAGGTCTGAATCTCATGTTTGTGTGATGACTCAGATCCTTAGATCAGTACAATTCCCCAATTACATCAGTGGCATCAGTCCTCCCCTTTACCTCACAGCTCCCCTCTTTAAACCACAATGCCCCCTTTTACATCGCAGCCCCCCCCCCCCTTTTATACCACAGTGCCTTCTGTCACACTGCAGTTCCCCCTATTCCTCATTTTCCATCACAGCCCCCCTCCCCCTTTACACCACATCTCCCCTTTTATATTGAAGCCCCCCCTTATACCACAGTGCTCCTTTTTACATCACAGTCCTCCTCCCTTTACACCACAGTGCCCCCTTTTACATCACTACCTCCCCCCCCTTTTACATTGCAGTCACCCTCTTTGCACCAAAGTGGTCCTTTTACATTGTAGTTCCCCTCTTTACACCATAATGCCCCCCTTTACACCCCCATTTACATCATTTATTCAGCCCCCTTCACATCACAGTCACTCCCCTTACCTCACAGCCCTCCTTCTGTGTCTTCACCCCCCTTCACATCACAGTCACCCCCCCCCTTACATCACAGCCCTCCTTTACATGACAGACACTCCCCCCCTTACAACAATGGATTTTGTCCCTCCTTCGCATCACAGTCCCCTCTTTACACCCCAGCTCCCTTCACATATTAGTCCTCACTTTCCATCACAGCACCCCACATCTTTATTTTTATCCCAGCCCACTTTATATGAATGCCCTCTTCTTAACATTTTCTTTTTCCGATCACAGCCCTCGCCCAACCTTTATGCCGCGTACACACGGTCCGATTTTTCAGCTACAAAAGTCCGACAGCCCGTCCGACAGACTTTCGACTGACTTTTGGCAGACTTGCGGCGGACTTTCTAACGAACGGACTTAATTACATACGATCACACAAAAGTCCGACGGATTCGTACGTGATGACGTACGACCGGACTAAAATGAGGAAGTTGATAGCCAGTAGCCAATAGCTGCCCTAGTGTGGGTTTTTGTCCCTCGGCCTAGCATACAGACGAGCGGATTTCTGGGTCCAGCGGAGTTACAACGTAAAGATTTGAAGAATGTTCCAAATCTAAAGTCCGTCAGATTTGCGACTGGAAAAGTCCGCTGAAGGTCCGGTGAAGCCTACACACGATCGGATTGTCTGCCGGATTTGGTCCGTCGGCGTCAGTCGGACCAGTCCGGTCGAAAAGTCCGACCGTGTGTACGCGGCATTAGAATCCTTACAGCAAGCAGAGGGCAGGAAGCGCAACATGACTGGATGGAGGGTGAGAGCTGTATCATTTTTCATGTTAACAAGAAGGTGATTTGTTGCTAGGACTGCAGAAAATCAATGGCGTGTTTACTTAAAAACGTATGCATCTCATGCCCTACATCCAGCCATGCCACGCCACCTGCCCTCTGCTTGCTGTACGGATGAAACCTATGGCTGCGGTGAGGGAATGAGGAAATCATCCAGGAGGGACATCGGTTGCTAGGTGGCAGGTGGCACAGCGTGGTCTGGATAGGACTTTCATTCGGTCCGGGTCTGGACCGCGGTCTGTCATTTAGTGATGCCTGCTATAATGTTTATTATGCCTATAATGCCTGTGTCCCACAGACATTAGATTGTTGCAGGCCAGATCAAAAAATTGTCAACAAATATTTCTGGGCACCCTAACTTTTTTTGTTTGTGCTTGCATCCATATTCAATTCTTCAAACACCTGAATGCAGTTGCTGGTTTTCTGCAGATTCAGAGCTTTGTCTTACTGTGGCTCTCATTGCTACAGAGTGCATTTTATAGGTCAGAGATGTTTCAAGGGCAATACAGTTATAGCTAAGTATCTTGTCAGGCCTAATAAGCTAACTAGACCCTCTCTATCTTGGGGTGCAGCATATTTCAAATTGCGGCAATTATGTTATCATCAGGCTTCACATTCTCTATAACTCTGTTCTCCATATATTTCACTTATCAGCAAAATCTAGATTTTATCTTTGTTCAACTGGATATTATGATTTTTGTCCCTTGCAATAGCTTTATATAGAATTTCACCAGATTGTACTGTCTATCAAATAAGAACCTACAGTAAAACAGTAATAAACCCAAAAACAAAAATGTAATATATTGCAGCTTACAAATTCTTAGATGCGGTGGCTGCAACAGTTTCCTTTTTTTAGGCTTTTTCCCTTTTTATTTCACCTGGTGATCCGGGCAGTAACACAGTTCCTGTCTTAGGCTAGGATCACATCTATGCGGTTGCGGTTGATGCAGATTTCCAGCGCGTTTTAGAACACATTTTGTGTTTTTTTTCTCTTTAAAGCAGAGATCCACCCACCGCTGCAAAAATTAAAAGCCAGCAACTGCACATACTGCAGCTGCTGACTTTTAATAATTGGACACTTACCTGTCCTGGAGTCCAGCGATGTCGGTAGCGCAGCTGATGTTTCCATCAGCTGTGGGGTGCATGCCGCCTCCATTGCTAGTAAGGGAACCCGGCAGTGAAGCCTTACGGATTCATGCTGGGAATCCAACTGCACATGCACAAGGCTCTGCTCCTCTCTCCTTCTGGCCCGGCGGCCGGGGAAGGAGGAGGGAGGAGGAGGGAGCCTGGGCAGTGACATAAATACCCATGGCTGAGGCTCCCGGAAGTGGGAACAGGATACCTGTGAAAGACAGAGAGATAGGCTTGCTTTAAGAGCATATTAAATAAGGGCATTAGCCAATGCATCCCATTAGGTAATAAATTTAAAAGAGCGAACAAAAGTCCTGGATGGCTTAACTCCAATGTAAATATGCATATAAAAGCAAAGGAGAAGGCCTTCAAAAAATACAAGGTTGAGAGATCATCATCAGCATTCAGACTTTCTAAAGAATGCAACAAGAAATGTAAGGGTGCAATACGGCTAAGATAGAACATGAAAAACACATAGCGGAGAAGAGCAAAAAAAAATCCCAAGAAATCCTTTAAGTATGTAAACAGTAAAAAAGGCCATATTGGCCCCATAAAGAATGAGGAAGGACATCTGGTTACAAAGGATGGAGAGATGGTGACGGTATTAAATTTACTCTTCTCCTCAGTCTTCACGAGGGAATCGATGGGCTTCAGTAACCAAAACTGCAGTGTTTATCCTCATGACACATCACAGGAAGCACCTCCATGGTTAACAGGGGATAGAATTAAAATTAGACTTGGGAAACTTAACATTAATAAATCTCCGGGACCAGATGGCTTGCACCTGAGGGTACTTAGGGAACTCAGTCAAGTAATTGCCAGACCATTGTTCCTAATTTTTACTGACAGTCTACTGACTGGAATGGTACCAGCTGATTGGAGAAAAGCCAATGTAGCACCAATATTTAAAAAGGGCCAAAATTACATCCCTGGGAGTTACAGACCAGTTAGCCTAACATCAATAGTATGTAAACTCTTGGAGGAGATGATAAGGGACTATATACAAGATTTTAGTAATGAGATCGGTATCATTAGCAGTTATCAGCATGGATTCATGAAGAATCGTTCTTGCCGAACCAATCTATTAACCTTCTATGAAGCGGTGAGTTGCCATCTAGATAAAGGAAGGCTCGTAGACGTGGTGTATCTGAATTTTGCAAAAGCATTTGACACAGTTCTCCATAAACGTTTACTGTACAAAATAAGGTCCGTTGGCATAGACCATAGGGTGAGTACATGGATTGAAAACTGGCTACAAGGGCAAGTTCAGAGGGTGGTGATAAATGGGGAGTACTCTTCTAACAAAGCAAACAGAATAATGGCATGCATTAGAAAGGGGATTAATTCCAGAGATAAAATGATAATTCTCCTGCTCTACAAGACTCTGGTTCGGCCGCACCTAGAGTATGCTGTCTAGTTCTGGGCACCAGTCCTTAGGAAGGATGTACTGGAAATGGAACGAGTACAAAGAAGGGCAACAAAGCTAATAAAGGGTCTGGAGGATATTAGTTATGAGGAAAGGTTGCAAGCACTGAACTTTTTCTCTCTGGAGAAGAGACACTTGAGAGGGGATATGATTTCAATATACAAATACCATACTGAAGACCCCACAATAGGGATAAAACTTTTTTGTGTAAGTGAGTTTAATAAGACTCGTGGTCAGTCAATAAAATTAGAAGAAAACAGGTTTAACCTTAAGCTACGTAGAGGGTTCTTTACTGTAAGAGCGGCAAGGATGTGGAATTCCCTTCCACAGGCGGTGGGGGCATCGATAGTTTCAAGAAACTATTAGATAAGCACCTGAATGACCGCAACATACAGGGATATACAATGTAATACTGACATATAATCACACACACAGGTTGGACTTGATGGACCTACTATGTAACTATGTAACTATGCAATAGGCTGCAGTGCTGGTCTGTGCATTCTGATGGTGGGGGAGTCCCTTCACTGTTGGAATACAATGACACAGAAGGGAGGATTCCAGCATCCACGTCGAATGTGTGAATGGGGGAATTGGGTTAGTTGGGTTAGTTTTCCTTGTTCAACCCGCTGGTTGAATGAAGAAAACAGATTCATGTATGTCCAGCTTTAGCATTGTCATACTTGGACAGGAATGATCACCAGGTTAAAATAAAAGGCTGAAAAAAAGAAATGATTGCAGCTATTATATCTTAAGGCTCATACACACTATAAAAAAAAATCAGAAAAGAAAGACTGCACATGATTAGAAACAAAACACCAATAAAAAAAAAGCCTTTGTCGTACGCAAAATTTCATACGAATTTTCGTTCATCGGTTCTGATTTGCTGTGAAACAACGAGGAAAACCGGATGAACATTCTCCCGATTTTTCTTATAGTGTGTACCCCACTTAAGACTGGTAATCTGAAGCATATACATTTTTGTTTTTGGGTTTAGCTATGTTTTAAAAAAAAACAAAAAACAAAGTGGTTGTTTTAATAATGTATATGCAAAGCAAATCACTGAACTTAGAAGAAAAATCACGTCAGACAGAAAACACTGTAGCTGTGCACTTTGTGACCCTAGCTGTTTGGGAAGGGTTAAGTCAGTCCCATAATTTAAAGGAAAAATTCCCACTTCCAAAGCGGTTTGTAGTCTCAGTACCTTGAGTGGCTTTGGGAAGGTTCACATAAAGGATTGTGGAAAATCAATATGCGTCTCCGGAGAACCGAATAGTTATTTATTCAGCTGCAAGCAAGTGCAAACTTCTCAATGCACAGAAGTGGGTACTTATAAAAAGCTGAAAGAAAAAAAAGGAAGAAAAAAAAAAAAAGCCAAAGGGAACTCACAAAGTCAATTAAAATCAAATGATTCTAGCTGGCTGGCAAACTTGTTTGGAATTCATATGACGAATGTGGGTAATGTTTTAAAGTCATTGTTGTTATATGTAACTTGATTCACATTAGTCACAGACGTTCTTCCTCTTCTAGGTAACTTCCATTTCTTCCGTGCTGGTGTGTGCTTGACACAGCCAAAAAGCTCATTTATTTTAGCTATTCATGGTAATGGGGTGGGTTGAGTGTGCTGGGCTCCCGGAAGAAAGAAGAAAAAACAACTCTTGGGGATTATAGAAATGTGAAGGGTACAAAAAGTAGAGTCCGATTTATGCTATATTTCTTCACATCTCACATTCATTCCCTTTGCCTTCTGATTTCTATTAAGAATTTTTTTTTTCACTTTTATTGGGAAAGCGGAAAACCAATTGCAGGGCCCAAGTCAGACAATTTTAGTTAAAAAACATTGTCAAGTTTTTATTGCAGTCTGTGTTCCCATTGGGTAGATTCAACTCTCTATTTGGGTGACTGTTGTCTGCAAGAAATTAAGGGGGAATCCTAGATTTTAGTGTAGAGGGGTAAATCTTTCAATGGGGACAAATGTTCTGGTGACTGATAGCAAAGAGCTGAATCCCCCTAATTTTTTGGAGATCTCCTCTTCCTTCCTGTTGCATTTCCAAGACAGGAAGTGAAGGGGTGTCTCAACAGCAAGACACAGACAGCAAAAAATAACCCGATAGTCCCTTATAGATTGTAAGCTCCCATGAGCAGGCCCCCCTGGTCTCTCTTGTATCAAAACTGTACTGTTTTCCTTTACTTTGGAAAGTGTTACTGCTATATAAATCCTGTATAATAATAATAATAAAATATTATGTAATAATTATGTTTAAGTGCTAGTAAAATCAGTCTTTATTTGCAGTAAAGCATGCTTGTTATACTCACTGTGGAACCTAAGGGGTTAATCCTCTGCATTGTGTAAAAAGGCTGTTTGATCCTGTTTCTTCTGTTCCTCCTCATCTTCCACTGTCCCCAAACCCTCTCCTGATAGAACAGAGGCTAAGGGACAAGCTGCACATGCTCAGTTTGGTGTGTATTGCTAGAGAGTTTTTTTTTTCTTGGAAGAGTGCATGTGATCAGCACAGAGCCAATCAGCACTGTCCAGACAGACGGTCAGGGGTCCTGTAGCCTCATAGGACAGTCAGAACACAACGAAAACTCCTCAAGCTTTACCCAGGCAGAAGTCACAAGACTGCTATATCCCGCTGATGAAAAAAGGGTATTTAGCAGTTTATATTTACTAAACAATTACATTTCCATGTTCTGTTTACTGTGGGACCAAATATTGTGAATGCAGGGTGCAGGATTTGATAACAAATGAAAATAACAAAAAAAGTTTTGGTTATACAAACATTTTAAAGCAACTCTGTAGTTAAAAAAAACCCTTCATATTAATGTGTGACCTGCAAAGACATGGAATACTCACCTCTCCTGTTTCTCGTGCCACTTATCTTTGCAGTACGTAAGGGAAACTACTGGCAGAAAATACAGGAGAATCAAACATTTGCAGGAATATTGATTTCATGGTCCCCTGTTGTATGCTGTGATTAATTTTGCTGGTCCTTCTGATATTATAGTACTCAGAAATGACACATAGGGCTGCCATAAGGTACCACTGAGTGCGGTGAGGGACACAGAAGATTGATTCTCTGGGACGTGTCAGTTTTTGCACAGACTTCAGCAGAGGGTTTCTCATCAATGGAAGAGTGTTCAGTGGCACAAGCACTGAGAGAGGTAGGTATTTACAATATTTCCAGGTATAGCTTTTGTTCTCACTTTATTTCTATTGTTTTAAAGAAAACACTTGTTTTTAGCTTTTTTTTTTTAAATCCATTTTTGCAGCTTGGTGTTGCAGACCTCAATGAGTGTTGGCAAGGCTGCCCGTGGTCTCCTTCGGGATAGAATGTATGTGACACAACTTGGAGATGGACAGATGGTTTATGCTCTATAACAGGCAGTACCTGAACAAGGACCTTCATGGCAGGATTAGCAGGGGACCAGGAATACGACATTCCCAGAAGTGTTGGAATCTGCACAATTTGCAGCCTGTGGTTTCATTTCATTATTGCAGAGAGGGGCAACACACAGTTACTTTAATCCAGCTACAAACTAAAAAAATACTAAATGCATTCATACCTATAAATATCATAACTGGAGTTTGCATGTTCTCCCTGTGTCTGTGTGGGTTTCCTCTGGGTACTCCAGTTTCCTCCCACACTCTAAATAAATAATGGTAGGTTATTGGCTCCTGTCTAAATTAACTCTAGTATGTGTATGTATGAATGAATGTGAGGTAGGGACCTTAGGTTGTAAGCTCCTTGAGGGCAGCGGCTAATGCGAATGTATAATAAATATGTAAAGCGCTGCGTAAATTGATGGCGCTATTTAAGTATCTGTAATAAATAAAAATAACAAATAAAAAACCTGAATCTGTTCTGATGTTAGCCTCCTGTGGTCCCCTGCAAAGAAGAATTAAGAGTGGAAGAGGGAGGGAAGCACTCTGACCCACTCATACTTAATTGCATTGCACAGTGCTGTTGGGACAGTTTGTTACTGCTCTTCCCACCACACGGAAAGTCTTTATATCTGATGAACAACTGTTCCCTTTCTCTATAGAAAAGGAAATAACTTAATGTGTGGGCTCCTGTGTTTAGTATCCCTTGAACCAAGCAGAAAAGTCTCAGCGAGTCTGGCAGTTTTGGCATTGATGGGCAGATTTCTCACTGCCTGTTCTTGGCCAGAAATCTGCCCATCTATAAGCAGGCTCTCTTATATTGTTTTACTAGGTCATAGTTCACCACCGTAATGGCAGTAAAACTACACAATACAGAATTTCTAAGCTTGGAATGTGGTACCATTATTCTTACTGCAGTTATCAGTATTCTTGCCAAGAATATTAGGTTGCTTGCCAAAGGGGTCTCTGCAGTATGCTACAGACCCTAAGAAGAGTCAAATCTCACACAAACTAATGAATTCAATTTCCAATCTGGAGAAACAAGAGCCAAGATGTTAGAAGCTGTGCCATTTTCATCATCTGGCAAGTCATCTGGAACCCAGAAACAGTGTAAACTGTAACTACACCATGTTCAGAGAGATCATTCTGCTGCTGAGATCCCAGCGCCTGCCTGCCAGGGACACTAGTAGTATCATTGTCTCATTTCCTGTGCTGTGTAATATAAATCATTCAACTAAAATGTTATTAAAAAGAAACAAAAAAAAGTGACTAAACAGAGATTTACAAATGTCACACTTAGATTTTTACTAAAAGGAAATCCATAATGAAGAAGTACTGAGGTTTGCTTTCCTTGACCTCTCCATGTGATAATACTAACCCCTGGCTGTCATCGCGATCCAGTGGCCTCAGTACTTTCTAAGACTTGAAACTAACATGCAGATTACATTGATGACCACAATCTACAGATTAACATTCTTAAACATAGTGTGAACATTGATCTATGCTTCATTTTAGAGTTAGGAGTGAGCACCTGTGCACACACCTAGATATGAGACTGCACAATATCTGACAGCTGCTGTTGTACACTTATGATCCTGAACCAGCCAGCATGGTTGACAACCATGATCACCATACAAGCAATACCATACACTAAAAAAAGTGCAAATGTCCCAATTAACAAATTAAAGGATCACTTTGTAGGGCTTAGTGTAATGAGCCTGCAATGTCACTTTCCCCTGGCTCAACTACAAACAAGTATACTCCTGAATTTTCATTACCCAAATTGAGGTTAGACCCAGGTAAAAAAGTAACTATATCATTATTTATAATATACAGAATATGTAGATGGCATGCAGCATGGTGTGGTGGGATAACACACTCAGTCCAAGTGCAATAAAAGAAATGGTATTGAAATAATGCAAAGACAGTTCACAAATAACCCAGTGGGAAGGCAGCTTAACCGGGAACATTCACAGTTCCAACAGCTCGTAGACAGCAGCATGCAGCCGAACTGACAGCGCCTGTGAAGAGGGGAAGAATGCGGCCTGGCCATCTTGTACCTAAACAGGCAGGTGTCTACAGAAGTTGTGAGCCCTAAGCTTTCCCTTCTTGTCAGGAACCTTTTTCCTGCAGCTAGTTCTGCCCTAAAAGGCGGGCTACCTGTTCCTACTCTACCAACTCACAAAAATGCACCAAACCTGGGAACCAGGGCCTTTAAAAGGCTCTGCCTGACCCAAGATGGCACCAGAGTCGCATGGGGTGGAGCATCCAATGGGATTGCTTCCCCAGTGACCCAGGAAACCATAGAGGAACCCTGTTCCTCCTGACTTCCTCTCCAACTGCAATGCTGTTGCGGGACATCACCAGCTGCAGACAGAAATTAGACTGCACTTGCCTACACCCCCCCCCTTTAACAAATGCTGTCCTCGGCATTAAAACAACATGGAAACAACAAAAAAATAATGGCAATAAAAGCACAATCAAAGTATAATTAAGGCAGAAAAATAAACAATTTAAACAACATAGTCAGAATATCTTGCAGGGAGCTGCCTGGGTTAATCTGCAAAGGGCACCAGTTCTGTTGCAGACAGTGACTCGGGAGCCTCAGGTAGCAGGGGACCAGGCATGCCTTCTATTTTCTCCTCACAAGGTTGAATCCTCAAATGTGCCAGTACAGTCAGTGGTATTGTGTGGGGTGGATGGGCTTTCCGGGCTGTCAACCTTCATTTCACCAGGCTCAGGGCTGTGATAGGACAGGGGCTAAATCACAAGGGGTGGTAGGTACCAGTCAGTTGGGGCTTCACACACCAGGGGAAGATCTGCGGCGTCAAAAATTTCCCAGCCATTGGTAGGTTTCCTGGAACAGTCCTCACCTAGCACACAAGGTCTCAGTATATTTTGATGTAGTCGCTTCTTCACGGAGTCAGGCCCCTCCGAGACCAGATCATAAACAGGGGTAGGTGAAAAAGGCTGCCCAACCACCCCGATACGGTGTGGGTTCTCACTTGGGCTGTAGCTTGCTTCCTCAGGTGCTTCGCATTCTTTACCAACACCTGGTTCTCCAGTCACAGCAGCAATTCTTCCAAGACAGATTCAGGAGCCATTTCCTTGTCCTTGTCCAAGGCCAACTGCTTGGCTTTTTCCACCTTCTCCCAATGTTCCTGCACACAAGAACTAGGTGTTCTGGGCAGGAGGTGTTCTGGTGTCCCCAACAGGAGGTACACTTTACAGCCTCCAGCCGTACCACTCAAACATCAGTAAGAAGGACATGTGCTTTGTGGACCGTGCTGCTGTCGGCCCATACCACAGCCTTCACATGTTGGTGCCACCGATCATTAGCTCTAAGGTTTGCAGCATTCCCAGCAGGGTGCGATTGAACCATTCACAGGCACCATTGCCTTGAGGTTTCAGTCATCATTATGAACTCAAAGTTCGGACCGTGGTCCGACAGGATCTGATTTGGGCTGCCATATGGTTGGACAATGTGCTCCCAGAAAAGTTTGGTGGTGGTGACAACTGTCTGCCCTTGATAGGCACCACCACCACAAATCTGGTAAAGTGGTTCATGAAGACCAGCGCATATTGATAGCCGGAGGGCGCTCTGGAGATCATCAGGAAGCCCACACTTACTAATTCGAAAAGGCTTAGAGGCGATAATTGTCATGGGTGTGATAGTTTCAGACACCACTTCACAATTATGCGCCACTTTGTGTTGGTCTATCACATAAAGTCCCAATAAAATACATTTATGTTTTTGGTTGCAACATGACAAATGTGGAAAATTTCAAGGGGTATGAATACGTTTTCAAGGCACTGTATATACATATACATTTACTTTTTCATTCTATTTTGTTTATTATATATTTTTTCGCAGAATTTTTTTGTGGACTGCAAATTAATCCATCTTGGTTCCTACTATGGAGGCCTGCATTGCTTTTTCAGTGCTCGTACATATTTGTGCTGACGGATAGCACTCCCTCAGTTCCTGTGATGAGCTCCTTTAGACAGCCCTCAGTCCCCAACATCATATGTACAACTCTGAGTTTGTTTTTGTAAGTAAAACCTTTGGAGGGGCTCATATCTATTTGGCGGAGCTTTTCCCTTTCCCTCCCTTCTCCCTCCTTCCAAATAGGATTAACAACATGTATACCTTTTGTCAATCATCCAACTATATATTTTCATGTATTTTATATATACTTTTTAGAGACATATCTGATTGCACCTGCTCCTGAGAAAGGGGACTGTGTTCCACGAAACGTGTCAAGCTATTTAAGATGCATTCACTATGTATAGTTGTATTCTTATATGTTTTTTACATGAACCTTTCATTATGTAATATTTTTTATTTGTCAGTAAGATCTTATATATATGCAACCAGCTCAGAGTTTTACAATCTCATGGTTATATGTTATGACCCACTGAGTGTGACGTATATGCTATCATATGTACTCTTGTAATCACAATCATGATGTATTCAAATGTTTTTCAATTTTGGCTTTGTGGCCATTGAATAAATATGTGTTTTAAACATAATTTTTTCTGCTACCTATGGATTACTACTCTTGATCATATGTTCCATTATACCATTTGTCAGGTGCGCACCTCATTTAAAGTCCCAACTCCTTTCCCTTTTTCCCAAATTTCTTGATGATGGCCCAGACCAAGGCAAGTAACTCAAGCTTGAATGAGCTGTAGTAGTGGGGATTCTTTTTTGGTGGGTCATAGGTTCTGACTGGCGTAAGCCACCACTCTCTTTCGGCCAAGACTGTCCCCAGAACCTGTAGGCTCCCATCTGTATACACCCAGAACGGCAAGGTGTAGTCTGCAAAGGCCAGCAAAAGAGCCGAAGTCAGTCTCAGTTTTAATGTCTTGAAGGTATGAGGCTCATGCTATTGGGCCTGTATAGAAGGTGACAATCCACCTTTTTCTTTGGGTGCTGTGTCCACACAACAACTGGGTAAGGGGGGCAGCTTTCTGGGCGAACTGCAGGATGAGCCACTGGTAGTACCTACCCCACCAGACCCAAGAAAGAGAGCAGCTCTGTGACAGTCCTTGGCAGGTGCCAGCCGTGGACAGCTTGCACCTTGACTGGGTCTGCCGAGACGCCTCCAGCCCTGACAAGGTGCCCCAAGTACTGAATCTTTTGCCTCATCATGTGACTCTTGCTGGGTTCAAGTATTAGTCCGTATTATGACAAGCGAGAGAACAACCAGATGTTTAATGTTTTCTTCAAATGTCTTGGAAAAGATGATGATGTCATTGAGATAAACTAACACAGCCTCGAAATTTGAAGTCTCCAAGACATCTTTCCATTAAGTTCTGGAAGGTGCAGGGGGCATTACTGAGGCCAAACAGCAGTATTCTGAGCCACACAGCTCACAGGCTGCAACCAGCCTGACTTCATTATTGGCCAACAGGATGGGTAAGTCCAGGACTTTCAAGACGTTCATGCCCAGCACAACAGGCACTGCTGGGTTGACTGGGCTGCAGGTCACCACTACCCCTACACCACCTGGTCTTCGATTTTGATTCTCACGCAGGCGATGCCTTCGACTAGAATAGGTAAATTTTTGGCCACTCTGAGGGATAGCCAGCAGGGGTCTAACTGTTCTTGTGCTCAAAATCTCTGTACATAGAAATCATACTCCATAACTTTTGACCTGATGTCAATCAGACATGGGACTTCTTGCACGTTAACTGGGCTTGGTGCAACCATGTCCTCTGACTTGCTGGGACTTTGGGTTGTCTGTTTTCCGGGGGTTGTCCATCTGCCTTGGGAGTCAGTAGTTTAACCACTTGCCGACCAGCAGCCATCATTATACTGCGGTAGGTCGGGATGATCCTGCGAACGGTTGTAGCTGTGCGGCGGCTCCTTTAAGCACACCCGCTGCACTGCGGGGGGTGCTAATGCTCGTGACCGGAGGACACGATGACCGCCGGCAACGTACGATTGTGGGCACTAGAGGCAGAACAAAGACATGGGTGTGTGTAAACACACAAAGTCCTGTTCTGTGAGGAGAGGAGATGCAGATCGTGAGTTCCTAATAGCTAGGAACCACGATCTGTCATCTCCTATAGTCAGTCCCCTCCCCATACAATTAGAACACACACTAGGGAGCACAATTAACCCCTTGATCACCCCCTAGTGTTAACCCCTTCCCCCCTGCTAGTGACATTTATACAAGTAATCAGTGCATTTTTATAGCACTGATCTCTCTATAATTGTCAATCGACCCAAAAATGTGTCAAAAGTGTCCGATGTGTCTGCCATATAGTCACAGTCATGATAAAGATCGAAGATCTCCGCCATTATTAGTAAGAAAAAAAAAAAAAAATAATAGAAATGCCATAAATCTATCCCCTATTTTGTAGACGCTATAAGTTTTGCGCAAACCAATCAATATACGCTTATTGCGATTTTTATTACCAAAAATATGTAGAAGAATACATATCGGCCTAAACTGAGAAAAAAAATAGCTTTTTTTAAAAAAAAATTGGGGATATTTATTATAGCAAAATGTACAAAATATTGTGTTGTTTTTCAAAATTGTCGCTCTTTTTTTGTTTATAGCGCAAAAATAAAATACCACAGAGGTGATCAAATACCACCAAAAGAAAGCTCTATTTGTGGTGAAAAAAATTTTTGTTTGGGTACAGCGTTGCATGTCTGCGCAATTGTCAGTTAAATCGACGTAGTGCCGTATCACAAAATATAGTTTGGTCATTGAGCAGCCAAATCTTCCAGAGCTAAAGTGGTTAAAGACGGCCTGGAGAGGTATCTAAATCCAGGCCGCCCACAGTTCTTGGAAATGTGTTCGTAAGGGTTGCACCTCCAGCATTTTTGGTCCTCTTTGGGAGCCCTGCTCAAGGGGGTTCTCGCCCCATGGGGTTGGGGTGAGTCCTTCATAGAGGAGGCTACCTCCTATTTCAAGACGGCTACATCCTGAATTCGATTTGTTAGCATGGTTTGCTTGGTTGACAGGGATGAAGGTGCTAGGGCCTCCTCTCTGAAGTATGCAGATTCAAATTTCTTGATTACTGCTACTGTCAAATCCGTTTCTTCCATTTCCCGTGCACCCACATCCACCACCGCATTATGGAAGGAGGTGGCAGGTTGCACCTAATTGTCTCTTGCACGGCCCCCTGGACGGGGCCAGCCTTCAAGCCCTCTATGAACTGGTCCCTTTATATGTGGTCTGCATCAGTGATGTCAACGTAGTCACGCACATCCCTCTTTTCCAGGAGCCTCCACAGGTTCTGCATGGCTACTGCATACTAGGTAAGATTCTTGTCCTCCTGCTGTTTTCTTAGGAAAAACCTTCACCTCAGCTCCGGAAGGGGTATCTTCTTCCCAAACAGACCCTCCAAATGTTCCAAGGTAGCTTGCTCGTGTTCTGGCGGTCGTCATCACTTAGAGCGTTAATAGCCAGCTCCGCCACCAGCCAGGCCGGAACCTGATACAGTTGCACGGCACTCTCCAGTCTCTCCTCTCACTCTGCTAAGGGAAAGTTATAGCCATTGAACTTTCGTATTAGAGCTAGACATTTGCACTGCTAAAAAATTTGTTCGTTTTCGTTTCATTCGTTTTGTTTTTTTTGTCATTTTTGGGGTCATTCGTTCATGATCGCATTTGTACATTCATACATTAGTAAATTCGAAACTTCGTAAATCCAAATACCAGAAAATTCAAAAATCTGAAAAAATTAATTAACTATTAAATTATAGGTATTGTAATTTCCTTTCAAATTTGGCTGTTTGTGAACATAACGAATACGAATTTATCCGAAGTTACGAATTATCCAAAATAGCGAATGCCGCATCTAAACAAATGGAACAAAATGAATTAATAAAAAAAAAATAATAATAATAATAAAATGTTTTTTTAATTATTATTGTTATTTATTATTATTAATTCATTATTTCGGATAATTCGTAACTTCGGATAAATTTGTATTTGTTACGTTCACTAACAGCCAAATTTGAAAGGGACTTACAATACCTATAATTTAATAGTTAAGTTATTATTAGTTAATTATTATTTCAGATTTCCGAATTTTTTAATTTCTGAAATTACTAATTTGCAAATTTTCAAATTTACGAATTTACGAATGTGCGAATGTACGAATTTACGAATGTACGAATATTCGAATTTACGAATATTGTGAAAAATTTGTTAAGCCGGTTTTCGTTAATTTGGATATTTCCTAATTAACGAATTTGTCGAAATTCGGTAAAAAACATAATCAGAGCGAATCTAATTGCACATGTCTAATTAGAGCTGAGGCTGATCTTAGCAGAGCCATGCTGGAGCCAGATCCTCCTTCAGGAAGAGCTGCAAGGGACATATAGTGCCAACTACACTAAATGGTATGCAGGAATAACACACAAAGCGCAAGTACAATAAAATAACTTGTATTGAAATAATGCAGAGACACCCTGTTCCTCCTGACTTCCTCTTCAAGGGAGAGGGAGGGAGAGTGGAGAGAGTTCACCTGCAGTGGAAAACGTAGACTGCATCTGCCTATATATATATATATATATATATATATATATATATATATACACATACACATCCACGCACCCGCTCATTTCTGCATGTCAAATTATAACATAAGACGGTATCTGTGCAGCCACTGCATCCACTTCTATGGGCTGCCTGCTCACAGCTTTAAGGGGAGTGCAGACGCAGCGAATTGTGGCACTGCACATAGGACGGGGTTCATTGCCTGTCTAAATGAGACCCTAGGCTAGCCATACATGGATCAAACTTTGTCCACTTCATCAGGGACTGGATGAATTTGAATCCATGTATGGGCCGGGTGGTTGTACAGAAGTCGATCTACTGATTGACTTCCATCCAAACGCCCTGTTGGAAAAAATCCACTCTATCAGTAACACCGCCTATAGTCGGCAGCGCTAATCAATGTATTTTGACAGCGAGGAAGTTTCTCCGCTGTAAGAATACAATAGCTCAGCGGGGAGGATTCCCCCATCTACATCGAGTGTGTGGATGGGGGAATCAAGTAATATTTTTGTTCCACCTGCTGGTTTAATAAAAAAAATGACTAATGTATGGGCAGCTTTAGTCTTGGATAGTGTAGGGAGGAATTAGATCCCTGCCTGTGTTTACTGTCCTTTCATCTTATAGTCACAATGACAACAGTTTCAACAGACAGGAAGTGTAACAGGGACACAGACAGCTATAAAAAGTTGACAGGGGTTCCAGTTTTCCCCTCTTCTACTGAAATTTTTTTTTTATTGCTTGATGGTGCAGAGTTTCCCACACTTCCTGTCGAGTACAGTCGATGTCATTGGGAAAGTAAGCAAGGGAAAATCCCTCTAACTGAGCACCAGCTAGCAGTAAAAACCCAACAGAGGTCCTAAGCTTTTCATTTTGTCTGAACATACATGGTAACTTTATTACCTTCTGCCTGCTGTATCACCAATTAGATTCAAACATCTTTGATAGGCAGCTGAAAGGAACATCTTAGTACTGATTTGTTGTCTGTATATGAGAAACAGCAAGCCTGCGGGGTAAATTAGATAAATCTAGCCACGTATAGCTTGCATAAACCTAGCTTTAGGCTACATTAGGAAGAACGGATAGTAGCGAATTGTTTGCTGCATTCAGAGATGGCTAAGAACCACCTATGGACGCAGCAGCCCGATGATCTGTGGCCTGTTTGTTTGCAGCCAAAGCACTGTAGAAGCCTTAAACCTGGATGCACACTGGCCATGTCCAAGGTTCATTGGACGCTCTATTTGCATGTAGCTGCTCAGACTGGCTAAATGTGAACAACATCCATAGCTTTGTATAGAGTACAAATCTAACAACCACAGCTGTTCGCACACGGTGTGTGTAGGCAGTGTTTACAACCGCCAGTAAGGATCTGCCGATACTTGCCAGTGGTCACCCCTGGCCACTGCTATTCGGCCATCAGCCCTAGATATCCAATGACAGTTGGATGTGCATGCATGTTTAGATTATCAAAATTAATAAAAGCATATTCAGAAACATGCATGCTTGTGTAGCACCCTCTAGTGTGCTAGATGTAGATAGGTTTGTTGTTAGGTTAAAACTAGTTTAGCTCAGGGCTAAGCCTGAGCTCTGAATCGGGGGCAGGGTTTAGTGACTCATCCTAGCAGCTTTTCTGGTGCCTCCCTCTGTTTTCTGGGACATTGGAGAATGTTCTAGACATAGTGGGTGGAGGTTAGATGGAGATGCTTGGCATATTTATGAGGGCCTCAGCCAATATGACTGACTGTCCGATATTCCCAGTGTCCTAGCTGTGTTCTGCAAGCAAGTGAATGCTGAAGGAAGAGGTGGAGCTGTATATAGAAACTGTATATAGGAAGAGTTGTCCCTGAAGTTGTTGTTGAAGTCAAGTGGGCATCCCATAACTTTACATCCCTACCCAAGTTATTACCCTCAAAAAATAACAAGAACAAAGCCACGGACTGTTCTTTGTCCCAGGAGTGCCTGTGAACATTTGGTGTACCTGGCTGTGCAGGGTGGGGGATCTCAGTCTAGTTGCGGCTCTTTAGGAGGTGTGCTACACTTTTATATATGTATGCTTATAAAGGAAGTAGGATGGGATGGGGTGTAAAAAAAATTAAGAAATTAAAGGAAAATGGATGGAGAGAGATATCCGTCTAACCTTGAAACCATATCTCCAACACCAATCAATTATTCCAGGGAGGTCAGTCAGTGGGTCCTGGAAAAGTCCCAGGGTGGCAATGGACATACAGCGGTTTCCTTTTCTGACCTTCTCTGTTAAGATCATGTGACAGTCATCTCATGACCATTTTTTTTTTTTTGCAGAGCAAATGGGTCACAGTAGAAATGTGAATTCTCCCCTGAACAAAGCAACAGAACACAAGCCTTTAACACCCTGCAGCTAGTTCCATTTACAAATCTTCCAGTCAGTCTGTCTGACCCGTGCAGGAGTAAAAAAAAAAAAAAAAAAAAAAAAACTTCAATGTAAACCCTTGAGGGCAGACAGTTTAGTAAAGAAGAAATCCTGTCAGTTAACAAGCCAATTCTTTCTCTTAACTCTTTCCGACTGGAAGGTCCTGTTCCGCTGCGCACGGCTGGTCTTTCTTGAATGGCAGGGGTTAATTCGCTTACTTTTGACATCGGGCCAAGCCCCAGGTTAAAGATAATGTGGTGCAGCAGCAATTCGAGTGGGTGGAGAGTTCCCACAGTGTTTGCTTGCTTTTCTCACAGGTGGGGACTGGCAAATCCAGTGACAAAGCAGGGCTGACATTCCAGCACACAGCACAACAGGTGCCCAGAAGCCTTGGGTTAAGCACACAGGTGCAGCACTGTTAAAGAGCAGGTTATGTTCTCACATTTATAACCTTTCTGTTCTCCCCGTATCACTAGGCGGAGAGCTACTTAATGTTCGTGGCAAGCCTACCATTCATGACTCAATAAAAGTCTCATTGTTCTACTGTGCAGGACTTGCTGGTGTTACTGTTCTTTATAACACACTGGAGCTTACCTCCCACTGAGGACACAGCTTGGCAGGCTGAACTGTTATTTCCTGGGGCTTTCCAGCTAGTATCAATAGAAAGGAAACCCTTTAGATTTGTACTGGGTGAAACAAGGTTCCTTAAAGTGGAGTTCCAGTATGCAAAAAAAAATAATAATTAAAAGTCAGCAGCCACAGACTGTAAGTGCTGATTTTTAATATAAGGACACTTACCTGTGCAGGGATCCCACGAAGTTGGCAGCCCTAGCCGATTCATCTAACAGTTTCAGGTGCAGACGACGGCATCTGTAGTAAGGGAAGCAGGAAGTGAAGCTTTGCGGCTTTACAGTCTGTTTCCTACTGCGCATGCACAAGTTGTGCTGTATTTTCTGACCTCTGTGTGTCCCAGAAGGCAGTAGAAGGGAAGGAGGAGGGGCTGAAAATGTCATTGATCGCAGAGTGGGGATTTTACCTAGAAGTGGGAGCGGCTCCCTGTCAGAACCAGGTACCCACTCCCCCCTTCCTCCTAAAAAGTGCCAAATGTGGCAGTGGAAGGGGGGGGGGGATGCAAACATACGGAGCTTCTCCTTTTGGGTGGTTAAGGTGTTACTAAACCCAGAACCTGCATTCACTACATCTGGTCTCCCACAGTACACAGAACATGCAATTATTTTAGTAAATATAAACCGCTGAATGAAAAAAAAAAACAATGCGCTACCAGATGTGACCAAAAAAAATAAAAAATAATATAAATAAACATAATTCAGTGAATAAAGCTGCCACTCCCTGTAGTGTCACCAGGTGCCGGGTGACATCACTTCCGGTCTACGGCTGTGACCGGAAGTTTGGGTATCTCTACAATGGTTTACTGCCTGACCCTTCAGTCACAGTATTCTACACATATTTCCACGGTTTTACATGTAAGTGACTACTTTGTTTTAATAAAATTGGTTTTAATTTACTACACTAATGCCGTGTACACATAAGCATTTTTCGACAGAATTCCGCTCAAGCTGTCTTGCATACACACGGTCAAACCAAAGTTCGACCGTCAAGAATGCGGTGACGTACAACACGTACGATGGGACTAGAAAACAGGAAGTTCAATAGCCAGTAGCCAATAGCTTTCGTCTCATACTTGCTTCAGAGCATGTGTCGTTTTTGGTACGTCGGAACAGCATACAGACGATCGGTTTTCCCGATAGGAATTGGTTCTGTCAGAAAAATTTAGAACGTGTTCTCTTTCACCACCACCACCACATACTGGTCTTCTTTTCACTCCCCCACAGCTCAGTTTGGAGCTTACAAAGAACTGAGGTGCCTCTCCAACCCAGGTGACAGTGTTGGGTGCCTGAGTGGGCCATTTGCCAAGCAGCAGCAGAGTCACATGAGACGAAGAGGAGTAACATGATTCCCATATCTGGAACTACCTGGTGATCTCTTCAAGTGGACAAACAGCACAGCAGAGGCCAGAATATGTCGCCTTTTGCAGAGTACATTTAATTATTTGCATCACTCCCTCTTTACCTTCTTACCTTTTTCTTACCACACTCATATTGGAGGCAGTTTTGTCGAGAGGCTATTTGGCCTACCAGTATGTTTTTCAACTGTATGAGAAAACCAGAACTCCTGAAAAAACCCAAGAAATATGGGAAGAGCCGAAAAACTCTGTGCACATGGTGAAGTTCAAACCTAGGGTCTAAATCTGCAAGGCAAGAGTGACTACAGATGTTAAATAGGACCTAAAGCTTACCAGTCCTTACATGTGGTGGCAGGATCAATTTTGTTTTTTTATTTTTTGGGCTTTTTCCCCTTTTTAACCACTTCAGCCCCGGAGCATTTGGCTGGCCAAAGACCAGAGCACTTTTTGCGATTCAGCACTGCGTCGCTTTAACTGACAATTGCGCGGTCGTGCGAGGTGGCTCCCAAACAAAATTTGCGTCCTTTTTTTCCCCACAAATAGAGCTTTCTTTTGGTGGTATTTAATCACCTCTGCAGTTTTTATTTTTTTATAAACAAAAAAAGAGTGACAATTTTGAAAAAAAACGCATTATTTTTTACTATAATAAATATCCCCCAATATATAAAAAAAAAATTTTCCCTCAGTTTAGGCTGATACGTAGTCTTCTACATATTTTTGGTGAAAAAAAAAATCGCAATAAGCGTTTATTGATTGGTTTGCGCAAAAGTTATAGCGTCTACAAAATAGGGGATAGTTTTATTAAAGCTGCTCTTCACCTTGTATTAAAAAAAATTAAACGTCAGCATGTACAAATACTGTAGCTGCTGTCTTTTAATAAACGGACACCTCTCCGCCAGTCTTTGGGTCCCAAGCGTCGTCGTGTCTAGTGTGGGAAGCCAGCTGTGACTCCTTGTGGCTTCACAACCTGCTGCCCACTGCGCATGTGGGAGTCGCGCTGCGCTTTGTGAATGGTCCCGCAGCCTTCTGTGAGATGTCCCAGAAGGTTGCAAGGGGGAGGAGAACGTCCGGTGGATAGCCGCAGTGATCCAATTGGAAGTGGGAACAGATTCCTGTCAAAAGCAGGCACTTCCCCTGCATAAAGTAGAATTTTCCTCTTTAGTTCCACTTTAAAGCTACAAGGTGCACACAAACGTGCAGGCACAGCCCTGCGGGTGCCCGTCTTGCAGTGCACTGGCGCGCGTATATGGCGCCAATTAGCCTTTACAAGTACAGCTGCTGCACTAATTGGTTGCTGTCTGATCTGCAGCTGTTACCCATGTTCCTGTATCTGCTTCTGTGTTTGATTCTGTGATTGAGCCCTGGTTCACATTGATGTGATTTGGCATGTGATTTGACATGTCAAATCACATGCAAAGCCGGCGGCAATTTCCGGCAATGGGACTGTCCGAATCAGTGTGACATTTGCAGCGCTGCACCGATTCCCAAAAGCAGTCTCTGTACTACTTTTGCCGATTTCAAGGTGCGATTTCCATTGAAATCTGTGCAGAAACCCACACAGATGTCTCTAAAATCGCCCTCCGAAGTCGGCACTGACATGCGGGAATGAAATCAGTCAGTGTGAACCAAGGCTTACCCGGCTTGTCCTGACCATGCCTGAACGCTACCTACCCTGACCTTGGCTTGCCTCTAGACACTGCTTTACCTCTTGCTCATCTGCCTGATCTTGAGTTGCTGATCTCTGCCGTTATTCTGACCATTCTCTGCCTGCCGTCTATGCCTGTATCTGACCGTCTGTTGCTGACCCGGCTTGTCTGACCTTGTATCCAATTATTTGTCTGTCCTGCTCTGCATACTGCCTGGTTCCCGCTGGTTCTTCACCTGCTGTGTGCTGCCAGTCTTCCTATACCTGCAATCAGCTGCTGTCTGCCAAGTAACTGCCGCCTGCTGCCTACCAAGCCCAGGGTCTGCTGTTTCTGCTGCCATCTACTGTTCCAGCTATCTGGCCCAACTCTGGTGATGTACCTGCTACGCACCTCTGCAACCGGCAGAAGATCATACATGCACTCATGCCTCGCCGTGCTCTCAGGGCCACTGTCGCAACATCAGTGGTCCCTGAGCTGGGGCTGTACAGAGGCCTCCTGCCACAGGGTACAGTACCTCGAAAAAGTATTCGTACCCCTTGAAATTTTCCACATTTTCTCATGTTACAACCAAAAACGTAAATGTATTTTATTGGGATTTTATGTGATAGACCAACACAAAGTGGCACATAATTGTGAAGTTGAAGAAAAATGATGAATGGTTTTCAAATCTTTTTACAAATAAATATGTGAAAAGTGTGGCATGCATTTGTATTCAGCCCTCCTGAGTCAATACGTTGTAGAACCAATTTCTGCTGCAATTACAGCTTCAAGTCTTTTTGTGTATGTTTCTACCAGCTTTGCACATCTAGAGAGTGACATTTTTGCCCATTCTTCTTTGCAAAATAGCTCAAGCTCTGTCAGATTGGATGGAGAGCATCTATGAACAGTAATTTTCAAGTATTGCCACAGATTCTTAATTGGATTCAGGTCTGGACTTTGCCTGGGCAATTCTAACACATGAATATGCTTTGATCTAAACCATTCCATTGTAGCTCCAGCTCATTCCTCACCAAATTCCTTGTCAGGAGTAGCTACTGTAGTTAATTAAGGATCCATTGACTTCTCCCTAAGTTTGGCCTGGATGTACTTTCCTCTTCTACCACCAGGTGGCCGGGCACTTGGAGGTATTAGGTTGAGAAGAACAACTCAAGGTCAGGTTATGGGTATATAGGGTGTCTTGGCCAATGGTCAAGGCTTCTGTTGGATCCCCTGGCCTGCTGGGAGAGCCTATATATTCGGGAGAGGTCAGGGTGGACGTGTGTCGTACGCCCCAGGCTGCTAGGCCGGAGATTGTGCCAATCCTGGGGGCATCAGGCTGCCAGGCTGTGTGAGGGCCTATCCAGAAGTAAGAGGAGAGCGCAGAGTTGGGACTGTTGCTTGCAGTCCAAACAAAAGGGACCTGAACCTGTCAGTGGTTGGAGGTAGAAGGGAAGCTGTCGCAATGAAGGAACCAATCACCTTTACCAGGGACCACAGTGTGTAACTGAAGCAAGTACCAGAGCAGTATTCTCACCAAATAGGTACGGTGGAAAATCTGGAAACCTCAGGCGGTAATCAAGTCATGGACTCAACCAGCGGAGGTGACGCTTGCAGAGCAGCCTTGTGTGTCAAGCTAGGGACTGAGCCAGTCAGCAGGGGTGAAGCTTGAAGGTATTCGAAGTGCCAAGCTAGGGACCCAACAGGGAAGCGTGGGTGATGCTTGAGGGTCGTACCACCGCAAAAGTCTTGAGGAGCTCACGGGATTCAGAGTTAGTGAATCAGAGGGTCCAGTGAGAGACCAGGAGCTCAAGGGTTGAAGAACTACAAGGAGAAGTTGTAGTACAGCTGAGAGAACTGTTACTGTGATTTGGGAACTGTTTAAGTACTGTTACCATAGGAGACAGCAATCCTGCACATGCAGAAGTGGCACCTTGCTGGGGCCTTTCCCTGCACGGCTGTTCTCCTATTGAAGTCTCGGAGTCTGCCATTAGAAATTGCAACTACTTAAGGGTGTCCTGGCCCTAACCCTCTTTCCCCTATAAAATATAAAAAGTACTGTCAAAGAAATAAACCTCTTTTACATCCAAGACGTGTCTGGCGCCAAATGACTTTTACCACCTTTGCACCCACTATGCCTCAGAACCCACCACTTATTGAAGGATGTCAGTCATCTTTGGCCTTAAAGGTTTCCATTTGACTGGAAGAGGTCAGAGATTCTGCTGCATTTGTATAACCTAACCCTGCTTTAAACTTATCTACAACTTTATCCCTGACCTGTCTGGTGTGTTCCTTGGCCTGCATGATGCTGTTTGTTAACTGAAGCAAGTACCAGGCCGCGTACACACAAGCGGACTTTTCAGCAACAAAAGTCCGACGGCCATTCCGGAAGACTTTCGTCAGACTTTTGACAGACTTCCGACGGACTTTTGAACGAACTGACTTGCCTACACACAATCACACCAAAGTCTGATGGATTTGTACGTGATGACGTACGAGCGGACTAAAATGAGGACGTTGATAGCCAGTAGCCAATAGCTGCCATAGCGTAGGTGTTCATCCGTCGGACTAGTATACAGACGAGTGGATTTTTCGATCGGACTCGAGTCCGTCGGAAAGATTTGAAGCATGTTTCAAATCTAAAGTCCGTCAGATTTTCGACTGGAAAAGTCTGCTGAAGGTCCGATGAAGCCCACACACGATCGAATTATCCGTCAGACCAGTCCAGTCGAAAAGTCAGCTCGTGTGTACGCTGCATAAGGTTCTCTAACAAACCTCTGAGAGGTAAAAAATTTTGAAAACCATTCATCATTTTCCTTTTACTTCACAATTATGTGCCACTTTGTGTTGGTCTATCACATAAAATTCCAATAAAATACATTTACGTTTTTGGTTGTAACATGACAAAATGTGGAAAATTTACGTTAAAACTTTTTCAAGGCACTGTACGTGACAGAGCAACTCTTTGTACATATCAGTGATAGTTCATTTTGAAAAGTAGGGTATTGAAGGAGTGTACATTGTGAGTTGCTGGTTGGATTATTTAGGGTGTAGCGCCGCGGATTCTATTCTCCTATCCTGGTGTTATCAGGATTGGCAGGTAAAAAAAGCTGCTGTGCACTATATTCTGCACCTATATACTGTATATAATTTATTATGCATTTTTCTTCAGAAGAACTGTTGGAAGCTCTGTCATGTAGAATTTTTCAGCTTTCTCGTATCTATCTATCTATCTATACCTCTGTTTATATGTTAAAACCAAGGAGGAAAGATAACCTGCTCAATTAGCCCTGGTTATTTAAGGTCGCCAGTACATTGATTTTTTTTATTTTTTTTTTTACTTTCAGCAGGAAATTGGTCAGGAATACATAATGGATGACATCATTGCTTCTCACAGGTCTTAGGGCAATGTGTCAAGAGGCCCCAAGTGCCCACGCTGGGGGTGAGACATCCTTTTGTGTGGGGCTTGCTCCTGGATAGAGCAAAGAACAGTCTAAGCACATTATTAATGAGAAAAGAATCCTGTCTCCTACGTGAGCTTTCAGTACACATTACTGCTGCTAGGTAGACATGCCATTCTCTGGATATGTAATATTTATCAGGGGACAGAGCACAGACTAGCAAGTGCACGCATGAGAAGCAGACAGAACAAGAGCCGTGTATGATCATATTTAGCTTGGCTTCTGAAGACCACAGGAAATAAAAATCCCATTTACCTTCTTTAAAGGAAATCTGTGCTGAAATATGAACGTGCCATTGCTGGCCTCCTTCGAAAAATGCTATTTTTCTGGCTGCCTTTGGTTTTGAAACTTTTTGAGTCACTAACCTCACAATGAAGCTCTGTAGATTTTGTTTCTTTAATTACTGCATGCCTAGTCTTAAGTGACTCTGAAAGAATTGAAGCCAAAGAATCAGAAAGGCAACCAGGCAATTAGCATTTTCCAAAGAAATAAAGGGCAGCGGGAGCAGGAGCTTTATTTCTTTTAGTTTAGGCTTCTTTAAAGAGAACGTTTAGGGGTAGAAACATAGGAGGTGTCATGGTGGACTTGTGTTTAAAGTGGTTCTAAAGGAAGACATATTTTACTGTAATATCTTAAATATCACAGATAATACAAATCTCTTTTATCTTCTTTAAAGGAAACCTGTGCTGAAATATGATATATAATATATCTAAAAATGCAATTTTCCTGGCTGCCATTGATTTTGAAAGTTTTTGAGTCACTTACCTCAGGATGAAGCTCCATAGATTTGGTCTTTACTTACTGCATAGCTATTCTTTAGTGACTCTGAAAAAACTGAAGCCAAAGAATCAGAAAGACAACCAGGCAAATAGCATTTTTTGAAGAAGCAAAGGTCAGCGATAGCAGGGGCTTTGGTTCTTTCAGTATAGGCTTCTTTAAAGAGAACTCTTATGCCCTGTACACACGGTCGGACTTTCCGACGGAATATGTGCGATCGGAGCTTGTTGTTGGACATTCCGACCGTGTGTAGGCTCCATCGGACTTTTTCCATTGGAATTTCCGACACACAAAGTTTGAGAGCAGGATATAAAATTTTCCGACAACAATTCCGACGAACAAAGTGCCACGCATGCTCAGAATAAATTAGGAGACTAAAGCTATTGGCTAGTGCCCGTTTATAGTCCCGACGTACGTGTTTTATGTCACTGCGTTCAGAACGATCGGATTTTCCGACAACTTTGTGCGACCGTGTGTATGCAAAACAAGTTTGAGCCAACATCCGTCGGAAAAAATCCATGGATTTTGTTGTCGGAATGTCCGATCAATGTCCGATTGTGTGTACAAGGCATTAGAGTTAGAAACTTAGGAGGTGTCATGGTGGACTTGTGTTTAAAGTAACTCTAAAGGTTAGATATTTTTTACCCTGCATTCCCTGCATTAAGGTAAAAAATTGTTACAGTATTTGTAGCGCCTCTCCCCTCCCTAATCCTATCTCTGTCCAGAACTGTGCCCTTTTGAAGTGGTGCAGGTCTCTCTCTCTTCACAGGACACAGAGGCCGCAGCGGGAGCCATTGGCGCCACTGTTGTCAATCAAATCATGTGAGGGGGGAGTGGGGCTGAGTCATGCTGTGTGTCTCTATGGACTCACACAGCCCAACTCGGGAGCGAGCCCACATGTGCGCCACCATAGCAAACAGCTATAACATGTTGACTATTTTAGGGGAAAAAATTCTTTTTACAACTTCAAAGGTGCAGACTGCGGGGCTGCTAACCTGATCCTGCTTTCTCTGCCTAGTAAATTGCTGACCCTGGAACAAGTTATAATCATATTGTGCTTATGAGATGCATAAGTATGCATGTGTGCATATGCATATGTGGCAATTGTAACCTGGACTGTAGCTGATAACTGAAAAAACAAGTGAGTGCTGGAGGAAGAAGTGGAGCTATATATAGAGACTGTATATAGAACGAGTCGTCCCTGAAGTTTTGTTGTTGAAATCAATGAGCATCCCATAACCTCCTATCCCTATCCAATTTATTACCCTCAATAAACAACAAAAAACAAAGTCACAGACTGTTCTCTGACTCTGCAGTGTCTGTGAAAATTTGGTGTGCCTGGCTGTGCAGGGTGGGGGATCCCAGTCCATCTGTGGCCCTTAAGGGGGTGCACAACATTTGGGGGCTCATCCGGGATATTGCTCATGGCATCCTGCACAGCCATTGCCCATAGAATCCAGAGTTTATCGAACCAGAGGACTGTGCTTTGCTTTCAAGGCCACTGTGGGGGTTAAAACCGGGGAGACGGAATTATGTGCTTTGCCTACTTGTGACTGTGTGCCTAAATCCAATGCGGTTATCCATAGCAATTGGCGGGAGTTGCTGCCAAGCCAGTACTGGACCCCACACCCAGTTGCCCCAAACTGTGGCTGGGAGGGGCACTTGTGGGGTGGGGGATCCCTGTTCAACTGCAGGCCTTCAAGGGGGCGCACTACACACACGTTATTTGAAATCAAATAAAAAAGTTTTGGCTTTAGATGCACTTTAACAGGCAAGTTTGAGCCACCATTGCTGAAATTGGCTGCATTTTGTGCAGACATTGCTCCATGCACAGTTGGACAAAGAACTCTGACTATTTGACAATAAACATTTATTGCCTAGTGGTACATAACTGAATGCAGCCTGGTTGCTACAAATTCCTGTTATGCCCCGTACACGCGATCGGATTTTCCGATGGAAAATGTCCGATCGGAGCGTGTTGTCGTAAATTCCGATCATGTGTGGGCTCCATCACACATTTTCCGAAGGACAAAGTGCCACGCATGCTCAGAATAAATAAAGAGATGAAAGCTATTGGCCACTGCCCCGTTTATAGTCCCGACGTACGTGTTTTACGTCACCGCGTTTAGAACGATCGGATTTTCCGACAACTTTGTGTGACCATGTGTATGCAAGACAAGTTTGAGCCAACATCCGTCGGAAAAAATCCATGGATTTTGTTGTCGAAATGTCCAAACAAAGTCCGACCGTGTGTACGCCCTAATAGAGTTCTTGTGTCCAACTTGTCATTGAACTGGTTACATTGGCCTTGCCCTGTGACACATGGGTAAATAAATTCCGCTCAAGCTGTCTTGCATACACACCAAATTCCGACCGTCCAGAACGCGGTGATGTACAACACTTACGACGGGACTAGAAAACGGAAGTTCAATAGCCAGTAGCCAATAGCTTCCGCCTCGTACTTGCTTCAGAGCATGCGTCGTTTTTGGTGCGTCGGAACAGCATACAGACGAGCGTTTTTTTTCGCAAAAATATAGAACATGTTCTCTATCTAAGTCCGTCTGAATTTTCGATGGAAAAAGTCAGATGGGGCATACACATGGTCGGAATATAGGATGAACAGCTCCCATCGGACTCTTTCTGTCGGAAATTCCGCTCGTGTATACGCGGCATTGGAGTAACGTTTTCTGTCTTATTGATTGTTTGTATAGGTACACTTACCAATCCTCTCTTCTTTTAGGCTATGCTTGGTTTAAAAAATTTCTTTGAAATACCTTAGGGTGTGTTGGGTGGGCGAGGTGTGTCCTTAGGTGTGCAGAGAAATCACAAAACTAGCAGCTCTTTCAGGGGTAGCACTACACAATTTTCAGTCAAATTCATCCCCTTTCCATTCACCCGAAATCTCACATACAATTCCAAGCAATTGCCAGCCCAGAAATTAACAATTTACTATCCCCAAGTTCAATGACCACAAGAATTCAGTTGATTGTAAAGTTGACACTGGGCAATAACATGATTCCTTTGAAAGTAATAGTATTTTTCTGACAGGTTCGATCAGGGCAATTTCCATTCCATCGCCTTAGAAAAAAATAATTGAAAGCTTACAGAGTAACTCTAGTTTTCTTGAGAAAAAAACAAAACATTCCCCTCTGGGTGATCACTGTACATTGCAGGGATTTAAAAAAAAAAACTTTGTTGCAGATTCTTACCTTTTGAACTCCGAAGAAATAGCTGTTTATCTGTGTCCATGTGCAAAATGTGAATGTGAGTTATATTTTAATCATCAATCAGCTGCTGCACTTGCAGCGTTCTAATGTGGAAAATGGCAGGGTCTGTATCTCTTTAGACTTGATAAGCCTTTGGGAGTATCTCACCAAAAAATAACATTTTTGTGGCAGGGGATACCCAAAATCTGACTTGTTTTTTTACTACAGACTTCTAGGGAAAATCAGTGAGCCAATCACACAAGCAGGAAATTAAATTTCTGGGGGATGTTCTGTACACCATCTGTGTATAGAACACCTCTAGGTAGCCATATTGTATTGCATTTTACAGAAAATTTCAGTGCTACAGATCAAAAAGGAAAGGTCTTTTTTTTATTAACCTTCAATTACAATTTGACTTGTGTTGCAATTGTATCAGTTACATTATTTTTTTTATTTGTTATTTTTTTTCCCACAAAGTTGGAGTTACCCTTTAAAAACATTCATAAGCATTGGAAGTGTTTGTTTCCCTTGGGAGTGTTTTTACATTTTGTTGGAAAATCTTTGTGTTTAATGAATGATTGCCTCCCTTTTTCAACAGAACAGGGAACAATCCTTTCACTGTGCATGTGCCAGAGGTAAATACTGACTGATTTGTATAAAAGCAGACCTAAAGTCTAAAAGTAAACATTCATAGTCTCACGAGTGGCCACTACAAAAAAAATGACAAATTATACAAAAAAAGTTTATATAATAAAGATAGACATAAAATAAGTGGTTCTCTGGCATTTCTGAGTGAGTGGTTTGTGAAGACCCTCTACATGTATGTAGGGAGCTTGGTGTCATCATGCCATTTCCTCCTAATTGGTATAGCCCTTTGGATTGACTGGTCAACTAAGGGAGGAAAAGCTGGATAACATTATTCTCCCAAGATACATCTGAACTACTTAGACGAATTTGGACCAGAATTTGGACCGGCTGTCAGCAGAATGGCCTCTACAAATTCGGCACTGTGCCGAAAAATGGAGCGGAACTAAGCATGTGCAGAGCAGGGTGAGACAGTGTATTACTGGATTTTAACCACTTCAGCCCCTGAAGAATTTACCCCCTTCCTGACCAGGCCATTTTTTGCGATACGGCACAGCGTTGCTCTAACTTACAATTGCGTGGTCATGCGATGTTGTTCCCAAACAAAATTTATGTCCCTTTTTCCCCTCAAATAGAACTTTCTTTTGGTGGTATTTGACCACCTCTGAGGTTTTTATTTTTTGCGCTATAAACAAAAATAGAGTAACAATTTTGAAAAAAACACAATATTTTGTACTTTTTGCTATAATAAATATCCCCCCAAAAAAACAAAAACACATTTCTTCATCAGTTTAGGCTGATATGTATTCTTCTACATATTTTTGGTAAAAAAATGGCAAAAAGGGTATATTGATTGGTTTGTGCAAAAGCTATAGCGCCTACAAAATAGGGGATAGAGTTATGTCATTTTTATTATTATTTTTTTTCTTACTAGTAATGGCGGTGATCTGCGATTTTTATTGGGACTGCAACATTGCCACAAAATCATCAGACACTTTTGAAACTTTTTTGGGACCAGTGACATTTATACAGCGATCAGAGCTAAAAATAGCCACTGATTATTGTACAAATGTCACTGGCAGGGAAGGGACTAACACTGGGGGGCGATCAAGGGGTTAAATGTGTTCCCTAGATGTGTTCTAACTGTGGGGGGGGGGAATGTGGCTGACTAGAGGAGGACACAGATAGTTGTTCCTACTTAGTAGGAACACACAATCTCTCTCCTGTGAATATAAGAAATACGTGGCGCTAACTAGAGTGCATAAATAATATAGACAAATATCACAAATCATGTAACTACTAGTAATTCTGCAATGTGACATCAAAAAATTAACAAAAGAATATTGATGTAAAGGTCCAATCGTGCAAAAATAACAATAAATTAAGATAAATAAATCCAAAAAAACTCATAAAGTGCATAAGAGTGAAAAAATAAAAAATTTTAAAAAAATCTCATAAAATGAAAAAAGTCGCATAAATAGAAAAAAATCTCATGAAGTGCAAAAAAGTAAAAAAAACCCCCCACTAATTAAATAAATAAAGGTGTATAGTCCAACAGGTGCAATATGGTTCCAACATAGCAACGTTTCTATAGCTTGGTTGCTATAGAAACGTGCGCGCACAGACAGGAGAAAGGTCAGCCGACATTTTTGTGTTTGAAGCCTTCCATCAGAGACCCGCCAGTGCTGTGACGATCGGAGGAGATCGATCGATTGCTGGTTCTCATCTGCTTCCAGACTGCAGGCTTGATTTGACCCGTAGGGTCTTTATTAGAGGCGAGGGGCTGGGGGAATAGTGTGGCACACCACGGATCGCTGATGATTGGAGGAATCTGAAACCGATCATTTTTTGCACATGCACTTTTGTTTTTTTGCATGAACTGTTATATGAAGATTTGTTCCATTTATGTTGGAACCATATTGCACCTGTTGGACTATACACCTTTATTTATTTAATTTGAGGGGTTTTTTTTTCACTTTTTTGCACTTTATGTGATTTTTTTCTATTTATGCAACTTTATTCACTTTATGCGATTTTTTTCCAATTTTTTTATTTTTTTCACTCTTATGCACTTTATGAGTTTTTTTTTTTCAAATATATATTTTATTAGTTTTCAATAGAAAAGAGAGGGGCAGAGCCCACAACATACCAAAGAGGTATATAACAAAAGGGGGGTCGCAGCCTCCCGACATTGCATTATAGTAGTGCATGTAATACATCAAGGCATGTAGCATTATCATATCTTTAAATATATATGTATATGGGTATCTTTGTTTCTCTGAGTTACAATCCTAGTATGATATGAGAGTATAAATACCCTAGTCAGGAGGCAGCCACCAGAAAAAAAAAAAAAAAAGAGAGATAGGGGGGAAAAGAAGTAAGGAGAAGAAACGAGAGGGGGGGGGGGGGTAAGACAGGGGGGGGGGGTATTAGGCGTTCAGATACATGAATCTCTGTTTACGATGATTACTGTAGGTTGTCGATCAGTATGAAATGGTAGAGTTTTAGCTCCTAAGGAGAGATTTACCCTCTTCTGAATACTTGAATATTTTCCAATGAGTCCATGTTTTCCGATAGGTTTCCTGTCTATCTTGAGCTGTCATTATCAAGTCTTCCATTTTATTTATATCTTCTACTTTTCTCAACCACATTGCTGTGGTTGGTGGGGATTGCTGTTTCCTTTATGAGTTTTTTTGGATTTATTTATCTTAATGTATTGGTATTTTTGCACGATTGGACCTTTACATCAATATTATTTTGTTAGTTTTTTGATGTCACATTGCAGTACTACTACTAGTTACATGTTTCAGCCATATTATTTGTGATGTTTGTCTATATTATTTATGCACTCTAGTTAGCACCACATATTTCTTATATTCATATTTTCTCTGTGTGGGAACACTTTTATATGTTTGGCGGCTTCTCTTATTCTTAAATTTATTTCTGTTATAGCTCACTTTGGTTTTGCGCATTAGTTTCCCCCTTCTTTCCGATTTCTCTCCTCTCCCCCGACAGAACCAGGATTTGTGTCACAAGCGATCGCGGGTGCCTGGCGGTCATAGGGCACGCGCGCAGTCACTGGGGACACGCCGCGCGCCTGCTACAGCGTCAACGGTTAGCGCAGGGAAGCCATCCTGCCGTAGTATAACTGCGGTGGCTGGTCGGGAAGGGGTTAAACAGTATAGGCACTTATTTTTAATGTTATATATAGCTATACCTGCAAAAGGGGCCAGCCAATAGTCATCTAGCAAGAATTTATTTTCCAACTAAAGTTTCACTTTAATGCTATTTTGCCAATAAAGCACATCTGTATAAAATGTCAAGTCTGTGTTCTGAGCCAATAGACCAAAAATCACTCCTATTTGGAGGGAACCTAGCAACTGATCCACTTAGAGTCAATTCCCTGTGACCCAGTGAATGGGGATGACTTCTGCAGTATGAGGGTACACAAGGATATAAGGTTCTCAGTAATGGGAACGGCCTCTGCCCTATCAACTGGAGTCAGATGGGAGGGCATTAAAGATGAGCCTGAGTTCGGTACAAACTAGGTTAGGTCTGAACCTGGAAGTTAGCTTTTATTTCTTGGCCAATGAGCTGTGGTCAAGGGATTTCCTGCCCTGCAGTTGCACATATTGCTTGTGACATCACTGACCTAATAAGGCCACATGACCCTGTTAGGTCAATGATGTCACTCGTATCCCCACCCCTACGTGTACATCAGCTGCAGGTTGGTGAATCTTCTGCCCACAGTTCATTGGCCCAGCAATGACAGACTTCCAGGCTCGCAAAAACTTTGCTTTTGATCAAACTCAATCCCAAACATAAACTCATAACTAGTGAACATTTAGTATACATTCAAACATAAGATTGTTAAGACGGTTCCAGGTAATGTGTGATTTTGGTGTTCAACAAATGAGATATGTGTCCATCAACACAAAGTCAAATATTGCTCTGACCCTCCTCAACTTTTCTATACTGGAGTTGTCATTCTGTTTTATGTGAAAAAAGCTGACTTCCATTTACTGATAACACAAATTTTCAGCCATTTTGGAAGAGCTTAATGTGTTTAAACATTTTTAAAAATCCTATTAAGCTTTTTTCTTTTTTTGTTGCTATTCGTGTCAAGTTGGGTACATTTCCTTTCAACTTCTACCCAGAGACAGCAGGAAGTGAAAGAAATTCTCTCCAAAGTGAGCGGTCAGTGGCCAGGTGTTTTGCATCTCCTATCAATTAACAATAGTCACCAGGACAAATAGGCCCCTTTCACATGGGCCGGAGTTAACTCCTGTTTGCTCAGCAGGGGATCTCTGCACTGATCCCCAGCTTATCAGAGCAGAGTGGGCCGATGACAGGTCCGTGTCCGCTCAGTTTATGCAGAGCGGACACGGACACAGCCCACTCTGCTCTATGGGCAGCCAGATGTAAATGAACTGGCTGTTCTTTTACACCCGACTGACCCCCTTTGTTTTTGCCGGATCGAATAGGGTGTAAAGGGACACAATGAACGAAGGGTCCGATCGGGTCTGCCTGAAAAATGGACAGTAAGACCTAATAGGACCTCTCGTGTGAAAGTGGCCATAGAGAAGGTGAATATCCCCAGTGGAAACTATATGAAAAAGATATCAGGGTTTTTAACAATTCCACACCTTCTAGTGTGCCAGAGTTATTGGTGTAGGTTGTTGGTGTAGCGATGATAGTGTAGGTAAATTTATTTTAGCTGAGGGCTAAGCCTGAACTATGAATCTGGGACAGGGTTCAGTGACTCAGGGCTGGATGACTCATCCTAGAAGCCTCTCTGGTGCTTCCCCCTGTCTTCTGGGACACTGGAGAATATTCTGGACATAGTGGGTGGAGGTTAGGAGAAACTGTTTGGAATATTTATGAGGACCTCAGCCAATCCCCACTAAGAAGGCTGGCAGGGGGCAGGCCTCCTCATAAATAGTCATGTCAGCAGGGGCAATTGGGTGGAAGATGGAGATGAAGTTCTGAGGAAACTGGCCCTTGATGGCGCCCCCTAGTCTGGGGAGGAACCTCGAGCACAGGGGCTTGGTTGCTGGAAGGATCCTGCCAAAACACATGGAGGAAGTCTTTCCTGGAGGAACGGGAGCAAGGAGAGAGGGAGGGCCTCGGGTTCCTGTCTGTAATGATCCAAAGCTTAAAAATCTGACTGAGAGCCTGTCAGATCTTCACAGTGATCCAGCTGGGTTCTGAAAGCAAGTGAGTGCTTGAGGAAGAGGTGGAGCCTTATATAGAGACTGTATATAGAAAGAGTTTTGTTGTTGAAGTCAATAAGCATCCCATAACCTCCTATCCCTATCCAAGTTATTACCCTCAATAAACAACAAAAACAAAGTCACAGACTGTTCTCTGACTCTGCAGTGTCTGTGAAAATTCGGTGTGCCTGGTTGTGCAGGGTGGGGGATCCCAGTCCATTTGCGACCCTTAAGGGGGTGCACTACATTTAGGGGCTCATCCGGGATATTGCCCATGGCATCCTGCACAGCCATTGCCCATAGCATCCGGAGTGTATGGAGCCAAAGGATTGTGCTTTGCTTACAAGGCCACTGTGAGGGTTAAAACCGGGGAGACGGAATTATGTGCTTTGCCTACTTGTGACTGTGTGCCTAAATCCAGTGCGGTTATCCATAGCAACTGGCGGGAGTTGCTGCCGAGTCAGTACTGCACCCCACACCCAGTTGCCCCAAACTGTGGCTGGGACGGACATTTGTGGGGTGGGGGATCCCTGTTCATCTGCGGGCCCTTAAGGGGGTGCACAACACACGCGTTATCCAAAATCAAATTAAAAAGTTTTGGCTTTAGATGCACTTTAACAGGCAAGTTTGAGCCAGCATTGCTGAAATTGACTGCATTTTGCGCAGACATTGCTCCATGCACAGTTGGACATAGAACTCTGATTATTTGACGATAAACATTTATTGCCTAGTGGTACATAACTGAATGCAGCCTGGTTGCTACAAATTCCTGTTAGAGTTCTTGTGTCCAACTTGTCATTGAACTGGTTACATTGGCCTTGCCCTGTGCCCCATGGGTAAATAAAAACAGCAGGCACATTTGTGGTTATTTGATCTGTGTGTTTATGAATAAGAAGGACACAGTATACCTCATTTGTGAGCTCCTTCAGACGCTGACTGTGCCTATGGGCTATTGAACACACTTAATATACACAGGGTTTGTTTTTACTCTACAATGGAAAGCCTACTTCTCACTAACTGTAATAATAGGAGTCATGGTTTATTACTTCGCACTGGGGATGGCGCCAAAGATTTATACGATATCATAAACAAGGCCAAAACTGAGTGATGACTTGCTGCCAGGCTGACTGGAAGGAGCTAATGTGTTTGTCACCTACGCATGAAAAAAGACACTCTCCCCTTTTAACGCTTTCTGACGAATGTATTTATTTATTTATTTTAGGTGGATAATGATTATTTCGCAAAATGGACTGAGTAGATATATGTAAAAACATGACACCTATATAAAGGGGCCAATAAACCAAAACCACAAGTTGGTTTATGTGAAACATTATTAATAATTTAAAGGCTCAGATGTTAAACCTTAATAACGTACCATGTACAAGAGGTCAAGTAAGAAAAGATCTGTTGAGCTAAAAGACTCCATATAGGCTACATGCCAGAGAAGTATCAGTTTGGTTATGAGCTACCTTAAAACAAAATGGACTTCAATTTATTTTCACAAATTAATTCACTTTAAATTGCAGTGTCACCCCCAAAAAAGACCCTTTTCCCAATCATCTGGAAGTATATTTGATAATAGGTTGAAAGAGGGGCATTTTCAGAAGAAACTGGAGGCAGTTTTGCATGTGTATATAGCATTAAAGTTTAAAGTGTATATCCCGAATTTTTGCCAAAACGTTTTAGTTTTGTAGGAAATGATAACAACCCCTGTCAGGTTTTTATTGCACATTGCCTGATGCAAGACAATGCACAGCAAGTGGATTCCCATTCTTTTCTATGGGGCCTGGTCCTACCTGTGCACTGAGCTGTCATGAGTTAAGGGAAATACTGCAAGTGCTTTTTAGGTGCTTTAATGGAGCTCCTTGACTTCAATGGAAGCTCATGAAAACATGCATTAAAAACATGCATCTGTAGCACCCTCATAGTTAGAGTAGGCTGCTAGGCAAATTTAGTTGTCTCTTCTATAAGCAGGCGAGCAGGGATTAATTGCTTTGGGCTGTTCAGTGTCTCACAGGCAGTTGTTCTGCTACATTCCTCTCTTCTGGAGAATTCTGGAAGTATAGTGGGAGGGAGAGCAGAAAATGCAGCCGGAATATGTATGGGTCTCCAACCAATCCCTGGAGAGGTGCGTCCAGTAGGTGGCTGGAGCGAATATAAATATTCTGTGGCCTGACAGCTAGGGTGCAGAATTCCAAGGTTCAGCCTGACCGAGGGGCAGACAGACAGAGCCATGGGAATCCCTATTTTTGTAAGATGTTATGGTGCCAGCCCCTAGCTGGGGGTCCTACCAGAGAGAAAGAGCCTGAGTCAGAGCCTGGATAAGAGCCAGGAGGACAAGAGTGAGGAAGCTCCACTATTCTAGGACTGAACAAGTACTTTTGGAGAAGTGACTGTGGAGTGATTCATCTTACAAGCCAGTGCTTGGTGCAGCCAGGAGCTGTGCAAAACAACCATGAGCATGTCATACCATTAAAGTGCTTAATGTAGCCAGGAACCATGCAAGACAGCCAGGAGTTGTACTAGACAACCAAGGGAAAGTACAATGCAATACAGCTTGCGATCTGTACCGAGCAGCCACAAACCTAGTAGTCCTCAAATTCTACAGTACAGGGTATCCTATGCTCCTTATCCAAGTTCCTGTTCAATAAAAACCCTAAAAAGAAAACTGTAGCTTTAATTCTTCCCCTCTCTATCCAACATTAGAAAAGAGTATTTGATTTATAATATGTATGCCTTTTGTAAAGAACGGCGGCATACAGTATCCTACAGTCACGACCATAAATGATTACTGCTGACTGGTTGTGACAAATTTCACATTAACCACTTAAGGACCAGCCTCGTTTTGGATTTTAGGTGTTTACATGTTTAAAACAGGTTTTTCTGCTAGAAAATTACTTAGAACCCCCAAACATTATATATGGTTTTTCTTCTAACACCCTAGAGAATACAATGGCGGTCATTGCAATACTTTTTTTTGCACCGTATTTGCGCAGCTGTCTTAAAAGCGCACTTTTTTTGGAAAAAATTCACTTTTTTGAATAAAAAAATAAAACAGTAAAGTTATCCCAATTTTTTTTTTATATTGTGAAATATAATGTTACGCCAAGTAAATTGATACCCAACATGTCATGCTTGAAAATTGCGCCCGCTCGTGGAATGGCGTCAAACTTTTACCCTCAAAAATCTCCATAGGCGACGTTTAAAAAATTCTACAGGTTGCATATTTTGCGCTACAGAGGAGGTCTAGGGCTGGAATTATTGCTCTCGCTCTACCGGTCGCTGTGATACCTCACATGTGTGGTTTGACCACCGTTTTCATATGCGGGCGCTACTCGCGTATGCGTTCGCTTCTGCGCGCGAGCTCGTCGGGACAGGGGGGGGTTTTAAAATTTTTTTTTTATTTTTATTATTTATTTTACAATATTTTATTTATTTTTACACTGTTTAAAAAAAAAAATTGTGTCACTTTTATTCCTATTACAAGGAATGTAAACATCCCTTGTAATAGAAAAAAGCATGGCAGGACCTCTTAAATATGAGATCTGGGGTCAAAAAGACCTCAGATCTCATATTTACACTAAAGTGCAATAAAAAAAAAAAAAAAAAGTCATTTAGAAAAATGACATTTGAAAAAATATGCCTTTAAGAGGCGTGGACGGAAGTGACGTTTTGACGTCGCTTCCGCCCAGCAGTGTCATGGAGACAAGTGAGCGCCATCTTAGCCTCACTCGTCTCCAGACACACCAGAGAGCAGGACACGATCGCCTCCGCCGCTACCGACGGCTCCGGTAAGTGGCGGAGGGCACCAGATTGCGGCAGGAGGGGGGGGCCCTCTCCCGCCACCGATAAAAGTGATCTCTCCCGCCACCGAAAAAGACAACTTAAATTGATATGCCATCTTGCAACTACTAGAGGAAGAGCAAGCTGGAGACTGCATGGGACTTTTACAAGCACCACTGGGGCATAAAAGCACAATTAAACTTCATAGGTGTTACTTGTAGTTCCAGGTATCTGCATTTAATTTTAGAATTTCTGTGATATGCAAATTTCATCCATCTTCAATGGTCATAACCTACCCACTCCTCATTATGTCATAATCACTGTAACAAGCCTCAGTGGTCAAGCTTAAAATTTTGATATTAAAGTGACTCAGTGGTATTTTATAAACATTAAAGGTGCTTTAGATATGCTTTATATAGACCCCTAATCCTTTCCTTCCTTGCATTCCTATAATTCTTCTTACATTCTTGTACTGTATGTTTATCTTTTAAATCAACCTTTCTCAACCAGGGTTAAACTGAACCAAAAGGTTCCGCTAAAATAGTGTTTCTCGCATCCCCTTCTAAAATGTAAAAACAGAATAATGGTTTTACATTGCGGCCAGGGTTGATCCTGGGCGGGTGCTCAGGGTGCACCGTGCCCAGGCACCACGAGCTGAGGCCGGGGGGGGGCGCCAAAGCTCAGGTGCCACGGATCCCCCTCCTGCTTGCTCTCCCCGCTGGCAAATGATAGGAGCGGCAAGTGTGTCCAAGGAGGAGAAACTGTGCTGCCTCCCTCCTCCCCCCCACTTGAGGTACCATTGTCAGAAGAGGGCTCTGTTTCCTGCCCATTCCCCCTCCCTCCTTCTATCAGCGGGCAGCAGGATAGGAGATTGGAGCTGTGTCTCTGTGTGGAGAGAGAGCAGCTACAGGCTCTTCTTTGCCTCCTCCATTTCCTCCTCATACTGCTGTTCTCAGAAGAGGTGCTTGCAAGGACAGCCGGCCGCTATGTTTCCTCCCATTGGCCAGGGGAAAAAACAAACAAAAGGGAGGAAAAAAGAAGATCATGGGACATGTAGTCCCGATGACTGGCAATCCTAGGGAGAAACTGCAGCCCCCAACATGCCCAGCTGAAGGGGAGGGAGAGAGAGCCAGGCTATGAGTAACACACTGCATCTGGTGACAGACAATGGTGGCAAGTGACAGGCAATGATGGCAAGTGGCAGGCAATGGTGACACGCAGACATTGCATCTGATGACAGGCAATGGGGGCAAGTGGCAGGCAATGGTGGCACGTAACACGCTGCATCTTGTGGCAGGCAATGGGGGCAAGTGACAGGCTGCATCTGATGACAGGCAATGGTGGCAAGTGACATGCTGCATCTGGTGACAGGCAATGGTTGCAAGTGGCAGGCAATGGTGGCAAGTGACAGGCTGCATCTGGTGACAGGCAATGGTGGCAAGTGGCAGGCAATGGTGGCAAGTGACAGGCTGCATCTGGTGACAGGCAATGGTGGCAAGTGGCAGGCAATGGTGGCAAGTGACAGGCTGCATCTGGTGACAGGCAATGGTGGCAAGTGACACACTGCATCTGATGACAGGCAATGGTAACAAGTGGCAGGCAATGGTGGCAAGTGACAGGCTGCATCTGATAACAGGCAATGGTGGCAAGTGGCAGGCAATGGTGGCAAGTGACAGGCTGCATCTGATAACAGGCAATGGTGGCAAGTGGCAGGCTGCATCTGATTACAGGCAATGGGGGCAAGTGGCAGGCAATGGTGGCAAGTAACACGCTGCATCTTGTGGCAGGCAATGGGGGCAAGTGACAGGCTGCATCTGATGACAGGCAATGGTGGCAAGTGACATGCTGCATCTGGTGACAGGCAATGGTTGCAAGTGGCAGGCAATGGTGGCAAGTGACAGGCTGCATCTGGTGACAGGCAATGGTGGCAAGTGGCAGGCAATGGTGGCAAGTGACAGGCTGCATCTGGTGACAGGCAATGGTGGCAAGTGGCAGGCAATGGTGGCAAGTGACAGGCTGCATCTGGTGACAGGCAATGGTGGCAAGTGGCAGGCAATGGTGGCAAGTGACAGGCTGCATCTGGTGACAGGCAATGGTGGCAAGTGACATGCTGCATCTGATGACAGGCAATGGTAACAAGTGGCAGGCAATGGTGGCAAGTGACAGGCTGTATCTGATAACAGGCAATGGTGGCAAGTGGCAGGCAATGGTGGCAAGTGACAGGCTGCATCTGATAACAGGCAATGGTGGCAAGTGGCAGGATGCATCTGGTGACAGGCAATGGTGGCAAGTGACAGGCAGTGGTGGCAAGTGTCACGCTGACGCTGCATTTGATGACAGGCAATATTGGCAAGTGACAGGCTGCATCTGGTGACAGGCAATGGTGGCAAGTGACAGTCTGCATCTGATAACAGGCAATGGTGGCAAGTGACAGGCAATGGTGGCAAGTGACAGGCAGTGGTGGCAAGTGACAGGCAATGGTGGCAAGTGACACGCTGACGTTGCATTTGATGACAGGCAATATTGGCAAATGACAGGCTGCATCTGGTGACAGGCAATGGGGGCAAGTGACAGGCTGCATCTTGTGGCAGGCAATGGTGGCAAGTGACAGGCTGCATCTGGTGACAGGCAATGGTAGCATGTGTCCGGCAATGGTGGCAAGTAACAGGCTGCATCTGGTGACAGGCAATGGTGGCAAGTGACAGGCTGACGCTGCATCTGATGACAGGCAATAGTGGTAAGTGACACGCTGCATCTGATGACAGGCAATGGTGGCAAGTGGCAGGCAATAGTGGCAAGTAACACGCTGCATCTGGTGACAGGCAATGGTGGCAAGTGACAGGCTACAACTGGGTTCCCACCGATTCTGCATTATGGTGAGTTGAACTATTTAATTATATATTACAATGTTGTGATGTGATTCAATCATCCTGACACCATATCAAGCATGGTGTCGGGATGATTTAAGTGCTAACACGTCCTTTGAAAGGATTATTTCATTTTCCGTGATCAGTGTTAGAAATGAGGAAGGAGCCAATGGGAGCTGCAGACTTTTACTGCATTCAAGTTCTTTATTTCTTTTTTCCAAATCCCTACATTGCTAAGTAGTAGTACTGTGATTAGTTAATGCTGGTAAAATTCAGGATGTGGTTGGCATACTTGCAGTTTAGGCTTACTGAGACAACTGTAAACTCAAAAGTTTAGAATTACCGGTGGTAATAAGCTGTTGAGCATAATCCTCAGGTGTTGTGCCATTGACTCATTGCCATAGAAACATTTTTAAAGGGGAGGAGCTAGTAAGATGACCACGCCCATGTGGGGACACCAGAAATATTTCTGCACCCAGGCATCTCTGATCCTAGGTTCGGCCCATATTGCGTCCTCTAGAGATAGAGATGTGCGCGACTGCCCGCAGAACATATGAGCGAGCGTTCAATATCACCAATTTCAGGTGTGTCAACATAACGAGGGCAGGATGCCGCTCAACTGACCCAGTGCTTGTTGAAGTGAATGACCTCAGCTGGCACTGCTCCAGCAGCCACACTCCCTGACATGCTTCGTCCCGCCCACCGGGGCCTAGCCATAGAGGTCATGCCTTTGTTATAAAAGTTTTACATATCTCAGCAGCATCCACACATGCAAGTATACTTATGCACACTGCTACTAACTAGTATTCCAGCATTTCTACTTTCTCATTCTCTATTCCCCATGCAGCCAACATGACCTCAGTGCTGATAGTGAGGGGCGGGCGTGTCAAACAAGGATGCTGTGCAGGTGCCCAATGTCCTCCCTATCAACCAATGAGGTCGGCAGTTGTTAGGATGCTAGCAGCTGGCCTGCGCATTGCCCAAGGTTGTAATGTTGCACAATAAAAACCTTTGGCTCTGTGTAACAAAAAAGCAGGTTTGATCCACCACCTGGATTGTACTCAATTTTTTGGCAATTTGGGAACAATTTTTAGGCATTTTGCCAAGGCACCCTTGAAGAACCCAGAAGGAACCCCAGGGTAACTAAGCACTCTGCTTGAAAATGGTTGCTGTAGAGAAGTTGCTAGGGGCTCCTTGAGCAATATACAATTTTTGCCTTTCAAAGAAGGAACCACTTGCACCAAGTTATCTGTAAGGGAGGCAGTCCTCCCACTAGTCACCAATGTAAGAAGAAATCTTAGCACGGACCATCACACCAGTGTACCTTGAGCTGGAGATATAATATTTATCACCAGGGGTTCCCTGAGACCGTAAGGTTATTTCAAGGGTTCCCCTGTGTTAAAATGGTCGGGAAAGCCTGTTTTAAATGCTACGTGAAAAATGACCCAACCTGATTGGACACTTTTTGGATGACAATGTCTTCTTTGAACAGCACACAAGCTTGAGAAGTTACAATGTAACTATGGGCTCTATCCCAAAGAGAGTATATTGAAGAACAGGTGTTATAAATGTGTCCAGCGCTCAGCCTCAAACAAAAGTCTCCAGTTTGCTATTGTCAGAAATGTGTACAGTTCACACCCATCACCTTGAGATGGCAATTTCATTCTCTATTACACATGGATAATTCTTGTGCTAATAAGGGAAGCGCACAGCTCTAATTGAAGCCATCATAAAGCTCAGTAAATACAGGCTCATTGTCTTCTCTAGTGCTTTCATCTCTGGGAGCGTGTCACGAATCACTGAACTTGATAAAATGCTCGATGGGCGTGAAGGCCCAGATTCCAAGCAGCAGGGGAAATAATTTATATAGTAAGGAATATTTGCTAACATTCTTATTTGCACAACCTATACATGAGAACACACGCGTGTAGAGAAATAAACACAACATTCTGTTCGTTCCAGAGAGACACTGATTAAAGGTACTACATAACGACATCAAAGGCTGCTTTCTTACCAGAATAGTAACTTGTTCTACTAAAAAGTATAAAATTGTCCAAAAATGAGTAGTAGAAGTCGATAATTAAAACGAATTATACCTTTTACCTAGTTTACTCTTTACCTAGCTGTGCTCACAGCTTATATCATGCTGAGTGTTAGCACTACTCATGCAGCAGCTGAGCATTATAGACACCCACTGTATCAGCAGAAAGGCAAATAATAAGGCTTCATGCACACTGGGGCTTTTATAAATCTTTCCTTTTGGCAGGAGAAAAGCAGCTTCAAAAGCAGCTTTGCAAACGCGTCTAGGCATGTCAAGCACTTGGGCATTTATTTATTTCATTGGCCAAGAATATTAATTTATTCTTGCCATTGAAATGAAAAAAAATTCTTGAGCACTAAATGCCCCTTGCATTTAGGCGCGTTCAGGTGTTTTTTATGCCCTGTCCTGAACCCAACTTTGGTGGGATTTTTTTTCTGCCTCTAAACTCCTATAGTGTGCATAGACACATAGGCTAAAGTGGAGGGGCATTTAGAGGCAGAGAAAAGAAAAAGCTCAAAGGCCTGTAAAAGCAGTATTTTTGAGCTCAAGTGTGCATGAAAACTAATGGTTTGGGTAAGTTTTATTGTAGTTGTTTTTTTAAGTTTATACAATTTTAACTGTTGTATCATTTGTTATTTTGGCTTTAGTTCTGTATCCTTTATATTAGAAATGTACATTTACAGCACAACACTGGTAAATAAAAAAACACTGGTTCCTCCTCAACCAAGCCAACCCAATCTGTTTTTTTTTAATTTTAGAAAGTCCTTTAAAACCCAGAAAAACAAACTTGAATCTGCTGCTTGATGATTGCACATTTTGCCTCTTTTGGTGCACTCCTTCTCTCTGGTGCTCAGCTTACCGCTTGTGTATCTGCCCCTCAATGTGTTGTCACACTTGAAGAGTTCAGGCTTTCCTACTACAGATAAGCGAGGCAAAAAAGTTAACTGATTACATTTTCAACTGCTTTCTCCCTCTTAAAAGCATACTTTTTGATTAGAGTGGAATGGTGTCTTCTAGACTGGGATGCCACCACTTCTAGGAAAGGGCCAATGTGTCAAAATATCTGTTGATCATCCTGGTCAGGCTACATAATAGTGTCACCTGCTTTTGGCACTTTTTTCTTAACTACGAGCATCTATTGTAATGGTTCAGCGATTCCCAGCAGGTACTCCGTTTGCCCTTAGACCCTGTTGCCGGATGGAAACAGGGCCCACTATGGGACAAAACTGCATTGTGTGAAATTAATAGTTTGTTATCAATACCACAAAGAGGCAGAATTTTGCTATATTTTTTTTTACTACAGGCTAAAAACCTCAGGGACATTGTTTCCTCTAACCATTACATCCAAAAACAAAGTGCAAATTTAGTTAAAAAAACTATTTACATCTTTATCACTGAATTTACCTTTGGCCTGGAGTCCCCAGTTAAAGTGTATGTCAAGGCAGTACTCAATTTTAGTCCCAAGCTTCCCACCTCCCAATCATGTTGCAGCATTATTTTTCAATTTACCTATTTAACAGTTTTTATTACACTTGTAAGGGCTCGTTCAGCATGGCCAGGGGGAGATAAACCCAAGGTTGTACACATGCTGTGGCCGTGAAGCTGTCGCATTGGACAATCATTACCACCACTGACCGCAACTTATGGGCCCGCAAACATTGGAAACGCATCTACTGTCGCATGGTGGTGTGGCATTTTCGGTGTTAAATTAGGTAGTGAGGTAGTGACATATTACCTCCTCTCTTCCTGTCAAATGGCTCTGAGAAGTGATCCACTGCAGATCATTTTTCAGAGGGGCACAAGGGCTGCTACACATGTAAATGAGCCCTAACATCCCCACAAGCTTGCATAATTTCTGCAGGGGCAGATGTTTGAAGTTCCATGCTCCTCATATAGGCATACCCCCAAAACAGTGTCTCCCATATGCTCATTTCCTACACACGCAGTGTGCAGAATTTTGAGAGTCAAGGCAACAGTTTTGTTGGGAAAAATATCAGTGTACACGTGTGGAGGGGTTGAGGAAAGTGAAAAAGTAGCACTGAACCCATAGGGTTATCTCACTGGTATTGCTGTCCTAAAGTATTTACACTGGTAATGATCTGGTTCCTAAGTAGGCAACTTCTACACCCCAGGGGAACTCCATAGCCCTTGGCTTGTAGTGAAGTGCAACAAAAATTGAAATTGAAGCACCACACCACTGCTAAGAGATCCATATACAACTTTATTCCAATAAAAGCTCAGGGAGACAATCCAAAAAGAACCAACATGTTCTGGGGGTCCAAGAGCGTCCCCTTCATTAGAGCTTGATGGGCAGCCATGTGAATCACTAGCAGTGAACTGGACCTTTAAAGTTCACCTTTTTAAAAAAAATAATACATGCACATCTTTTTGCAGGTAAAAAAATGTGCATTTGTAATTTTTTTTTTTTTGGGAGCCTGGAAAGCATTGCACCCACGATCATCAGATTGGAAGTGCTATGCAAACTCTGCGTGTAAGCTGTCTGGCTGTACATCGTACAGCCAATCAGTTACACACTAACAGGAAGCATCAGTGAACTACCACGGCGCTCAACAGCACCGTGGTAGTTCATTGAGAAGTGCAAGCCGACAGCCGCAAAGGCTGCGGACTTTGTAATTTTTTATACACAGAACTCTGTGAATGAGTGACGAGGCCTGGTGGGCGGAGCCTCGCACAGCCATGTTCTTTGCAGAGTATTACAGAGAGTAGGGAGAGCAGATCCCCCGCCGCCTACCACATTGGGGAGCCGGGGAGGCGTGGGGGCCAGTGGATTTGTAACATGTTACAAAAGGTGAACTTATCCTTTAATGTTATTTTGTTGCAAGCATAGGCCTTGTGAGCAGCTGGTTTGGCAGCATTAGCTACTTTTTAAATTGTCCCCTGACTTTTATAGGAATAAAGTTGTATCTGGAACACTTAGCGTGGTGTTGTGCTTTAATTTAAATTATTATTTTTTTTTTTTATTGTACGGGATTTATATAGCATCAACAGTTTGCGCAGTGCTTTACAAAATGAAGGCAGACATTACAATCAGTGTTGCCAACCTAGCAGATTGAAATTTACTGACACGACACCCAAAATTTCCTGGCACTGTCAAGTTTTTACTGTCATGTCTAAAAGTTACAGAATTACAGTTTTAAGTGTTAATTTCAGTATATATGCTACAAACAAGCACAATGTGCAATTGAGTTGTGCAAGTGATTTAAGGTAGATATTAACTACTTCCATACAGGGCATTTTCACCCCCTTCCTGCCCAAGCCAATTTTCAGCTTTCAGCGCTGTCGCACTTTGAATACCAATTGCACGGTCATACTACACTGTACCCAACTGAAATTTTTATCATTTTTTCCCCACTAATAGAGCTTTCTTTTGGTGGTATTTGATCACCCCTGCGGTTTTTATTTCTTGTGCTATAAACAAAACAAGAGTGACAATATTTTTTACTTTTTGCTATAATAAGTATCCAAATGTTTTTTTTTTTAAACAAATTTTTTCCTCATTTTAGGCCGATACGTATTCTTCTACATATTTTTGGTAAAAAATATCGCAATAAGCGTATATTTATTGGTTTGCGCAAAAGTTATTGGTTTGCGCAAAGTCCTCTGTACAAGGAACACACCATCGGTCTCCTCCCATCTGACAGGATGTAGATCTGTGTTACACACACAGATCCACGGTCCTGCTCGGTTACCGGGCAATCGCGGGTACCCTACAGTAAATAGGACAGGAATCGAGAGGGCAATTAATTAGAATGGGTTGCACACACACAGCAAATTGACTCTCACAATGACACTGACAGCAGTGTGCAGTAGCACAGATGATGATGGCACCTCACCAACATGACAAGTCCCCTCCTGAAGTGAGGAGTCACAGTGACCCTCTCTCTCCATGCCAGGTGGTCCCTTCAGTCGACTCCCGACTTGCCTTCCTCCTGTTCCGCAGACCTACACATGAGGCTCCGGGTGCTCCATTCCCTTGCATCATGACTTCATGTGACAAACTACTGACACAGTCTGAACACACTGTAGCAAGCACTCGGATGGTTTCGGCCAAGCGTCACAACCATATTTTTTGCTGGCAACCTTTTTCTTTCACTGGCATTTACTGGCAGGAGAAAAGTGTCCATTTTTTACTGGCTGCCAGTAGAAATACTGGCGGTTGGCAACACTGATTACAATTACAATACAATTTGGTACAAGAGGAATCAGAGAGCCCTGCTCGTAAGAGCTTACAATCTAAATTTTTGCTTCATGTGGAGAGGGGACATACAGGGGTAGGGGGTTTGGTGCAGTTCTGTTGTCTAGCAGGCAGGGCTGAAAATAGCTGGTTGATATTTCAATGCAGTAGCCTTTGCATTCTCAGCTAGGGTTGCCACCTAATCCGTTTAAAACCGAACACATATGAATTACCGTATATACTCGAGTATAAGTCGAATTTTTCAGCACATTTTTTTGTGCTGAAAGTGCCCCCCTCGACTTATACTCGAGTCAAGCACTTTTCCAAACCGATTTTGGGGCCCCAAATCTCAGGGCCACTTGGGGCTAGGAACCCCAAATTTGGTGTGCAAACCCAGTGGAACTGGTACCACAACATATTCAAAGCTAAAGTTCCTAGCACTAAGTGGCCCTGAGATACGAGGCCCCAAAATCGGTTTGAAAAATGTCATTCACTGATTTTTGGGGCCCTGTATCTCGGGGCCACTTGGTGCTAGAAACCCCAGCTTTAAATTTTATGGTGCTAGTTCCACTGGGTTTGCACACCAAATTTGGGGTTCTTAGCACTAAGTGGCCCTGAGATACGGGGCCCCAAATTCAGTCAACTGTGTCCATCTGCAGCAATGTCATTTCGGGACCCTTTGGGTTCAGAGACCCCAAATTTTGGCTGCAGCTAGGGGGCATCTAGGAACCCTTAACTACCGAGTTTGAAGTTTAGGGGACCTATGGCTGCAAATGGGCACAGTGATGCTGCAAATGGGCATTGTTAACCCTCTTTTCCACTTACAGTAGCTGTGCATTTCTCACCCTCGTCTTATACTCGGGTCAATAAGTTTTTCCCATTTTTTTTGTGGTAAATTAGGGCCTCGACTTATACTCGGAACGACTTATACTCGAGTATATACGGTACACATGTTCTGTGGCTAATAAGGGTAATAATTAAACCCACTTGGTGCCTTATCTGCATTAAATTAGCCTCAGAACCTGTGTAATTCATATGTGTTCGGGTTTAAAGGGATGAAGTGGTAACCCTATTCTCAGCCCAAACAGGAAGCTCTTGGGATTTCTGGCAGGATCAACGGGCGTTTTTCTGTAGTTGCTTTGATTTTAGAGGGATAAAACATAGAAAAATGCACTGAATATGTGTTATAAAACTTTATCCCTGCAATCTGAGAGTTATCTAATCACACCACTACCTTTCTGAAGGGGTTAATGTCTGACACACTCAGAATTTGCCTCCTGCCCCAGCCAGCTGCTTTCCTTCCCAGTTCCACAGGGAGTGCTGCCTGCACAGAAAATAAATAAGCACAGAGCTTTCTGTCTAAGCTTGGACAAGCTGTTGCACTGCTCCCACTGACTCATTGGCTACATCCTTTCCTTTACACAGCGAGCACATCTGGGATATGTTAACCCAGGGTGCACGAGAAGGAGAAAAAACCACCAAACACACACAGACAAGACTGTAATTGTATCTGCAGATAAAGTCACACCTCATCCTGTAATCTCCCAGCATGTAACAATAGAACTCATAAAAAGCCAAGGGAAAGCAAGCCCAACTTCATGGCTGAGACGGTTTTGATTAATAAAAGGAAAAATCGCCCCCTCCACTTCCCAAGCTTTCTGCTGACTTGCAGGTAGGTGATGCAGTGAATGTGTTCCGGATGACCCCGCTAGATTATCACTGTCAGGATGACAGGCCAGGGCTAAGAAATCTCAGGGCAGGTTGTGCCTTTTCTGCAGCCTTGGGAGCGCAGGTGGCAGGATGGGAGCAGTAATGACAATTTCACAGCTTATTATAGAGCGTACAGAAAGGATATGAAAAAAGTGTGTCGCTTCAAGCAATTGTGGAGTGTAAAAAACAACTGCAAACAACACCCATTTCCTACAGATGATTTTAATTGTTCACAGAGGTGGTCCACATGCAGGAAAGTCCAACTCCAGCCAAATATTTATTCTTACAGTAGATAGAATGGGGAAGGGTTAGAACATCCGTTGGGTTTTTCTGTCATCTGTGAACCCATTGGAGAAATTTTCTCCATTTCCTGTCCTAGTTCACTGGCACAGGAAGTACAGGGAATATTTTTAAAAGAAACAAAGTTATCAAATTGCAACAACTATTGAGATGCGCTAAGCAGAGCTTATGGCATGCAAAATGATGTGCGCTAATACTGAGGAGGCCAAATTAGCCCAACTCCAGTCACATTAACCACTTGCCGACTAGCTGCCGTCATTATACTGTGGCAAGGTGGCACAATCCCACCAATAGCCGTAGCTGTACGTTGGCTCGGTAACTATTTTGTAGGCATGCACGCGCTCCCATTAGCCAGCGGGGTAGCCAATCAGCATGTCAGGGGGACTCGATGTCCGCCAGCCACCCGCGATCGTTCTCTGCAGTGACACAACGGGGATCTGCCTGTGCAAACCTCCGTTCCAACAGGGGAGATCACACAGATCCTGTCTTTCTGCTATGCAGGAAGACAGATCTGTGTGTTGGCCCAGTGAGCCCTTCCCCCATACAGTTAGAACACACAGTGAGGGAACACAGTTAACCCCTTGATCGCCCCCTAGTGTTCCCTGCCAGTGTCATTAGTACAATAACTGTATATTTTTAGCTCTGATTAATGTAATAATGTCACTGGTTCCCAAACAAGTGTCAAAAATGTCAGTTAGGTGTCCAATCTGTCTGCTGCAATGTCGCAGTCTCGCTAAAAATCACTGATCGCCGCCGCCACCAAAAATAAATAAATAAATAAAAATGCCATAAATCTATCCTCTATTTTGTAGACGCAATAGCTTTTATGCAAACCAATCAATATACGCTTATTGTGATTTTTTTTTTTTTTCTTTACCAAAAATATGTAGCAAAATATATATGAATAAATTAGTTTTTTTTACTTTTTTTTGGAAATGTTTTATAGCAGATAGTAAAACAGTTGTGTTTTTTTTTTTCTTATTGTAGCTCTTTTTTTGTTTATAATGCAAAAAATAAAAACTGCAGAGGTGATCAAATACCACCAAAAAGAAAGCTCTATTTGTGGGAAAAAAAGGACATACATTTTGTTTGGGTACAGCGTCGCTTGACTGCGCCACTTTCAGTTAAAGCGATGCAGTGCTGTATCGCAAAAAATGGCCTGGTCAGGATGTGGGTAACCTGAACTGGTTAAAAAATAACAAACCCCCACACCAAAGTTTTTAGATTGTAAGCTCTAACGAGCAGGGCCTCCTGATTCCTCCTGTATTGAATTGTATTGGAACTGTACTATCTGCCCTCATGTTGTAAAGCGCTGTGCAAACTATTGGCGCAATATAAATCCTGTATAATAGTAATAAATAATAATAATTAAGAATCTAATGCTTGTTTGCACAAGGGGATTTGCTTACACAGAGCAATATAATATTACTCCATGACCGTGGTTCTATCTTCTTTATTCTTGGTTCTGGTATATAAATATCGCTCTTCATGTCGATCTTTAACAAGTCTTGATGTCACCTCTCTCACAGATATCATGGTCTGTACTGTAGACAGGAGCACAGGCCATTTCTCATAGGCCAATTAGGCGCTGCTTTGGTGCAGATGTGTTGACAGGTGAGTGAACACAGTTTCAGCAGAAGGAAGACCTCATCGATGTGCTACTGTTCCTTTATTCTCCAATAAACTTAAAAAATATATATAATATATTTATAAATAGAGACCAGCTGCACTAAATTTTTTGACAGGTAAAATAGTTCCTATATACAGTATGTATATGTCAACATAATGAACTGAATGGACAATGTGCAACAGGGACAAACATAGACTCTTTAAAATGTTTGTGTTGCAAATAGAGACTTTTCTCTTAAAGGGTTTCTAAACCCAGGACCCTGCATTCACTATATCTGGTCTCCCACAGTACACAGAACATGGAAATGCAATAGTTTTAGTAAATATAAACTGCTAAATACTTTTTCTCATCAGCAGTTAGAGCAATCTTGTGACTTCTATCAGTGTCTGGTTAAAGCTTGTAGGAGGAGTTTTCATTCTCTCATGATTGTCCTATGAGGATGCAGGACCCCTGACCCTCTGTCTGAACAGTGCTGATTGGCCCTGTGCTGATCACATGCACTCTCCCAAGAAATAAAAAAAAAACTCTCTAGCAATACACACCAAACTGAACATGTACAGTTTGTCCCCTAGCCTCTGTACTATCCGGAAATGGATTGGGGACAGTGGAAGAAGGGGAGGATCAGAGAAGACAGGATCAAACAGCCTTTTTACACAATGCAGAGGATTAACCCCTTAGGTTCCACAGTGAGTAAAACAAGCATGCTTTACTGCATAGACAGACTTATTTTCCTGTTGTCGGTTTAGTAATACTTTGAATACTGTAACCATAATTCAAATGAAATCTCTGTTATAGAGCCTGGATATCAAAACCCTGGAAAGTATTCCAGTACTTCCTTGAACTGGCCATTCACCCATATATTTAAACCATGTGGATGTACTAATATACTGCTGTGGCTATTGTATATTGACAGCTGGCACTGCCAGCTCTCAGAATACCCGAACAGTGCCTGCATCTAATTGGATGCAGGCACTGTTTGTCTGTCAATTTGCCCTGTCGGCATCACTCTGCCTCACAACAATTAACAAAATAGAGAGAGCCAGGTGGAGTGCCAACAGGGTTACTCACTGATTGAATTTTGAATGGTTAATTATGAAATTCTCTGAATTCTCTGTACAGCCAGCTTTACTCTATCTACATTTTTTAATAAAATGACTGGACATGACTTTTAACTGCTTGTCTGGAGTTTAGCTTTATAGCCTTTCAGCCATTACCCATATAAAACTTTCACCTGGTGTAGGCAGTCTGCCTGAAACTAGTGTAATGCTGGGCCACACCTAAGGGTTTCCAACCAAGCTGCCTCAGTAAAGAGTCATCCTTATAGACAGTCAGCCCTTTCAGCAAAGAGAAGGAACTCCTTACAAGATTATATTTAATTCCTTGATTGCATATTGTTTTATTTACTCAGCTAACACCATTGTGTACTGTGTAAAGGCAAGATAAAGAAAAAATCAACACTGACTGAGAAATGACCCTTGTGGTGTCTGGTGCACATGATAAAGATGCCACAATTGTTTGGTGTTTCCTTATTATTGGTATGCTGATCTCACAATAGGTCATGTTGTGTAGGAATGAGAATCACTATGGATTAACATATAGATACCATGGATGACATCCTGCCAATCCAGCCACAGCCATAAAATATTGATATGGCACTCTTGAACAGTCCTATATGACCATTCTTGGTCAAGTTAGAAAACCTTGCCTGACTCTCTCAGGACTGATCACTCCTTCATTGCCTACATAGGAATGCTTGTGGTCAAATTGGGCTTCCTGACATTATCAGATTGGGAGGAGGATTGTATCTGCATATCAAACCATTCTACAACGTAATAAGTCTTGCATGTCCATGGTCAGCATTGGGTCAGCCATTGGTTGTCCAATCTTTAGGAGTGATTTGGTTGATTTGTGTATTGCTTATCAATAAGGAGTTGGTATCTGCCAATGGAGACAATAGCTGGAGGTGCCTAAAGACTGCTTAAAGACTTCCCACACACTGCACCCGTGGAAAAGTCTGTCAAATAAACAGCTAATCATGAAGATTTAAAATTTGGATGTATTATGCCCCAATTGAAATGCCCTTGGGAACAATAAACACCTCAGGAGAAAATCAGCTGAGTGGGTTCTCAGCTAATCACTAAGTCTGCAATGCTGAATTTGTCTGCGCAATGCACAATATTTTAGGCTTATGTGGTACTAAAGAAAACCTCTATGCTGCAATCTGTCTAAAGGAAAATCACTTGGTGGTTGGATTGTAGCTGCATTCCATAACACTGTCTACCAGCTTTAAGTTAAAGACATTGTTGCCCAACAAAAGCAACTTGGGTGCAGCTCTTGGAAAATATCAAGTTATTGCAACAGAAAACCTCAAGAGATTGTTGTGAGAATAAAATAATATCCAGTGTTTTAGAACATTTTGGTTGATCCGATGCTGTTCACAGCTGATGAACCTAGAAAACGTCATTGGCCTGGGCAAGGCTGTAATGTCATTTTTGGGCAAGTGGTCCAGTAGAAATTTTTACTTCCTCATTAAATGGGGGGAGGGGAGTCTTGGCATACACTGTGTGACAGCTGATTGGAGGAAAGGCACACCCCCCCTCCACATAGGCAGAAGAACGAAGATACTTTCAGAGCTGTACTGTGAATAGACAAGCTCTCTGCTAATCTATTTATAGCACCCACCCCGAGAACTTGTCAGAAGTTATGCTGATAACAGAAGAACGAAGCAGCAGATAGACACGGAACTCGGCCTTTGGAGAGAGATGAGTAAACACTACAGATATATGTGCCTAGGTCGAATTTCATAATTCAGGTTTACATCCACTTTAAAGCTCAAGCCCTGGGACGTAAAAATAAATATACAAATGACATGCACATTTTGGAGCTGTTTTACATGCCAAACGATTTGTATTTCTGTCCATTCATTCCGTTGTTATACAAAGCCCTGCCACACAGCACAGCCAGCCTGGAGACCTCGGCCCCGGAAGAAGCCCTGTAGTGACGAAATGCGTAGGGAAGAGCGGCATGAACAAGTCATCACATCACTCAGAAGTTGAAGCGGACACCATTTTCCTTGCCCGGGATTGTGTTTCTTTCTAAGACATACACATGAATTTTAACAGAATGTGAGTAGACATACATTTTAATAAAGGATCCATCTTAAACCAGAGCTCCAGGTCCCCCTCCAAAAATTCAAAGTCAGCAGCTACAAATACTGTAGCTGCTGACTTTTAATATTAGGACACTTACCTGTCCAGGGATCCCCCGATGTTGGCACCCCAGCCGATTTTTCATTCGGCTTTCGGGCACTGCCACCGCCATTCCTTTTAAGGGAAACTAGCAGTAAAGCCTTGTGGCTTCACAGTCAGTTCCCTACTGCACTGCGCTTTCTGAATGGCCTGGCGGCGGTGGAAGGGGGCCGGACTTCCTGGAGACCTCGCAGCAGTGAGGTCTTTCGGAAGTGGGGACGAGTACCTGTCAAAAACAGGTACCAAATCCCCCCTCCCCCCTGAAAGGTGATACATGTAGCAGCAGAGGGGGGGGAGCAAACAAGTGGAGCTTCCCCTTTTGGGTGGAGCTTCCCCTTTTGGGTGGAGCAGTCAGTTCCCTACTGCACTGCGCTTTCTGAATGGCCCGGCGGCGGTGGAAGGGGGCCGGACTTCCTGGAGACCTCGCAGCAGTGAGGTCTTTCGGAAGTGGGGACGAGTACCTGTCAAAAACAGGTACCAAATCCCCCCTCCCCCCTGAAAGGTAAAACATGTAGCAGCAGAGGGGGGGGGGGGGAGCAAACAAGTGGAGCTTCCCCTTTTGGGTGGAGCTCCGCTTTAAGGTTTTACACTATCAAGTTTTTCATTAGTATGGCATCTTTGGAGTTGGCGATACCTTTCCCTAGACTTCCCTAGTATGCCGTGGCACTGTTTGCAGGTCTGGTGACTACCGGCTGGAGTGTTCACAGAGGGATAAGTCCCCAAAACGCCTGTTTGATCTTCCTGATCCCAGGGGGTCCAGGTGCTCTGGTAAGAGTACATCTCATCTAGGTGTTGATATGTGCCCTTCACGGTAGAGGTAAGGATTTCACTTATCTCTGTTTGGCTTTTTGAATCACCTTTATTGTACTATTTTTTACTTTGGACCTCCAAAGGTTGATCCACTTACAGTTGGATACACTCCATTCTCCTTCCCCTTTTGAGTGCCTGGCTGTGTAGGAGTAAGTGCCCGCTCCCACCCCCCCCCCCCACCCCCCCCCCGGGGTGACACTATAATAAGCTGTGTATAGTAAACTTGGCTGAACACTGAACTGTTGAACCATTGACAGCTGGAAACCCCCCACCCTTTTTTCTGTACCCCCGAATTGTGGATGAGTGAGTGTCTCATTTCCCCTTGTGTTCCCTGGCTAAATTGATAATTAACTAGTGCACAGCAGAACAGAGCTGAGAGCTGAATTGCTGAATCGTTAGTAACAGGAGATATTACACACCCTTTGCAGTGTTTATAGGTCAACTTTACAATTTGATGAGAACAGCGGAGTCCGGAGTCGCATCGCAGACAGCTGAGGAGATGACCACACGCAGACAAGTCGCTATGCTACCGGCTGGACGAGGTAGAAGTTCAGCAGATGGTATAAGAGCCTACATGTCCCCTCGTGCCGCTGATGGAGGGGGACGACAAGCAAGGGGGCAGGACACAAGGAAACCCAGCGGTCCTACAGAAGGGTCAGCACGCGGGACTCCAGGGAAAAAGAAAACGGACATCCCAACAACAGAAGGCAGCACCACACTGCACGGTAAGGGATCTCCGTCTACAGGAAGGGGGAGGAAAGTTGTGGAAGAAATTAGCCCGGGTGGTGGAGGGAGCCCCATGAGTATAAGAGAGGAAGTAGGGGCTGGGGGACAAGAGTGTATAAACCCCGGAAGAAGAATCTCAACAACCATTATAAAGAAAGGGGATTTAATTATACAGGATGAGGAGGCACCTGAAGGTACAGAGGTAAATGAGGGGACAGTAGAGGTCCTACAGGCTACGGAGATGATATTCAGGACAAGAGGAGGAGAACCGACCCCTAGCAATGGCATAGTTGAGACACAGATCCCACAAACAAGGACAGATACAGACCCTGGACAATCTCTTTATGACTATGACGATTATGACCATATCTCACTCCACAAACAGCAGAACCCCCAAGATGGAAGAAATGGGAGCCAGAGGGGGAACGAGCAGGGTGGAAACCGGGAAAAAGATATGTGGGACCTATTGAGAGCCCTACCTACAAAAAACGATATGCAACAATTAATTAGCGTGGTGGAACAGTCATGCTTACAAGCAGTTGAAAGTCTGAAGGAGGATCTCTGGGGTTTGGGGCATAGAGTGGAGAAAATAGAAAGCGATCAAGAGGCCATAATGCACAATGTAGCAGACATTCAGGAAGTACTTAAGAAGCATGAAGATGTATTAAATGGGTACAGGGACCAATTGGACGATTATGAGAACCGGGATAGAAGACAGAACATCCGTATAAAAGGAATACCCGAATCAATCCCAAAGGTGGAATTAATCCCCACTACAATTAAGATATTCAGACAGATTTTAGGGGACCAGGCCCCAGAAAACATAGAAATAGACCGGGCGCATCGGGTGTCATACCCGAGTAACAAAGCTGAGACAACAAGGGACGTTATCTGTAAAGTGCATAAATATAGAATAAAAGAAAATATAATGAGAATGGCACGCACCAAACCCACAATTCTGCTTGAAGGACTGAACATAGCACTATACCCCGATATATCACGACGGACCCTGTACCAGCGTCGAGCAGTGCGACCCCTGTTAGAAGCGCTGCGTGCGGTAGATACTAAATATCGTTGGGGATACCCATTTAGCTTGACAGCTTCTAGAAATGGGAATACAGCAACACTACGAACTAAAGATGATTTAGAATCTTTTGTGCAAAAGTTGGATCTACCTATGGTGGACTTTGTAGATTGGAGAATAAATCTTATAGGACCCCCACTACAACGGCCAGAGCAGTGGCAGGAAGTTAGGGCAAAGACTAATAGGGACTTGGCCCGAAGAGGACCTAGATAGTGGAAGAAAGGACTGAGTAGCAAGGGGTCCTGTTTCTGCCCCCTTATAAAAAAAATTTTTTTTTTTTTTTTTTTTTTTTTTTCTCTTTTTTGGAGATGAAGTTGTGCTGTTTATTCCCCCTTTTTTTCCTTTTTTTTTTTTTTTTTTTTTTTTTGGGAGATGAAGCTGTGCTGTTCATTTCCCCCTTTTTTTTTTTTTTTTTTTTTTTTGTGTTTTATCATAATGGGGAAAGAATTATAGATAAGGCCTGGGGGGAGGGGGGGGGATGAAGGAGTGTGGTGGTGTATGGAGACCATTTTTAGGTCGGTAGGTCAACCCCGAGTAAGGGGCTTAAGGAACCTGCTAACAGCAGGGAAGGGAGGGGACCTGTGCTTGTGGGACGCACATCTACACAGGCCTCCACCTGGGTTAGTAAAGGTACTCCAGGGGGGAGTATCATGGTGTAGGGATGGGGTATGTATGGTTTTTTACATGGAACAATTAAAAAATGTAATTTTTAATTTTAATAGGGGTTGTTCTAGGGATATGTGGGTAGGTAGGGTCAGCGAGGATGGAATAAACAAGAATAAGGTCAGGGAGAAAACAATGAGGGGCAGATACCGGGAGCCTATAAGGGAAACTTAAAGAATGGCAACAACTCTGAAAATCATCTCATATAACGTAAGGGGGTTAAGCTCACCGAACAAGAGAAAGCGCCTGTGGATTGAGCTGCAACATTATGGAGCGGACATTGTCTTTTTACAAGAGACCCACTTTAAGGGTGATTCTGTCCCTAGCTTACCCCAGAGTACTATGAACCAATGGTACCATGCAGTGTCCCCAGTCGCAAGGGCCAGAGGAGTCACAATGTCTTTTAAGAAGTCATGTCCATGGAAAATGGAGACAGTTCAGAGTGACCCTGAGGGACGCTTCTTATTTGTGAAGGGTACACTGCATGGTGTACGATATACATTTGCGACGATTTATGCACCAAATGAAGGGTCAGTAAATTTTTTTGTTAAAATATTTAAGAAATTGGAACAATTTAGAGAGGGCTGTCTGATGATGGGCGGAGACTTTAACCTGGTGCTGGATCCCAATATGGATACATCAACAGGAAGAACTGCCTTGTCATTTAGAGCCCTAAAACGAATTAAACAACTTATACGCTCTCAACATCTGGTGGACTGTTGGCGGGTATTACATGCAGGAATCAAAGACTTTAGCTACTATTCAAAAACACACGACATGTACTCGCGTCTAGACCTTCTCCTGGTGGACCAGTTCCACCTGGAGAATGTCATTTCATGCACAATCGGTCCCATCACTACATCAGATCATGCCCCAATAGCATTAACGTTCCAACTAATTCAGATGGGGGGTCTGGAGCGAACATGGCGTTTGAATGAGTCGCTATTGGATAGGGAAGAAATAGTAGAGAAATTAGGAGTTAAAATAAAAGAGTACTTTGAAATAAACAAGACAGGGGAAGTATCTGACCAAATGGTGTGGGAGGCCCATAAAACTGTCATAAGAGGGGATTTGATAGCATATGGCTCGTATATAAAAAAAGAAGGGAAAAAAGAGATAAAAGACCTATTAGATAAAATCAGTGAACTGGAGGGGAAGCATAAGAGGAAGCTTGACCCTACAGATAATAGGCGCCTAGAGGCCTTACGAACGGAGCTCTCACAGTGCCTAGAACAAAAAGTTAGAAATAAAATTAGGTTCTTCGCAAATAGGGCATATGAACAGGGTAATAAGTGTGGGCGGCTACTAGCTAAACAGCTTAAAAAGCAACAGGAATCCAGACATGTCCACAGTTTACTGGTTAGAGGTAAGAAAGTAGTTGGAACGAAAGCCATAGCTGCAGAATTTAGTAAATTTTATGAGGCATTATACAATATTTCTGAAGTAGATAATGAAAGCCCTGAGAGAAAAGAGATACAGGATTACATCAATGAAGCATCAATGCCTAGGCTGTCTAAAACAACTACAGAAGAGTTAGAGCGCCCAATCACAGTAGAGGAGCTGGAAAGGGTAATAGCAACATTGCCATTAGGGAAAAGCCCAGGCCCAGACGGGTTGACTAATATATATTATAAAAAATTCCTTCCAGTATTAAGAGAACCATTGTGTAAATACTTCAACTTAATTAATGCGTCTAACCCATTACCACCAGAAGCCCTTCTGGCGCATATAACAGTATTGCCAAAAGGAGGGAAAGATCCCCAGATTTGCGCAAACTACAGGCCTATTTCCCTTCTTAATTCGGATACTAAATTGTTAGCAAAGATCTTGGCTCTGAGGCTCCAGGGACACATAGGGGGGTTGATACATCTGGACCAGACTGGGTTCATGGAAGGGCGTGAGGCGAGAGATAACACTATTCGGGCGCTTAATGTCCTCCACTGGATGCAGTCTGGTCCAGATAGGGCCCCAAGGATCATTCTGTCAATGGATGCCGAAAAGGCCTTTGACAGGGTGAACTGGGGCTTTATGAGAGAAATGTTGAAGGGAATAGGCCTGGGGGAGCGGATGATGGGATGGATAATGTCGATGTACGCGGGCCCTAAGGCAAGAATTAAAGTAAATGGAACGTTGTCAGAAAGCTTTAGTATCCAAAATGGTACGAGACAAGGTTGCCCATTATCACCCTTAATATTTGCAATAATATTAGAGCCATTCTTACGTAAAATCAGAAATAACAGAGAGATAAGTGGGACACAAATAGGACAGGTGGAACATAAGGTCGCAGCATATGCTGATGACCTACTCTTTTTTCTCTCGTCCCCCCAGACATCGTTAGCTGCACTTATGCTGGAGGTACAAAAGTTCGGCTCCTTATCTAATTTTAAAATCAATCTGGGGAAGTCAATTATCCTTCCTATCCATGTCCCAATGGGACTGGAGATGACGCTGCGACATACGTATGCATTTGTCTGGGAGAGAGAGTCCCTGACGTATTTGGGGGTACGTATTAGTGTTGAAATGAAAAGACTATATGAAGTCAACTATGGCATACTACTGACGGAGATAGCGGAAGAGTTTAAAAAATGGAAAGGCCAATATCTAACTTGGTTTGGGAGGATTAATGCCATAAAAATGAGTATACTCCCTAGATTGATTTATATGTTGCATACAATACCAATTAAGGTACCGGGGTCTTTTTTCAGACAGGTGCGTAGGATGTTTGTGGCGTTCGTATGGAACGATAAAAGACCCAGATTAGCCCACGACCTTCTGAGAAGAAATAGGGCCGAGGGAGGATTGGGAATACCGGATATAGCCTTATATTACAAGGCTATGAGTCTAGTCCGGATTTTGAACTGGCACCATGATACCCATAAAAAACTTTGGGTTCAAGTAGAAAATGCAATGGCAGGGAGGAATTTAGCAGGAGCACCTTGGATTCAGAGCACGTCAAGAGGGTTGTCTCAATGGGTGTCACCATTAACCCAGAATACATTGGAAGTTTGGGACAAGTTGAATAAGAATGGGGATTACGCCCCCTGGATATCACCTCTGGCTCCTCTGGAGGGATTCACCTGGTTCCCCCCGGGGGAGGAGATGGGGTATCTGGGGGCTTGGGGTGGAGGTGGAGACTCCACCTGTGGCAGGTTTGCTCCGGAGGGGGTTTTGTTATCTCTGACAGAGATGGTGTCTAGATATGGGACAGTGCATATGGCAGAGTGGAAATACAATCAATTAGTGAGTTTCTTTAATAAAAGCAAATCATCAATAAGACCTATGAACTCTCTCACTATATTTGAGAAACAATGTGTGCAGAGATCTAGTCCCAGGAACGTGCTGTCGCAAATGTATAAAGGGATACTTAAGGGACAGGAAGGTACAACTCCATACTATATAAGGGAATGGGAGAAGGAATTGGGACAGGTATTGACTAACAATCAAATTAAAAGGATGATTACACTAACACATTCCTCATCCATCAGCTCAAAGGTACAAGAGATGGCGTACAAGTTCCTGTCAAGATGGTATAGGACCCCAGTCAAATTGGCACAAATGTTTCCAACCATAAGTGATAGATGCTGGAGGGGATGTGGGCAGAAAGGCACATTTCTCCATCTGTGGTGGACATGCCCAGTAATTAAAAGATTCTGGGAATCGGTGTCTCCATGGATCAGGAAATTGACGGTGGGACACCTGGAATTTCAACCACTACATTATTTGTTCCATGGGATGCCGGGCTCTAATAGAAAATATCGGGAGGGCATAACACCCCACCTATTAAACGCAGCGAAAAAAATAATACCGAAATTTTGGAAACAGATAAAGGGTCCCTCAATATTAGATTGGAGAAAGGAAGTGAGCTTAATAATGGAAGCGGAAAGATGGGTTCATATGCTAAAGGGCCAGCAAAGGAAATTTGAAAAGAAATGGGCAGGCTGGAAGGAATGTTTAGGTGAGATGGAAAAAGAAGACGGAGATGATTAAGATGAGAAGGAGGTGGAGGTACAGCCCTTGTAAATATGTAAAATAAAAGAGACTGACCTATGGAGGGAGGAAAGGAGGAAGAGAAAGAAGAGGAAAGAAAGATGAAAGGAATATTGGAATTAGTTCGCTGACCCAATATGTAGGGGAGGGTTTGGAGGGGGTGGGGTTGTGGTTCTCCTGTGTTTTTCCTTTCCCCCCTTTCCCTTCCTTTTTTTTTTTTAGGGGCTTTTTACACAAATTGAATAATTGATAAACAGGTGTTTTTTTTTTGTTTTTTTTTTTTTTTTTTTATGATGGGTATAGGGTAACAACACTTATAGTTTGGCCATGGAGGGCCTCCTCTCAAATTAAATATAATGACAACATGGTGTTTGGGGTGGGTTTTTTTTTTTTTTTTTTTTTTTTTTGTGTTTTCTGGTGTTTTGATGGGTAAAGGGCAATAACACTTACTAGACAGTTTGGCCAATGAGGGCCTCGTACACAAATACAAATTGATAAACACGCACACCTCTTATTTTATTTATTTATTTATTTATTTATTTTTTCACTCATGTACACTTATGCACTTTTATGTCCCCCCCCCCCCCCTTTTTTGTTTTTTTTTTTTTTTTTTTTTTTTTTTATGATGGGTATAGGGTAACAACACTTATAGTTTGGCCATGGAGGGCCTCTTCTCCAAATAAATATAATGACAACATGGTGTTTGGGGTGGGTTTTTTTTTTTTTTTTTTTTTGGTGTTTTGATGGGTAAAGGGCAACAACACTTACTAGAATAGTTTGGCCAATGAGGGCCACGTACACAAATACAAATTGATAAACATGCACACCTTTTTTTTTTTTTTTTTTTTTTTTTTTTCACTTATGTACACTTATGCACTTTTATGTCCCCCCCCTTTTTTTTTTTTTTTTTTTTTTTTTTTTTTCTCTTTTTTTCTTTTTTTTCTTTTTTTTTTCTTTTTCTTTCTCTCTCTTTCTCACGAAGGGTAAGAGGTCTTCTTGCACAAAGAGAGGAGGGGAAAGGAGTAACTACAGGATTACCAAGTGGTTTGGAAAGGGAGGGAGGGATAAGATTTAAGCAAATGTGGTAGTAGAAATGTAATGTAATAAGGGTCTGGGGTGGGTGAGGAGGGGTTTTTCCTTTTTTTTTCTGTTTGTAACAATGTATGAAGATTGTTGTATTGTAAAATGGAAATAATAAAAAATTCTGATTATAAAAAAAAAAAACAGGTACCAAATCCCCCCTCCCCCCTGAAAGGTGATACATGTAGCAGCAGAGGGGGGGGAGCAAACAAGTGGAGCTTCCCCTTTTGGGTGGAGCTTCCCCTTTTGGGTGGAGCAGTCAGTTCCCTACTGCACTGCGCTTTCTGAATGGCCCGGCGGCGGTGGAAGGGGGCCGGACTTCCTGGAGACCTCGCAGCAGTGAGGTCTTTCGGAAGTGGGGACGAGTACCTGTCAAAAACAGGTACCAAATCCCCCCTCCCCCCTGAAAGGTAAAACATGTAGCAGCAGAGGGGGGGGGGGGGAGCAAACAAGTGGAGCTTCCCCTTTTGGGTGGAGCTCCGCTTTAAGGTTTTACACTATCAAGTTTTTCATTAGTATGGCATCTTTGGAGTTGGCGATACCTTTCCCTAGACTTCCCTAGTATGCCGTGGCACTGTTTGCAGGTCTGGTGACTACCGGCTGGAGTGTTCACAGAGGGATAAGTCCCCAAAACGCCTGTTTGATCTTCCTGATCCCAGGGGGTCCAGGTGCTCTGGTAAGAGTACATCTCATCTAGGTGTTGATATGTGCCCTTCACGGTAGAGGTAAGGATTTCAC